>OX456523.1:108809426-109195086 GCA_949748255.1 Eustalomyia histrio
CATAACATATTTTCTCATATTTTTTTCACCAGTCGCTTAGCAGTAAATATTTTGTATTCACCTCAAACATTTTTCCACCACTTAAATTTTCTTTCACCTCAAAAATTTTTTCACCTCAAAAATTTTTTTTCTTCCAAAAAAGTTCTTTTCACATCCTCAAAAAATTTTTTCACCTACATAATTTTACTTTAAAAGTTTTCTTATATTATTTGTATCAAAAACAGTAGAGAACATCTTTTTAGGATATTGGTGGATGGTATTCAAAGATTCGGCACAGCCGAATTTAGCCCTTTTTTACTTGTTTTTATTTAGATTTAATTTTATCCGATTCGTTAGAACCAATGTTAAGGTCTTATAGCCTTATAAAAACACAGTTCAGTTTATTTTAGTTACTTTTATTTAAAATATTCAAGTTACAATAATATTTTGTTTAATTCAAAACTGTTTTACACAATTATTCTTGTGAACTTATGAGTTAAAGTAAGTTAATTTCAAAAATAAAATAAGGCATAATTAATAAGAGTTTAGAGAACAAAAGAGAGTTAAAAAAAACGAAACATTAAGAAATTAGGAAATTTAGTGGCGTATTCAATTAAAGAACAAATGGGGCACTTCTCAACAATACGAATATATAAAAAACAGACTTTTTTTATTTTTTCAAATAGAATTCAATAAAAGAGAAAATTATTTATTTCTTACATTGCTTTCAAGTTTTTATGTCCAACGGATTTTCAAATAACAATAGTAACGATTATACAACTGGTAAACAGTATGCTATTTTCTCTTTATTTAAATAATCGTACAAATGATGTTTTATATTTTATTTTTGGTTTTTAAAATTACATTTTAGTTTTTATTTGTCATTCTTTAAAACATATTTAAAAAATAATAGTGTTTCCAATTCATTTAATCGATTAACGGAATCATCGATTAATCGCGTTTATTTCGGTTAATGCCAAAACAAATAATTTGAAACTCAAATAATTATTCGACCCGAATAATCGATTAAAATAGGTCGATTAACCGGTTAAATTTTTAATATGGATTTTTCTTAAAACTTCCTAATTTTCTTAACTTTGGCAAAAAAAAACGTAAACTAAAATACAATCATATTATTTTTAAATCGACTGAATAAAAGCAAATGTTAGGAAATATGATAGACAATTTTTATTTTTGTTTCAGTTCTTTAAAAAAATAAGTTTTTAATAATTGAAATAGAGCTTTCAACCTCCTTATACATGTATTTCAAGCTGAAAAAAGATATTAGCAGAACCCGAAGTTTTAGGAAAGCTTGAGCCTCTAAGCAGAGCTTTAACAAAAAACCTATTAAAATATATATTTTTCTCTTTAGCAATGTAACACGTGACTAGGTATATTCCTAACAAGCACTACGATTTTACTTATGTTAAAAAATAATAATAGAAAATTTCTTTAAATTTGAAAATGTATTTTCTAAAAAATAAAATAAAATTTATAAAAACTAAAAAATAACGTGAAATTTTGTTCTCAACAAATTTTGATGAAGTAGGAACTTCAGTAGAATTAAGTTGTTTAGTCAAAAATATTTCAAGCTTAATCCAGGTAGTGAAAGAGCCAGGGGAACAAATGCAGTTCTATCAAACTTTGTGAATTTCGCAAAAAACCATTCATACCATATTTGTAAGAATTTGTTATTGATTTTTTTGAAGACAGCTCTTTTTTATTTAGTAATTTTTTGTTTTTATTCTGGTCATATAAAGAAAATAAAGACCAACTTTATCGACTATCTACACTGCGTTTTTAAGGGTTTACTTCCACTGAACACGTCTGGCATTTTCTTTTAAAAGAATCGTCAGATTCCTCTGAAAAAACACAAGATTATTAGGCATGATTCTTTAAAAAATCTAAGGATGCTTTGAATTGTCCTAAACAAACATTTTAGAAACCAATGCAATAGACTTAACTTTATATTTCAGCAAAAATCAGCTCTTTTTGTTCTTATTGATGAAAGAAATACGTTTATTTTGCATTAAACGATTAATTGCCAATTTTTCCGATTAATCGACCCGAATAACCGATTAAACAATTTTCTCCAAATTTCGAATAATGACCTAACGGATTAACCGGCAGGGTCGAATAATTGGAAACACTAAAAATAACAACATATGGTCACAAGCAGGTGCGGATCCAGCACAAGGTTCTGTGGGGCTTAAGTTAGAACATTTTTATTAATTTTTTCGATTTTTTTATTGCAAAAAATCTTTTTGGGAGTTACACATTTAATTTGGTGCAACAATTTTTTAATGGTTTGAAAATGTAATTAATTACATTTTAATCAATTAAATGTAATTATTTTTTGTTAAATTACAATTAGACATTACAGATAATTGTGAACTATTACTTTCAATTACAATTAAAGGAATTGAAAATATGATGCAATAGTAGCGCCACCTTTCTTTGTTCTGATTGTTTTTCCAAATTAGCCAATTAGAAAATTTTGAACTGCTTACTCCAATAACAACATTATATTGCCACATTCAGAGCCTTAACGTAAAAATATGGCGTCGTTGACATGTATGGCTCAACATTTTTCGTCTCTTCTAGCTTGCTACCCGGAATTCTGTAATACTTTTATTTTGTCATTTTTTATTTTTGTGTTTACTATTCCTTAGTAACACTTAATTATGATCTAGAACCTGATAAATTCTAAAAATATATAATTAAAACATATAGATCGAAATAATATATACAAAATTTACATACAAAACATAGGGAACGATGTAATTTATAATATAATTGAAGAGACAACACTCAATATGTTGTGTTGAAAAATTATTAGCATAAATGTCAGATTCCCAATTCGAAACAATAACAGTTGGAATGTCAATTTGTGCTTTGAGAATCAAAGATGGTTGCCAAGGTATGTGTACGGGTAATTATTTACTAACTGGAAACAGTAATTTCGCATAGTCATTTTCCTTAGTGTTTGATATATAAGATTATTCAAACCATGAGTTGTTGTGGGTGGATGGTTCATAAAGAGGCTGACGATGATCTGGTCGCTCAGGCCAGTAACATTTAATTATAACCTAGTACATTTAATTATGACCTCGAACCTAATAAATTCTAAAAAGAGTTAGTACTTATGGTTAAAAAACACAGAACATTTGCACAAGTGAATGTGGCACCGTCCTGTTGAAACCACGGCACCTTGCTCCATTGACCGTGATGTTGCGATTGTGAAGACAATTTTTCGATAGAAACACATTCTCACACTGCACGAATTTTGATAATAAAATTCAATGATTTGCAAGCGTTGTTCGTTTGTTTGTCTATTCATGGCGAAATAGCAAACTCACTGAACCTTTTTTTTTATTTGCCGGAAAACTAAACAGGGATATATTTCATGAATTGTATTGCAAAAGTTATTATGGGCATTTAAACAATAGATTATACGAATGGGTGGAAAGAAATAATGTATTAACAGAGTATCAAGCTGGATTCAGAAAAAAATAAAAATTTGTAAAAATACAGTCGAACGGTAAGGAATTATCAAAGTACTTTCAAACTAAATCAAGTGTGAAACAAGGCTATTTGTTATCTCCGCTTTTATTCTAAATGAATGATCTACATGAATCTCTGGGTGGTGGTTTAAATGTTTAAAATATCTGCTTACTGATGTATGCGGATGATATCGTTATCTTATCAAATAATATAGATACACTTTATTAGATAATATAGATACACTTCTTGCAGTCGTCCTTACGCCAAAAATTAAATTTACAAAACACGTACAAAAAAGGAATACTTAGGCTAAAAACGCCATCAACGCTACCCGGAAAAACTTTATCTCGAATTCACAAATGGATCTTAGACAAAAATGAAACCTTTTTCTATGCATCTCAGGTGTGGAGGTTCGGGTACTTTAAAGAAATCGATAAGTTCCAGCGATATATTATGAAAAGAATATTAAGATTACCTGAGAACACCCCAAATTACGCTCTTATGCTTGAGACTGGTGCTGTGAATAACCATCTATATACATTACAACTACACTTGCAATATATATCTCGCATTATGTATCAATACCAACCTTGTAGTTTACCAGTCCATATTACGAAGATACTTATTCGAAAATAATTATTCTGGGTAAAAGAATTGAAAACAATTGCAACACATGTTAATAGCCTATGGTCTAGTACATAGTCAGATAAATATCAGTGGATGGCTTAAAGTAATCAACTATTATGCAGAATCCGGAACCAGCAACATAACCAATAAGGTGTCCGTTATTTGTATGGGCAATTTTTTCTTATGAAAATGTTCAAGTCTCACTCCTCAAAAAGTTAAGGCTTGATGCAAAAATGACTCTTTAAAAATTTCGCGGCCCTTGGACCACACCTTCCCGTCCATGATGGCTCACAAGTCAAAAAATATGATAACATCATGACAAATCATTCTGTGCAACCAAAAGTACAAGTTTAAATTTCATAGTTTTCAAATTCTTAAGTAAATTCCATCCATTAATACAACATTCCTCATTTTCCCATTTCTCGGGGTCTTCTTTTAAAAAAGAGGCATCTATATTAAACCATGAAAGAGTGTATGCTTCTACTTGTAATGAAAAAATCGATTGATTTTCCTGAAAACAAGTATTTATAGAATATCATTTAATATTTAACGTGATATCTTTATGATCGAACGTCAGCTTTTTCTTCGCGCTAAGTTTTGCCTCTGTTTTTAACGCCTTCACCATATTTACTCTTGTAGTGGCATTCAATTCTTCAACAAGATGCCATAAGTGGTAACAAACTTTTTTAATAGCTGCCTCTGAAGTAACTGGATCGTTTTCTTTGTACAATGTAAGAGTTGGTGAAAAGTTTAGATCATTGACGTAAGCTTTGGAGGCATTGGGACAGTTGAACCATGCTCTAACATAAAACTTTATGATAAAAATGCAAACATCTGCTAGTGTATTCTCTTGATCAGTTAGAATAGAATATTGTTCAACAAAAATATTTTTAACAATATGTTGCTTGAGACATCCATCTCGCTTTATGCAGGTGGTTCAATTGTTACAGTTTTTTTTTATCTGCTGTTATAAAATATTATGTTAATTCTAAAAAATTACGGTAATCCTCCCTCATTTGAGTTTAAGTTACGTCTTTCGAAACAAAATACATTATGCTATTACGGCAACGTTCATTATCCATTCCACTAGTGGTATTTTTGGGTTGATTTATTCCAACAGTTTTTAAAATTTTTAAAGAACGGCATATCTGGACTCCTTTCAAATACTGCTTTTAAAATTATTTCGTAAACATGATGGCGACAAGGGAGGTAAAGCAGGTCTCTACCGAGCATTTTTTCTAAAAGCACGCATGCTCCATTCAATCTACCAGTGTTTGAAGCTGTAGTATCGCAACACAATGCGTTAACTTTGTCTTTGAGCACCCACTTTTCCAATGCATTGAAAACGGTTGTTGCTTGCGCTTCCCCAGTTGCATTATTAAGATTTGGAATCTCAAGAATCTGCTCCATGTCGGTTCCAATAAGAATTATTGGTAGGCGTTGAAAAGCTTTCTCAGTCACACCTAAAATCATAAAAATGGATAAATTTGTATACATTATGATAATAATTGCGCTTACTTAATGCGGCAATAGCTTTCCATCCCAATAAGCAACTAGAACTAGTTATACCGATTCCTTAAAATTTTGTTTTTATGGTTTGAGTTTTTCACGTTGTTGATAGATTGAGGTCTCGGTAAGTATTAAATTATTTAAGTTGTGGCCCGCTTGCAATGTAAAAACGTTACATCAAAAAGGTTCCAGGGCTGCGACTAACTTTGGCGTGATGAAGTGTTTAGTTGCCCTCTTGATTACCGCCGATTGCTGATACGGTAATGCTGAAGTGAAGTCATTAATTTCTTCCTCTTCTGTATATGAATCGTATCCATATAAATTCTCATTACAATTTTTACGAATTTTAGTGGCATGATGATACTGCTTACGGTTAAGTTCTTGTTATTTCCGCTTCTTTCCCCGGAATACTCGAACTGGTTGTCTCTGAGAAATAAGAAATTGTTTATCCTCTTCTATTTTCATCATTGACAAAGTATCAGCATGAGCACTATCAAAAAGGTTGTCCAAATTATTTTTGAATACGTTTTCCTTTTCACAAAAAACATTTCCATCTTTTTTATTATTTTTTTTGCAGATAACGCCATCCTATTAATATAATAAATTCGTTTGTCTGTCTGTCAGGATTGTTTTTTTATTTAATTTTATTCTTATTATTTTTTAACTTTACTTTCTTTTTTAATTGTTTTATTTTTTTATATTTCTTAATTTTTTTTAGAGAAGCAACACAGGAAATTCTTCCCACTAGGTAATTTGTTGCTTTCTTTGGAAAGAGGATAGAGAAGAGATGAAAGGCGGTGAAAGATGAAGGGCTTCAAATATTGAACGTTGCGATATGTATGACATGTTATTTTTCTAAATTGATGTTGCCGTTGCTGCGGATCGAACCCTCAGCCTTCTCTGGAGTCAGAGGGGCGTGGAAACTCCAATACAACCAAACATTTTAAATTGCTTTTTATTTGCTCCTGTAAAACATTTTTAAGCAATATTTTGACCAAAATTTTATAATAATGATTTTTAACTCTGTATAAAATGTGGGAGTCATAGAAGCAGTAGGCGTGGCATCTCTAAAGCAGTCAAATATTTTAAATTTAATTTTTTTGCTCCTGTAAAACGTATTGAAGCGAAATTTTGCATGGTGAATTGCAAAATTTTTAGTCACTTACCCAAAAGTGGGCGCGATAGGATAAAAGGACGTAGCACATACATTACAACCAGCAATATAGCTCTATTTCTGTTATATGTATTTGAGAAGAGGTTGTCACGTGGTTTTTTAACAAAATTTTTAAGCTCTGTCCAAAATGTGTGTGCGATATTCGAAAAATGAGGCGTGCCACATTCCATTTTAAAACGTGATATTCCTCTGCAGATGCTAAACATTTTTGAACAAAATTGTGCAATATCTTATAGCAATTCATTAAACACTGAGTAAAATAATAATATTCCATACAACCCCAGATTTTTAAATGCTTTACAAGACTATTTGTCTAAAATTGAAATTTGAGAATTTACATAACATTTTTAAGCATTGAGGCAAAAGTGGAGGAATAGGGACAGAGGGCGTTGTACCTTCCATAACCCATATTGCTTTATCTCGATTGCTTCTGAATGTATTTGAGCAGAGGCAAGCACGACGTTTTTTAACAATAATTCTAAGCACTGACAAGGAAGTGGGCGGATTTCAAAGGCCGAAAAGCCTCCCTATGAAGCTTGGGTTGTAAGTTTCTCCTAAGGTGTAGGCATCAGCTGAAACAGAATTTTTTGAATATACTACGGGGAAGGGAAAAAAGGAGAAGTCTCCCCCCAAAAGCCTCAAATTTGAACTAATTGATAAGGTACATTTTAGTATTATCGCCAGGGATGTGGTAAAAATGGGAGCTTAAAGGGCGAAAAGTCTTCCTAACGGGCTTTATCCCAAAAAATCATTACTTCACGTCTTACTAAGCTCGCACTTTCATTTAATTTAAATTAAACTATTCCGATATTTAAAAAAACTGATAGTACTTGTCTATTGCATGGTAATTTTGATCCTATTATGTTAAAATCAATACCTCCAAACAAGTAAATAATATTCTTATTTCTTAGAATTACGTTAATTGAACAAAAATTGCGTTAAATAAAAATTATGAAATTTAAACACTTTTAAAATTACACATTTTGGTTGCACAGAATGTTTTTTTATAATTTTATTATATCTTGTGAGTCATCACGCCGTATGACTTTAATTAATTAATCGGCACGGGGAGGCGTGGGGTATACAAACACTTTGGTTATAATATAGGTCAAAGTTACATACATCTCGGATCATAGAAATCAGGCTGATATAACTTGGATTTTTAAAGCGGGGTGGGTTTTGATAAGCCAAGATAGGTTAGGTTAGGTAGAAGTGGTAGCCTGTCAATCAGACTCACTTAGACTATAAAGTCCCTTGTGATACCACGGAAGCTAGTAAAAATTATATGACTAGTTTCCCCCGTAGAACCATCCCGATTGCCTCAAAAAGTCCCTAAGTCGGCCGATATCGATATCAGCCAAATCACTCAGGTCCTCAAAGAAACATGAGCCCAAATGCAGTCCCCTCGTCACCACAGCTTCTGCAAAAGTCACTAGCCGCAACCCTCAACCTAACTGCGTGCCTTCCAATTAGACAGTGTCCCGTCATGACAGACTCAAGTAGGGCTATAGCGGGCCTTGACAGTGACAGCAACCTGTGCGTGCTCTTCCTATCCAGACGGAGCCACATCTGTCTGGAACGAATACAACCACGGACAGAGGCCCACCTATCTCTTGTCAACCCATAAGCACTCTCCCGCAGCCGAAACTTGCGTCTCCCCTACAGCTCCCTGGTATGTCCCTGTGGCCCGGCACCCAAATAACATGGATGCTGAACTGCTGAGCCATCTCGTTAAGAGATCTACGACAGTTCAGGGCTGATGTCGAATCCAGGAATCTAATGGCAATCCAGAGATCGAATGGCAGCCTGACTATCAGCAGTCTCCGCGCAATACTCAGCTGTAGGTCCCTGGAGTAGACCCCGAAGCCTATCTGATCGTCAAGTTTAGAGCCATCGGTATAGAAGTCGACAAAACGGCCCCATTGGGAGTTCCGTGTTTTCACGAATCTCTATGCGGTATAAGCGTCTGGTACTTCTTGTCGAACAGTGGTTCGGCCACAGTGTAGTCAATGATGCCTGGAAGTTGAGGCAACATATTAAGGATTATACTCTGACCATAGCCACTGTCCGACCAAAGTGACAGCGCCCTCAACTGGATTGCTGCAGCTGCAGCAGTCTGTGAACCAATTATGTCCAAAGGCAGCAAATGCAAAATAGCATTCAGCGCATCAGATGGGGTGGTACGAAGCGCACCCGTGATGCACATGCCAGCCATCCGTTGGACCCTATCCTGCATCCCACGGTATGTGGGCCTCTGGAGAGCTCTCCACCAGACGATAACACCATACAGCATTATCGGTCGTACCACTGGCGTATACAGCCAGTGGACAATCCGGGGCGCCAAACCCCATTGCCTCCCTATTGCCCTCTTGCACGCATAAAGTGCCACCTTCCTTGCCCTGTCCATAATGTTGAGGCTGAAGTTCAACAGTACCCCAAGATACCTAGCACAGTCCGCAAAAGAAATTTCAGTGCCTCCCAAGGAGATAGGTTCCACTAATGGAATCGTATATCTCCTGGTGAACAGGACCAACTCAGTCTTGCACGGATTCACCGCAAGACCTTTATCACGCGCCCACCTCTCCATAGTTAGAAGTGCCCCCTGAAGGACATCCCTGAGTGTACCAGGAAACCTTCCCCTTACCGCCAATGCCACGTTGTCCGCATATGTGACAACCCTAATACCAGAACGCCATTCAGAGTGAGGTTCAATAGTAGTGGGGATAGTACACCACCCTGGGGTGTGCCCCTACCAACAAATCTACTCAGGCCCGACGACCCTAACTTGGCCCGTATACGTCTCCTTGTAAGAAGACTGTTCACAAACCTGTTGATGTCGACGTCCGCTCCAAGACCAGATAGCGCCACAGCTATCGCATCCGGAGTAACATTATTAAACGCTCCCTCTGTGTCGAGAAAATCCACCATGGTATACTCCCTAACGGCGAGCGAACCCTCAATGAATCCGACCAGGTTGTGCCGGGCCGTCTCAGTGGACCTACCCCTGCTGTAGGCATGCTGGCGACTCGAAAGCAGCCTCTGATTAATATTGGCCCTAAAATACCTGTCAATGAGTCTCTCCAGTGTGAGGATTTTCCCGCTTTAGGAATAAAGACCACTTTGGTCTCCGTCCACATAATAGGGACATAAGTTAGGTCGATACAGCACGTGTATAAATTCCTGATCCAAGGAATCAGTGTATCCGACACCACTTGCAGTTCACACGTTGAGATCATGTTTGGTCCACGTAACTTAAAAGGGTTGAAGCTACTAATAGCCCATGCAATTCGGGATTCGGTTACAATCTTCCTGGCAGCGGCCGAAGGTTGACTTGATGCAGTACTAACCGCAGAAGTTTCATTTCGGCAGTGACCAGGGAAGTGAGTATCCAGGAGCAGCTCCAGTGATTCCATACTGGATGTTGTCCAATCCCCCAGCGGTTTCCTAAGATATCCTACTGTGCACTGTGTGGAAGCCTAAATCCTCCTTAGCCTTGCAGCCTCAGAGGTGTCCTCAACATTGCTGGAAAATTCACCCCAGGACCTATTCTTAGCCTTCCTCAATGCACTAAGTTAACCCTGTTAAAGAATTTCCTGTATCTCCCCCAGTCTGCTTTCCGAACGTTCGGTGGAAAAGCAGGCTGTGGGATACTACCTAACTCATTTAAACAGAAGGTAATATAACGGTGATCTGAAAAGCTATGATCATCCAAAACTTTCCAGTTCCCAATCCTATCAGCAAGTTCATCAGAAACAAGGGTAACATCCAGTACCTCTTGTCTATTCCTAGTAATTAACGTTGGTTCATTGCCCCTATTACATATAATTAGGTTAGTATTCATAATATATTAAATGAGTAACTCACCGCTATCATTGATTTCTGAGCTTCCCCAGATTTGATGGTGCGTATTGACATCACTGCACACAATCAGGTTGCACCCAGCTCTTCCAGCAGGATCCATCAGTACTGTCAGAGTGACCGGAGGTACACCGGTTTCATGCGCCATATACACCGACGCCAGCCAGATTTGGGAGTTTTCACACTCAAGTCTGGCCACTGTCATGTCTTCGCTACTAAAAGAGGAGAGAAGAAAAATATTAAGACTG
Organism: Eustalomyia histrio; assembly: GCA_949748255.1. Taxonomy (NCBI): domain Eukaryota; kingdom Metazoa; phylum Arthropoda; class Insecta; order Diptera; family Anthomyiidae; genus Eustalomyia; species Eustalomyia histrio. The sequence continues at coordinate 108,820,326 of OX456523.1, forward strand.
TTCCTTACAAGTAAACAAGATATGTGCCTACCATCACCCGTACTTTGGATCAGCTTTAATCCGTTAGTCCTTATTCCAAAAATCCTGCCACCACTCAGCCAGGGTTCCTGAATAAGAACTACGTCGAACCCTCATTGCGTCAGGAGGTTCACAAGGGCTGCGGATGCAGCCTTAGGGTGATGGAGATTTATCTGAAGAAACCGAAGTACCATCAGATTTCTTCACCATCGTCACATCCTTTTCCTCTTCAGAGTCTACGAGAACTCCTCTTCATAAAACTCTTCACTTAGTCCTGTGATGAAGAGATCATCCACGCCCCCGAGTGCATCAGAAAAGGGCGAGACGCTAGTATCTTCCAGATGCCCTACAGGAACTTGCGACGAGGTATTCTTACCTTCAGATACAACATTAGTGTTCACTAACGCGGTATCTGCTGATTCACCTACCCTGTCGCTTTTGCATACCTTCATTTGGATTTGGTAAAATCCTGGTGGAGACTCGGCATTCAGTATAAATACCGCATTACTACAATTACTACTGCTCCATCAGCCTCATCCAATCTACCAACCTTCCAATTGTGTGTTGGAAGGACAGGATTACATTCCCTGAGCCTAGTTATTATGGAAACTTCATCCTCTGGGATCGTCGGAATCCATGCCTGTGCCCTTGTGGGCTGGTCGGGATGTCACTTTTGTCGACAAAATCCAAACCACCCCTGGCCACACCTCACCAACCTTCTTAAGAGCCGAACGATAGCACTCATCAGAGCGCATATTACCGAAAGCAATAAGCTTTATGCGGCCCTGGAACCAGCCTGCATCCTTGCACAAGGGAGGTGGGCCTGGAATCTCCTTGAGGACTTGGGAGTACACTGAGGACATAGCGTTCTTAATGTGACTCCATTTGTCCTTAGGAACGATGCCATCCACATCCCCCTGTTGATGACCGCCATCAGCAGGCTGTCCTTGACAACCTCAGCAAAGACCCTCCGACCAGTGTCACCACCGACTTTCGATCTTTTGTGTGCCGGCGGGTAATCAGGTGAATGCAATCTCTTTCCTGTAGGTTGTTTCGGTGGCGGAGCATCCTGTTGCTCCGAAATGCTACGCGCCCATTTTAGCGACTCTTTCTGTTTTGCAGACAGAGTCCTAGAATCGGCCTTATCAAATCTCTCCAGAATTCTAAGAGAGAGAGAGGTGCCGATCATTGTACCTCTTCTTTGAAGGTCTGGTATGCTTTCCTTTCGACAACAAAGTGTCAGGCAAGTTCCCAGTCTTGGAGGAGGAGGTAGGATTAATGTGACAAAGACTATTTACTCACAGAGGCGTCTAGGTATCTGTGAGGCTCGCGTTAGAATACAGTCTTTGGTAACCCCTGACTGCAAACCGTAAAGTTCCTGGGCACGGGTCGCATAACACTCGGAACTTAGGGGGTCTATTTTGAGTATGAGCCAAGACTGAAATGTGCCATCCGAACTACCAGGGAAACTCATGGGGAATCGAGAAACACCTCCGTAGTTATTGATGGCCGATACGCCAAATATCTATGTCAAATAAGAGGACATACCGCTGATGATTTCACCGTCGCCCCAATATCTTGACAAAAAAGAGTAAGATGTACTGAGAACCATACATCAACACAGGGGAACATAACCACAGAGTGCACTTAAGCCCTCACATCTCGACAAGATAGTTACCCAGACGAGGGACAAGTCAAGATAAGTTATGCAAACTTTGTAATCTTTGTGTGATGGAGACTCTTGATCATTTCATGTGCGTTTGTCCGGTTTTAAGGGAGTTTCGTCTAATAAGCTTTGGGAAGGTCATCTTAACAGAATCAGAAATAATACAATTATTAACGGGGCTAAAACAATAGCCTGGGAAAGATTGATCGAATATCTGAAAACAACTATACAATATAGAAACTATTTATTACAAGAATTTAATTTAATCTTTGTTGAAATATTGTTAAATATTTTGATTTAATCGGCAGACAGTTTTTGTAAAACATTGTCGATATTCTCTTTTTACTTAATGTAACATTTATTTAAAAATTGTGAAATTTAATTTATTGAAAAAAAAAAAAAAAAAATTACTACTACTACTAAAGCTGAAGCTAAAGCGACTTAGGCCGTTAATTAAGTTTTAATAAATAAAAATAAATACTAATACTACTACTACTACTACTGAGCGTTTTTGGCATTGCCACATATCACGAATACTTTTTTACATTAAAAAAAAAAAACAAAAAAATCACCCTTTATAAATTCCAAATACAATCAGGGTCGTTCCGATTACATTAAGGTCGTTACCATCACAAAAAGGTGAAAAGTCTCCCCCTTAACAGCCTGCCTAAAAAAACCCACGGGGAGAGGCTAAAAGAGGAAAACACTTTCCTCGATGTTCTTTCAAATTCGCTGAAGCTAGGAAGTTGAAATTTCACAAATGGGTTCTACCTCCGGCGTATACATCCATCCAGGTAGAATTTTTTAAAATTACTTCTGGAAATAATCAGCTAAGATGGGATTTTTGGAAAATCCTACGAAGAGAGGTAAAAAGTGGGTTGCCAAAACCGCTTTAACTATGGAGGTGGAAATTTGGTTTGTAGATTCCTCCTCCGGCTAAGTCATTCGCTCAGACCGTATTTGTAAAATTTCAAATGGCCTGCGCTAACCTCTGTGTGAAATAAAATATGCCAAATGCTCGCCACGGCTTCGGTGGCATACCTCTATCCGATGATCCAAGGTCTGACAAAATCGCTAAAGATAGAAAGTTGAAATTTGGAAAAATAGATTCCTCCAACGTTGCAGGCATCCACTCAGACGGGATTCTTGGACAGAAAGGGCAAAAAGTCTCTTCTTTAACGACCTAGTAAAAGCTTTAGAGCTAGAAAGTTGAATTTTTAAAGTTCCTTCTCCTCAGATAAAATGGGTTTTTGTAAATCGTACGGGAAGAGATAAAAGAGGAAAATTCTTCCCTTGAAGGCCTGGCAAAACCGCTAAAAATTATAATTTGCAATTTGGTACATGGGTTTTACCTCAGGCGCTATGTGTGCTAACAAAAAGAAACCCCAACAAAGCATCGTCGTTATAGTGAAAAAAAATGTTAAAAGCTTTGTTTTTTAATACGACTATACAAAAATATAATATTAATACACCTTGTGAACTTCATTAATGTAAAGGTACCTCAAAACTATCCATACAAAGTTGTGCATTTTAGTACAAATTCATTGTAGCTTCTGGTAAATAAAACGTCTGGAGTTGAATATTTTTATCTAGGAAAATTTATTTGACCTCAACATTTTTTAGGGTTTTAGAAAAAACGGTAGTTTAATTTAATGCTTTTACTTGTTTTTTTTTTAATATTTCTGGATCTACTTAACTCTTTGACGACCAGTATGCAAGTATGCTTTCCCAACCGTTTTGGCAACTTTACTTGTCAACGTAAAGCATACGTCTTAATTCTTATATGATTCCACTTGCACCTTAGGAATTGTCAAAATTGAACAAAAGTATTATTTATCTTTGACATTCGAAGGTATATGCAGCCAATTATTTTTGCTAAAACTAAAACTAAAATGGCGTAGTCGCCATTGATCAGATATTTATGCCAAGCAAAATGAGGGACATGGGGGAGATCAGCCAATTTTTTGTGGCATAGTTTTTTTTATTTATTTAAGTATTTAGTATAAACATAGTTCTAAATTTTGGTAAATCTGGTTGTTATTAGGTCAACTAAAGAAGATAATTTAAAATTATTTCTATTAAGTTTTCTGAGACAGAGATTAAAAATAAGGTTTATATATGGAACTTTTTGACCTTCAGAACGCCTAACACATACTTCAAAACAATTTTAGTAGAAGCCAGTGAAAAAGAGTAGATTTTTGTAGAGTATTGTAATTTACTGGGTATTATTTAAATATCTTTTAAAAATTCATCAATTTCAAAGGTTGAATAATATTTCAGAATTTATATAAAATTTAAAAACTTTAGAAGTGGCATTTAATACCAATTACAACAAAAATAGTACATCTACCTAAATCTTAAGAAGAAATTATACCCAAATGCAAAACAATAAGTTAAACCCAATTAACTTCTTTACAAAAGAAGAAACAGAAAGAAAAAGCTTTCGCTAGTCACTTGATGTTTCCTTAAAAATGTCTACAGAATTTTAAGTGCCCAGTAGTCACTATTTACATACAGACACACAAACAAACACTAATGGATCGAAAATTGTGTGACATGCGGTATAATGAATGATAGAGGCAGAACAAATTCACAAAATATTTATACTATATGAACGTGCACATTTCTTACAAGCAAGTGAAGTAAAGCGGTCGTAAAAGTTTTTTTTGTATAACTGTATTGTGTAAAGACTTTAAAAATTTAACTCAAGAAAAGCATACTAATGTCCGATTTATGAATGTCATGTTAACATTTTATTAGAATAATAAACATTAGTTAGCGTGCAAGTTGAATTTCCAAATATCCAATTAATTTCTAACTGAATTGGATGATATTGATTAAAAAGACGGTGTCACATGTCATACAACGCGTGCAACAATTCAATATTTCCATGACACATTCCCTGATGGTGAACTCTATCGTTTCGGTGATCAGAAAGAATGCGTCTGCGGCAGCAAAGCCGTGCAGGCCAACTGCTCGATGTGCCATTCCATTCATAGCCCGATCCTATGTAGTTCTTCATTTAAAAGAAAAATAAAAATGTGATGAAAAAACTGTGTTTTTTATGTACTTCAAATCTTGTGGCAAGCTTGGGACACCATTAGAAATTATAAAAAAATCATATAAATTTGGCAATATCATGTAAAAAGTTATTGCAATTTCACATCCCAGCAAAAACATGGTAAAAACTACTTATCAGCCCATTTACTCGCTTAACTACGTTTGTCACGATGTCCAAAAAGTAAAGTAATTCGAGGTAAAACGCTTAGCAGCAAGGAATATTTTTAGATTTGGGAACAGGTAGAAGTCACAAGGAACTAAATCTGGAGAATAAGGTGGAAAGTGTTTCCAATTCGGTTAATCGATAAATCGCCTCTACTTCGGTTAATGTCGAAACAAATAAAAAAATGTATAAAAACTAAAAAATTACATGGAATTTTGTTTCTTATTTGATTTATCAACAAATTTTGATGACTTCAGTAGAATAAAGTCGCTTAGTCAAATAATATTTAAGAATTCGCTTATTTGAATTCTTAATTGCACAAACATAGAAAAATCAGTGAGGACTTGTTAGGAATATGCGTGATTTTTATATCTTTTCTAATAGATAGCCTCTTTAAATCTAAAGCTTAAACCAGGTAGTGTAAGAGTCAGAGAACAATGGTTGTTCTATCAAACTTTGTTTGTAAATTTCGCAAAAACTATTCATACCATATTTTTAAGAATTTGTTACTGAATTTTTTTGAATTAATAGACCCGAATGACCGATTAATAAATTTTCTTAATTTTTCGAATAATGACCTAACCGATTAACCGACAGGGTCGATTTCTCTGCAATATTGTAAAAAAATAAATTTATTATCCTATCCTGTCCGATTCTTATAATTGATAATTTGACAAAATGTATTTTATATAATTTAATATAAATTTTTACTAACACTAAATATAAGTTATCTTAAGTGTTAATTTGAGATAATTAATTCCCAAACCTCAAAACTAATTACTAATTGTCATATAAAGACAGGTGCAAATGGGATGTTAAAAAAATTATCCTATTAATATTATAAATTCGTTTGTTTATTTGTCTGTCTGTCCGTCTTATATTTCATCATCAGGCCCAAACGGCTGAACCGATTTTCCAAAATTTTTTTGAGGATATTCTACCTACCCCAGGAAATTAATATAGCCATTTTAAATCGGGATAGGATAAAGAGGAGTGACACCTCCCATATAACCTTAATTTCTTAATATTGTTACGATTTTACCCTTTATAAAATCGTTGATTTATTTACCTTTTAAATAAATCGAGTTCTTTCTATATTGCAAATAATAAACACTGTTTGAAATTTTTTATACCGTCACTAAAAACCACAGAAAAACACTTTAATAACACACTTTATTTACACGACGTAGATAGACTAAACGTTAGCCACAGTTTAGTTCTTCACACTCAGCGTTTTACTTTATAAACTGAACTGCTGCATCACCGAGTACCAGTATTTATATGATTAATCAGGTATTCTAGTTATTTCCAGTTTATTACGACACTAGATTTTTCCAGCTGTCAAAATTCGTGTAAAGAAATTTCTAATTCTAGAAATTTCTTGTAACAATATTTTAGGGTTAACATTTGGGGATTTGTGTTTCTACGAGTGAATGTAATTTCTGTAACAGACATAGTTTCCCCCTTCCCATAATCAGCTAGTCGTTGCAGATGCACAACCTTCATCTTAGACCTTGGGCTCTGATATTTCTGTATTCTATAGGCTATTCCACCGTGCCCAATATGCCTTCATAAGGGGACTTTCAGCAGATATTTGCTCTCGGGAAGGTCTCCGGTTTTCTTGTTTGTCATCCCGTTGTGCTGCTGACCAGGCTTCACTCGAATCGATATGGGTTAATCGAACATCAACAATGTGCTCCTTTCCTTCGGCCCTCGAACAATGCTTGCATTCTAAGTCCGCATTGCAATGCTGCCTACTTTTCCTGTGCTCGGTGCTAAAGTCATAGCTCTGAAGCCGTTCAATCAAATGAGCTAGCTGCCCTTCTGTTTGTTAAAATTGTAGCAGCCACCTTAGTGCAGAACTGTCGGGTCTCAGTTGGAAGTGTTGACCACACAGATACTTGTGATAGTGCTTAAAGCAATCTACTGCCGCCAAAAGTTCCCGTCGCGTTACAAAGTAGTTTCTTTCAGGCTTCGAAAGAACCCGGCTGTAGTAGCCTATGACTTTTTCGGTTCCATAGATCACTTGCGAAAGCACTCCCCCTATTCCATATCCGCTTGCATCGTTCTACAGCACAAATATTTCCCCAGCAATTGCATAACCCAGAATAGGTGCCCTACACAATAACTCCTTGAGATTCAGAAATGCTTGTTCTTGAAATTCACCCCAATAAAATGGTCGCACCTTCTTAGTCAGCTCATGTAGACTCGCAGCCACACTGGCCAATTCTGGTTCAAAGCGCCTAGAAAACTGCGAAACTCGTGCAGATTTCTCGGGCGAGGCCAATCCTTTACAGGTTCGTCGGTTGATATTCATATGCTGTTACGAGATGCCCCAAAAACTTGACTTGCTTTTTGAAAAATGTGTATTTCTTCCTACTAAGCTTGAGTCCAGTTGCCGATATTCGTTTTTGGACTTCTAAGTTCTTCAAGTGTTCATGAAAGGTTTTCCCCATGACAATTAAGTCGTCAAGGCATGTGTTCCAGTGAAGTCCCTTCAACACATTTTCCATCAAGATCTCGAATGTTGCTGGATCATTGCAGAGGCCGAATGGCATGACATTAAACCCGTCGCCTGCGCTAAGGGCAGTTTTTGCCTTGTCCTTGTCACAAATTTCTATTTTTCAGTGGCCACTTTGCAAGTCCAATGTGAAGAACCACTTGGTTCCTGCTAGCGAGCCTAGAGTGTCGTCAATTCTGGGGAGCGGATAGCTCTCCTTCTTGGTGAAGTCGTTCAGTTTTCTATAATCCACACAGATTTGGTTGCTGCCATCTTCATTTTTCATTAAAACTATTGGCAAGCTCCATGGGCTGGAGGATGGCTCGATTACCCCGTGACGCTCCATTTCGCTGACTAACTCCTTCACTTCCCCACGTTTTGCTGGGGAAATACTTCTGGGCACCTGCTTTATTGGCCTCGCTTCATCAGTATTTATTCGATGTTTCACAATTGCCGTTTTCCTTGGCTTTGATTTTTCTAGGCGAAGACGGAGGCGTATTTCCTGATCAACTGGTTTGCTTAATTTTTATCGGGCGGCGCCAGTTCCATAACCCATTTCCCCACATATTCTGCCAGCATTTCTCGTTCTTCAATGTACACACTGGAAGGTCCAGGCTTCTTTTCGCAACTGATTATAGCTTCTGGTACAGTACATTGAGCTATTTCAGAGTTTGGTCTGACAACTTTTTCACAACTTGATAGGTTAAGCACTCTTACAGGAACTCTTCTGCCTTTCCTAGTTTTGCCGAGGGTTTTTGCTGTTATCAGGTTACTTTTTATTTCTGTTGGTTCTACCACCCACAAGCTATTGTCCTCACAATCTCCCTCCATGCACACCCAAGCTAAAGTTTCTGACCGTGCCGGTAGTTTCTGATGACTGATGGTTATAGCCTTTTTCCACTGACCTACATCTTTCATCAATTTGCAAAGATGTTAACATTTTCCCATAATAATTACAGGCCAAAAATTCTACATCTTTCTACATCTACAAAAGATGATCCTTTCTCATTTTGTTCCATCTTACATCTTTCGTCATGTTATGGTTATTTTTTAATTTAAGGTGTGTCCCATAAAGGGTGGTAAATTAACACGGTGGCTTTGTCCGGCTACTCGTCGTATATGGGGTGGATCTTTTCCACTATGAAACATACTGAACCATTCACATCATCTTCGTGTCAAAGACTTTATTTATATAAATAAAAAATAACCTCCATGTTCCCAATAATAACCACATTCACACATTGTCCGTTAATCTGTCCTAAAGTCTGAACCTCCCTCCCCTTCTGCAATCCAGCGAATACGCAGCCTTTGTACTGCCCTCGGCTCTACAAAAAAATATCGGCAATACTCTATAACTCAACGTTTATTTAAAATCATTAAACATTTACAAATATGTGGTATAATGTATTTGTTAGTTCTTACCTTAAAATAAAAATTATTACTAACAGTGATAATACAAAAATTAAATAATAACACTAATGTTGTAGGAAAGTGTAAACCAGACCAAAAATAATATCCAATTGAGTCTCAATTTTACAATACAAACAAAACTCACCGAATGTATTGTCGGTAAAAAACAAGAGAAGGGAATTAATTTTTACATCTCTTAAAAATTGTGTAACGTTGTTATTGTTGTTGAAAATTGTAAATTATTTTTGTTTTGTTTATATTATGCTAGGTTTAATAGCTCATATTCTTTTCTTATACATAACTTCTTTTTTATTTCTTTTGTTGTATATTTTTTTCACTTTCCCTTTACTATCATTTTCTTAATTTTAAATTAAGCACTAATAAGTATTAACGATATTGTTAAAAATAATTTTATAACAATATTCTTTTACTCGTTTTATGTTTTATCATTGTTTTTATGCCATTAAAATTATTATGTAGTTATATCTAATAATATTAATTTTTTTATAATTTTATATTATTATATTTAATAATTATTATGTAATTTTTCTTCTATGTAATTTTTTCGTTTTTTTTTATCACAAATGCCTTTATTTAATTGGTATTAAAAAAAATTGACGTTTAATATTCATTTTTAGTTTTTGTTGTTGTTGTTGTTATTCTGCTGAATCACTTATGTCTTCCAGAGCTTTTGAGGAGTTCTGTTGTAACGGAATTGGTTTTTATTGTTGTTGTTGGTTAATAAAAAAGGCACAAATCTCAGTTTTGTTGTTTTATTTTAAACTGTATATATGTTATGCAATACTGTACAGGTTTTAAATTTTTCCAAGTTTTTTATTTGTGTTTTTTTTTTTTGTTGCACATTTAGTTAAAACCTATTTATTATAGAAATAATTCATTTGTGTTTTTTTTTTGTTTCTCCTTTTTTTGTAATTAACTTTACCATTAACAGTAGATTTGTAAATTCTTCAGATAATAACTATGACTAAGTTTTCTTTATTATTTCTTTCTTTTTTCACAAAAATATTGGCTTTTTCTGTTTCTTATGAAGTTCCTTTTTTATTTTTGGAAATATTTTATTATTTTAACAAAAAGAAAGATTATATTATTTTAACAAAAAGAAATATTATATCATGCTAAAACACGTTCTGCTCTTTTCTTTCCCCAAAACTGACTGAACTCTCTCCTTTTTTTCCTTATCCCTCTTCCCGTTCCAAAAACATTTTTTCCTTTCTACCTTGAAAAGTAACCGATCATAGATTATATTATTCATCGGTGATGGTACGGTGCTTTAGAAAACGGTGTCGTTATCGTGACCGTAACAGTTATTTTAAGTGTCATCACTAAAAAAATTACAAAAAAAAATCGATCACTAGCAAACTGACATTCCAGAAAATAAACAAAAATAAATTATTCAACAAAGGAAAATGAGCGGCACATGTAAGAACTTCATACTTATGACTACCAAAATTTCTTCTTCATCATCGTCTTCCAGAATGGCGGCACATGTAAGAATTTTTTTTTTTTGTATTTTTTATTTATTTATTTATACAATTCAGTAATATAAAGCCCTAAGGGCCAAAAAATATATATTACACAGTAATAATTACACCTAAATAATTATAAAATATTCAATAATAAAGAACCTACAATACAAATTTCATACTTATGTCTACCAAAAATTCTTCTTCATCATCATCTTCAAAAATGTCCTTTAATGTTTCAATGTATTGCATTAAAATTTGGGTTTGTTCTTGCAAAGCAACGACTACTCCAATGATTAATGCTTTTTCGAAATCCTTTTTTTATTTTTAACAAAAATTATGCGTATTTTTCTTTTATTTTTTTTGACAGCTGAATAAATAACAGATGAAAGATGTTGCTAATGTAAACACATGTTTCACTTTCTCAACATCTTCCATGCGTTTCACAAAGATGTTGTTCAGTGTAAAAAGCCTATTACTAGTCCACAATATCGGCAACAATAAAGACGTGGTTGACGCTAGTTAGTTTCACATTTACTTTACTATAGACAGAGGCAGGCTCCCCGGTAGCTGTGCGCGTATAATGCCTTTTTCACTTCATCGGGCCTGATGAGTAACTGTGATGCTCCTGTGTCTATCGTAAAAATGTGCTTTCGCCCGTTGATGTACCCATAAGCAGTAAGATTGCTTTTCTCCCGCTGTATTACTGATATAGAGATTGTGGGGCCCTCGTTTGTGGGAGCTAGGTCGTGCCCCGTAGTGCTAGCTCTTTTTAGTTTAACGGTGACTCTTGAGGTGATTGCTGATCACCCCGTAGGCTTTTCCTTTGTGCTTTGCAATTTCACTGGAAATTTCCCACTCTACCGCAGTTGTACCATTTATCCTTGACTCACTTTTCTCCTTTTGCCTGCATAACAGCCTCTGTTAGCTCTGCTAACCTTATGCTTTTATCCTTTTCTTTTTCGGCAGTTACTTCGATGTTACACACCTTAAATATTTGCGGCTTAGAAATTACCTTCGCAGTTTCTTGGCCCAGCGCAATTGAGACAATTTTAGCCTGGATAAGTCAGCTGCACCAACTGCTCAATGTCTGTCGCAAAATCTTGTAACGACTCGTTTGCTTTCTGCAGTCTACCTCTTAGTTCCGTTCTGCAAATTTCCTTTTTGTGTTCGCCACCATACTTTCGTAATTATTCTGCAGGTGATTGGCACACTTTCTAGAATTTCTACTACATTTCCTTTTAAGGACAGAACAAATTTTATAGCTTTTTCTTCGTTGTTCCACACATTTCTGGCTGCTGCAACCGGAACTTAAATACATTAAATATAATGCTGTCGTTAAATGGCAAGCTCCACCAGAAGTTTCCGAAATAATTCATTCTGGGCCCTCTTGACATTGACGATTATTCACCATATTTTCTAGATCTTGCAGTTTTTCTCAGCGTCATTCCCTAAGTTGGACACCCTTTTGCAACCTCAGAAACTTTCTTAGAGGTTTCTTGAATTTTTTCTTCCATCTTGGCTAAAAATTTTTGCTGTCTGCTCTCGAAGTTTCCAACAGTTTCGTTTCCATCTTGACTGTTTCTCGTTGCCTGCTCTCGAAACTTTTATTATTTACATGTTGTCGGCTCTAGAAGTTTCCTGAAGTTTAACTAACAATTTGTCATTGTCTACTTTAGACGTTTCCATCTTTTTCCTCATAACATCCAACATTGCGTTTAGCTCCATGTTACTTTCTGTTTTACCATTCATTCTTTTCATCAAAGTTATAAGTCTCAAAATCAATGCTACGCCGCTCGAAGTCCTCTTTTGAAATTTGGTCTTATTACAGGTGTTCCACTTTAAGCTCCTCCAATTTCATGACGTCTTATTATTTTGACACCAATTGTTACGTTTTTACCTTTGAAAATCGTTGATTTATTTCTTTCAAATAATTCTAGTTCTTTTTTTATTGCAAATAATAAACACCGTTGAAATTTTATATTTATTTAAATACAAACTGAAAACGATTACATAAGAGACTTGATTTAAACTCTATTAAGTTTACACTTCCACAGAATACACAATTTAATTAATTGTCAATGCTTCCTCTTTAGCGTTTTATTATGAACTAAATTGTCATGCCTGTGCGGGTAAAAATAACTAGAATGTCGCAGCACCGTCCGGAAGCTGCATACTGGTAACTTTAATAATGTTCTTTTGAAGTTTGACAGAAGAAACATTAGTTATGGTGAAGGGCTGCCATTTAACTGTTTTATATTTCAGGGTTAACATATGGGGATTTGTGTTTGTACGAGTGAATGGAAATTGATGAAAGAAATTTCCGTAACCATATGTGTACTAAACATAGTAAAAGAAATTGTATTTTGGAAATAATTTCGAGGGTGGCCGGGCCACCTCCCCCTGGCACGCCACTGACTCCGGGTAATACATATTTCAAACTTAAGATTTCTAGATAAATCGGTGTGGACAGGCCATAATCGGGGAGACTTCTACTTTTTGCCGCTTCCCGTAGGAATTTTCAGGAATCTAGTCTGTAAGGATGTCTACGCCAGAGGAGGAAGCTACATACCAAATTTCAACTTTAAAGTTCTAGTATTATATATTTGTATCACTCACCTAAACTGAGTATTTTTTGTTTAAAAATCCCATAAGTTTTATAGCCTATCAAATTTTAACAAAGCCAGATCTGTAAAAAAGGATATTTTCAAAAATAATATATGAGAGCTTTAAGCTCTTCTTCCTTGTTTTTCAAATCTGGCATTTCTGTTTAAAAAAATCTGGGTCTTTTCAAAATATTTCAAATTCACAATTTGAAGTTTCAAACAAAAATTTTTGTGAAAATTATCTTTGTGATTTTGATAAATATTGGTTATTTTATTAATTTCAATTTATGCAAATTCTTTAATTGATTCAAGTTTAATGGTGAAATATAGACATGGTGTTAAGCCACAGAAAGTTTTACAAAGTAATGACATATATAAAAATATTTATTTTCTGTCTGTGTGATTTTTTAAAAAAAAAAAACATTATTAAAATATGTTAAAATTAAGCAACAAAAAATGTATTTCCTTTTGCTTAGAAAAATAAAAGAAATTTTTTCATAAGAGAATATTTAAAAACTTCAATTTTTTCAAAATATTTTAGCTTGTTATGACTTAATTTATTGTCGTCGAAATCGACAGTTTATCTCGTGTCATTACGCTATATCATATACATTTCCGTAAAACTTAACAGTTTTTTAGATAATAACATACTTTATACGGCATTTCCATATGCGTGTTTTGAACGAAATTACATGTTTTGCTCAAAATACGTGTTTTGGTACATATTTTCCCATATAATTTTATGCGAGCAAAACATCTCAAACAACGTGTTCAATTTCAAAACATATCGAAAATAGTCTGATCAAAAATAAATTGTGTCTATACAACACTGTGTTAACCATTCATGGAGAATGATAAATACGAAAAAAATTACATTTGCATTTGACAAGTTCAAAAAAAAATATAAAAAAGTTTAAATATATATAATAAATAAGTATATATATATATTGTGATGGAACGATTTTTTTGATGAAGCGTATAGCAAAAATGTAATCTATAGGTGATTCTGAGAAATTTTGTTTAAGAGACCATAGCTCTAAGTCGGATTTGGAGCCCCCCAAAATTTCAAAATAGAAATTTTTCCATATAACAATTTAATTAAATTCGTCATAAAATCGGAAAAAGGAAGCAACAACATCAACAAGTTTTGACTCTAGATTGACTAACATGCCTCATCAAGATATTGTTGTTTTTGGTTTATCAAGTGATTTAAATGATCTTAGTTTGCCTACTAAATGTGACATTTTAAAATATTATTTTTTTTTAAGTGAAACGAAATGTTCTCGTATAAAATTATATAGATAAATTGATCCAAATTTGGTGTAAATTAAATATTGTAATCATTAATAGAAAGAGCGTTTTAAAAAAATTAACTGGTTTGCTTGATAAATACCAGAAACATGTATAACATAGAAACAAAAGATATGAATTTAAAGCATTTGTTGATTCAATAAACGAATTATTTTATATTGGCAAATGTAATTGCAAATTAAAAACAACAGAATGCTCGTGTGGATTGTTTCCAGAACATCTAAAAGAATTTATGATGGACCAGCATAATGATAGAAAATTCACAATACCTGAATATACGGAAGACGAAGAAGTAGCTACAACAATACCAACACTTACAAATGGTACCGATGATCCAAGTTACAAACCACCTGAATTACACATGGATGAAGATGAAAATGAAGTAACAACAGAAGTTCCAGAAGCAACTGTTCAAATAAGACGAGGTCATTATACTCAAAGATACGATGCCTTAAATTTTGCTATGATGTGTGATAGTTTCGGTGTTTCAGATAGAGTCGCTTCATGTTTAGCAACAGCTTTATTCGAAGATATAAATTTTAGAGATGTTCATGGTGATCTTGTTATTATGGATAAATCAAAAGTGGCTAGAGAAAAAGTTAAATATAGAGATGCAGTGCTTCGTACACGACATACAAATTCTTCCATAACTGCATTCTCTTTCGATGGTAGAAAAGATGACTCATTAACTACAGAGAAAATTAAGGACAAAGTTCATACCACTATGGTAAAAGAACCGCATTTAGTTGTTCTGAAAGAGCCCTATAATGAGTTACTTGGATATGTAAATTTGGGTAGTCAAGAAGATGCAAAAACCAAACACAGAAAACTGAATGAATTTTTTTAACAATAAAACATTAACAGTTGATCAATTAATTGGCATATGCAGTGATGGTGAGCCAGCAAATACTGGAACAGAAAATGGTGTTTTACGGTTATATGTCTGCTTCATTTCAATGAACTGCCATTTCGTCATTTATATGAAGCATTGGACAAAACAGTCACCAGTGGACCACGAGCAGCAAGTGGAAAGTTATTCAAAGCTATTCAAGAATGTGAGAAATTGCAGGTATGTAACACTTTATTTTATTTAATATCATCATTTATTATCATTATTTCTTGTCATTATTTTACTTTTTCGATTGGAATAAAGTTAAAATAAAATAATTGCATTTTAATTGATCTAAGCATTTCATTTTTCAGGTAGTAGCTGATTTTGCACCAATACCACTTGAGAATATGCCTGCAATTATGGATCATGAACATGAGCTCGAACTATCAACAGATGTTCAATATTTATATCAAATAGCTAAAGCAATTTCGAATGGTATTCTTCCAGTTGATTTAGCTAACATTAAACCAGGACCAATTGCACATTCTCGTTGGATAACCAAAGCAAGTAGATTTCTACGATTATATGTAACAACTAATACACCATCGACCAATTTAAACTCTTTGGCAGTTTATATTATTACAGTTTATGTGCCAATGTACTTCAATGTGAAGTTTTATAACTCTGTTGTACACAACAGTGCACTTTTATTAAAATTTATACGTTGGACACGATACTTACAACCAAACTTTCGTTATATTGTAGATGGTGTAATTCAAAACAACTCATATTACGCACATCTAGAAAATATCTTATTAAGAATGTTATTTGATGATTGAAAAGCAATACGGGAAGAGCTATCAAAAACATTTTACACTATCGAGAAAAATTGTACGATCCAACTAAACTCAGAGTTTACAAAAAATATATCTTAAATTTCGATGCTACCGATTATGTCAATATGGTTGATATGAATAACGACGATATATTATTTGAACCAGCATTTACTCGACAGATTCCATATGAGCACTTGGTAGAATACATAAGAGCTAACTATATTATACTTTTGCTAGCTTAAGCAAATGTGCGAATACATGTAATCAAATGTGTATGACTATATTGTACTTTACAAACTTTTCGTTAAGTTTCGTCAAGTGTCATTTGCTTAAGCAAACAGCGAAACTGAAAATATTTATAAATTGAACACATTAAATAATATTTTTCGAAAACATGCATATATTTTAGAAATATAAGAAGAAAACAGTTCTTGCAAAAGTACAAATATTTGCAACTAAGTGTAGTAAGTATTTAAGTTTAAAAAGTACATTGTAGCCACCCAAAAGTCTTCAATAAGTTGATTAAGCATTTGACAGACTTTTCGTTAATTTTTGCCAGTAGCTTAAGTTAGCAAAAGTATAATATAGTTAGCTCTTTAGATTTCGATGAACCACCACTGGCTGATCCACAAATTCCAATGCACATACAAGGAACAGAAAGACATGTACAATTATTAACGAGTGTTTCAAAACGAGTTATAGAAAATTATCGTGAAGGATTTATGGCAGTGACATTAGAAAGTCGTAAGAAAACTCCTCGAATGGAAAGTAAAAAGGACCTTAAAAAATAATTTTACCACGTTAATAATATTTAAAAATAAATTAAATAAATAATATTTAAAAATAAATTAAATAAAAAATGTAACAATAGTGTTTTTTGTTGAAACCTTGAAAATGTTGATTTTTAGATCGATTTTCCTACAAAAAGGAGTTTGAAAACAAAAAAATTTATCGTTATAAAAGTTGTTGGAAATTATCTGAACTTTCATAATCTGCAAAAAAAAATCTCGAAAAAAATCGAAGAAAATTCAGAAATTATTAGTTAGATGTTCATTTTAGGCTATTTTTCGAAAAAAATCCTAATATCTCTAATAAAAATAAAAAAATATTTGTATCAATACAGATTCTGAAAGGTGATAAAAATACCTTTCAAACAAGACCAGATTGAGAAATCTACTATAATTCTATCCGATTTTATGGCGAATTTAATTAAATTATTCTACGTATGTATATATGGAAAAATATATATTTTGAAATTTTGGGGGGCTCCAAATCCGACTTGGAGCTATGGTCTCTTGAGCAAAATTTCTCAGAATCACCTATAGATTACGTTTTTGCTATACGCTTCATCAAAAAAGAAAAAATTAACCCGCCCTAGTATATATATATATATATATATATATATATATATATATATGTGCACGGCGCATGTTGCGAGGACATTTTGATTCTTTGGAGACTGACCTCAAACTTTACATTAATCTACTATATACACTGAAGACATTTTACTGGATACAGCGCATATTATAGGGACTTTTTTGGCTGTATATACAGATGTCTTCAAAGTATGCGCAATGAATATATATATATATATATATATATATATATGTGCACAGCACATATTGCGGGGACGGGTTTTCGTTCCACAAGTTACTATGAAGACATTTTGTTACTTTGGGGACTGTCCTTAAAGTTTTCATTATTCTAGTGTTTACTCTGAAGACATTTTACTGGATACAGCGCATTTTATAGGGACTTTTTTGGCTGTATATACTGATGTCTTCAAAGTATGGGCAATGCATATATATATATATATATATATATATATATATATATATTCATTATGCATACTTTGAAGACATATGTATATACAGCCAAAAAAGTCCGTATAATATGCGCTGTATCCAGTAAAATGTCTTCAGTATATATAGTAGATTAATGTAAAGTTTAAGGACAGTCCCCAAAGTTGCGGGGACGGTTTTTCGTTCCACAAGTTACTATGAAGACATTTTGTTACTTTGAAGACTGTCCTTAAACTTTTCGTTATTCTACTGTTTAGACTGAAGACATTTTACTGGATACAGCGCATATAATAGGGACTTTTTTGGCTGTATATACAGATGTCTTCAAAGTATGTGCAATGAATAACGAAAAGTTTAAGGACAGTCCCCAAAGTAACAAAATGTCTTCATAGTAACTTGTGGAACGAAAAACCGTCCCCGCAACATGTGCTGTGTACATATATATATATATATATATATATATATATATATATATATATATATATATATATATGCATTTCAAATACTTTGAAGACATCTGTATATACAGCCAAAAAAGTCCCTGTAATATGCGCTGTATCCAGTAAAATGTCTTTAGTGTATACAGTAGATTAATTAAAAGTTTGAGGACAGTCCCCAAAGTAACAAAATGTCTTCATAGTAACTTGTGGAACGAAAAACCGTCCCCGCAACATGCGCCGAGCACATATATATATATATATATATATATATATTCATTGTGCAAACTTTTCGTTATTCTAGTGTTTACTCTGAAGACATTTTACTGGACACAGCGCATTTTATAGGGACTTTTTTGGCTGTATATACAGATGTCTTCAAAGTATGGGCAATGCATACTTTGAAGACATCTGTATATACAGCCAAAAAAGTCCCTATAAAATGCGCTGTGTCCAGTAAAATGTCTTCAGTGTAAACAGTAGAATAACGAAAAGTTTAAGGACAGTCCCCAAAGTAACAAAATGTCTTCATAGTAACTTGTGGAACGAAAACCTGTCCCCGCAACATGTGCTGTGCACATATATATATATATATATATATATATGCATTTCACATACTTTGAAGACATCTGTATATACAGCCAAAAAAGACCCAGTAATATGAGCTGTATCCAGTAAAATGTCTTTAGTGTAAACAGTAGAATAATGAAAAATTTGTGGACAGTCCTTAAACTTTTCGTTATTCTACTGTTTAGACTGAAGACATTTTACTGGATACAGCGCATATAATAGGGACTTTTTTGGCTGTATATACAGATGTCTTCAAAGTATGTGCAATGAATAACGAAAAGTTTAAGGACAGTCCCCAAAGTAACAAAATGTCTTCATAGTAACTTGTGGAACGAAAAACCGTCCCCGCAACATGTGATATATATGCATTTCAAATACTTTGAAGACATCTGTATATACAGCCAAAAAAGTCCCTGTAATATGCGCTGTATCCAGTAAAATGTCTTTAGTGTATACAGTAGATTAATTAAAAGTTTGAGGACAGTCCCCAAAGTAACAAAATGTCTTCATAGTAACTTGTGGAACGAAAAACCGTCACCGCAACATGCGCCGAGCACATATATATATATATATATATATATTCATTGTGCATACTTTGAAGACATCTGTATATACAGCCAAAAAAGTCCCTATAATATGCCCTGTATCCAGTAAAATGTCTTCAGTGTATACAGTAGATTACTTTGGGGACTGTCCTTAAAGTTTTCGATATTCTACTGTTTACACTGAAGACATTTTACTGGATACAGCGCATATTATAGGGACTTTTTTGGCTGTATATACAGATGTCTTCAAAGTATGCATTTCTCATAATTCAAAGTAACAAAATGTCTTCACAGTAACTTGTGGAACGAAAAACCGTCCCCGCAACATACGCCGTGCACATATATATATATATGTATGCATTGTGCATACTTTGAAGACATCTGTATATACAGCCAAAAAAGTCCCTATAATATGCGCTGTATCCAGTAAACTGTCTTTAGTGTATACAGTAGATTAATTAAAAGTTTAAGGACGGTACTCAAAGTAACAAAATGTCTTCATAGTAACTTGTGGAACGAAAAACCGTCCCCGCAACATGTGCTGTGCATATATATATATATATATATATATATATATATGTGTGCACAGCGCATGTTGCGGGGACGGTTTTTCGTTTCACAGGTTACTATGAAGACATTTTGATTCTTTGGAGACTGACCTCAGACTTTACATTAATCTTCTATATACACTGAAGACATTTTACTGGATACAGCGCATATTATAGGGACTTTTTTGGCTGTATATACAGATGTCTTCAAAGTATTCATAATGAATATATATATATATATATATATATATATATATATATATATATATATATATATATATATATATATATATTCATTGTGCATACTTTGAAGACATCTGTATATACAGCCAAAAAAATCCCTATAAAATGCGCTGTGTCCAGTAAAATGTCTTCAGAGTACACACTAGAATAATGAAAAGTTTAAGGACAGTCCCCAAAGTAACAAAATGTCTTCATAGTAACTTGTGGAATGAAAACCCGTCCCCGCAACATGTGCTGTGCATATATATATATATATATATATATATATGTGCACAGCGCATGTTGCGGGGACGGTTTTTCGTTTCACAGGTTACTATGAAGACATTTTGATTCTTTGGAGACTGACCTCAAACATTACATTAATCTACTATATACACTGAAGACATTTTACTGGATACAGCGCATATTATAGGGACTTTTTTGGCTGTATATACAGATGTCTTCAAAGTCTGCACAATGAATATATATATATATATATATATATATATATTCATTATGAATACTTTGAAGACATCTGTATATACAGCCAAAAAAGTCCCTATAATATGCGCTGTATCCAGTAAAATGTCTTCAGTGTATATAGAAGATTAATGTAAAGTCTGAGGTCAGTCTCCAAAGAATCAAAATGTCTTCATAGTAACCTGTGAAACGAAAAACCGTCCCCGCAACATGCGCTGTGCACATATATATATATATATATATATTCATACTTTGAAGACATCTGTATATACAGATAAAAAAGTCCCTATAATATGCGCTGTATCCAGTAAAATGTCTTCAGTGTAAACAGTAGAATAACGAAAAGTTTAAGGACAGTCTTCAAAGTAACAAAATGTCTTCATAGTAACTTGTGGAACGAAAAACCGTCCCCGCAACATGTGCCGTGCACATATATATATATATATATATATATATATATGTGCTCTGCGCATGTTGCGGGGACGGTTTTTCGTTCCACAAGTTACTATGAAGACATTTTGTTACTTTGGGGACTGTCCTTAAACTTTTCGTTATTCTACTGTTTACACTGAAGACATTTTACTGGATACAGCGCATATAATAGGGACTTTTTTGGCTGTATATACAGTTGTCTTCAAAGTATGCGAAATGAATATATATATATATATATATATATATATATATATAAGTTAACGCTGCATACGTTTACAAATAAAATAAATAAACAAACAACGTTACATATGGTTAACCAGTAGAACAAACCAACAAACAAACCATCATTTATGCTGACGATATGTCTACGGCACAATATGCAGTCAACATAAGTTCCCATATGAAATGATGAGCCAGCGTCTGTACTAACCACCAGTTCCCGCAATCAACAGTTCCATCTATTTCATCATGTTCCAGACTATTTTATTGTTGTAAGCATTATAAAACATTATTTTTTTATTTATCTTATTGTAACAATTTTTTTTAATTAAGAAAAAATAAGCTCAAAGTTAAATTTTGAAAAAAAAAACGAAATTAGAGAAAAATAATTTAGTAAAGAAACGGATAATTTTTAAGTTAAGAGGAAAATAATCTCAAAGTTATATTTTTGAAGGAAAAAGTGATATTGAAAAAAATAATTCAGTAAAGAAACAAATAATTTTTAAATTAGTAAAGTAGAAAAAAATAAACTCAGTTTTTTTTTTTTGAAAAAAAAAGTGAAATTAACAAAATAATTTAGTTTAGAAACGTTATAGATTTCGGTTCACAAAATGTCTAATCCTAACAATCTCATTGGAGCCCCCATCCTAAACTCAGCAGGAGTTCCTCCTGGTAATTCCCCTAATCCCCCTAATCCCGTTAATCCCACAAATTCAGGACTTGGACAACCTGTACAACGACCAGACGAACAGTCGACTGCAATAATTACTGGGATAGTGCAGAATATCCTGCAAACGCAATTTCAAAATTTAATTCAGGCAACGGCAAACCTGAACCCAAATTTTTCAAATTTTTCCGATCAAACGATCGATCCAAGATATGTTAATAGTATTTCAGAGTTGGATAAGATTCCGGACGTTGTCCGTTGCTTGCGCGAATTCTCTGGACATCCAGGAGAATTTAATTCTTGGAAGAAGAGCGTAGATCGCATTCTTCAAATCTATGAGCCAACTAGAGGTACTCCCAAATATTATGGTATCCTGAGTGTTATTCGGAATAGAATTGTAGGCAACGCAGGTGTTGCATTGGAGTCCTATAACACTCCCTTGAATTGGAAAGCCATCTCGAAATGTCTAACTCTGCATTATGCAGATAAAAGAGATGTTCGTACTTTGGAATATCAGATGATATCATTAGTACAAGGAAACCAAACAGTGCAAGGATTTTACCAACGGGTATACACTCATTTGTCGCTGATATTGAACAAAATTGGTAGCATGGAGCTAAACGCCGAGTCCCTACAACTTTTTACTCAAACGTACCGCGATAAAGCACTCGACACCTTTGTGCGAGGCCTTAAAGGTGATTTGTCACGACTTCTAGGTATGAAAGAACCAGTGGATTTACCTCAAGCTCTCCATTTATGTCTTAAATTGGAAAACCAAAATTTTCGATCCAATTATGCACATAATACCCAAAATATTTCTAATAAAATTCTTCACCATCCACCCCATTTGCCACGTAGAAAATTTCAATCAAATTACCAACAAGGACAACATACATTTTACCCTCAATTGGCTCACATGCCACAACCCCAAATTAATGCCTATCAGCGTAATTATTACCCTATGAGACCAACTCAAAACTTCCTCAACCAAAATGGAAATAATCCATATCAAACGCAATTCATGTCCCCTAATCCACATCGGACACAATTCATGCCCCCACGTCCTTCGGCACCAAAGCCACAACCTAGGCCCGAACCAATGGAAGTGGATTCGAGCATGCGCTCTAACAGGATAAACTACATGAATAGACCAAAGCCTAATGATTTTTTTGGAAAAAGACCAAACGATAATACTTACCATGACCAACGCAAAATACACAGAAATTTTCACATCGACTCTCAAATCGAAAACGATCGGGAAATGGAACAATACGAGCAGATCCCTGCAAAGGCAGACGGCCAAAACGAGTCTTGGGAAGGTTATCTCGAGCAATATGATTATAACAATACCATCGATCAATCACTTGACTATGACCAGGCTATCAATCAACCACTTGATGTTAGCGATTTACATTTTTTAGGCTAACAGACTCTTCGTTACCATACATACAATGCAGAACGGAGAGTGGATCAGTTCTTAACTTTTTAATCGATACCGGCTCTACAAAAAATTACATTCAACCATCTGTAGTAAAAAAACCTATCCCAAATAAGCAACCTTTTTTTGCAAAATCAATAGCAGGAGCTATAGAAATCAAGGAACACACATACATTAATCTTTTTAATCTTCGAGATATAAATCTCAAATTCAATATTCTTCCAACACTGAAATCATTTCATGGTATTTTGGGAAATGATAGTCTGAAAAAATTAGGAGCAGTTATCTATATCAGGGATAACTACATGCTCATTGGGAATAGAATAAAAATCAAGATAAAACAAATGATTTCACAATCTGTAAATACGATAGACATAAAAAACGGACATATGACGGAAAAACAGAGAGGGAGTATTGATAAGTTGATAGCAACAGTTCCGAACCTTTTTGCGGAACCAAACAGAAAATTAACTTACACTACTAAAGTAATAGGCGAAATTCGTACGAAAAGCGACGCACCGGTTTATACGCGATATTACCCATACCCAATGTCTCTGAAGGCAGAAGTAGAACAACAGATTCAAGCAATGCTTGACGATGGCATCATTAGACCATCTAGATCGCCATATAATTCACCAGTCTGGATTGTTCCGAAAAAATCCGATTCCGCTGGTAATCAACAGTATAGAGTAGTAACGGATTATAGGAAACTTAACGCAGTCACTATTGCAGACAGATATCCGATTCCGGAAATCACTGAAGTTCTCGCACAATTAGGAAATAATCAATTCTTTTCAGTGCTTGACTTAAAAAGCGGCTTTCATCAGATCCCGCTAAAAGAATCTGATATCGAAAAAACCGCATTTTCCATTAATAATGGAAAGTACGAATATACCAGACTAGCTTTTGGCTTGAAAAATGCCCCGTCTATTTTTCAAAGGGCTCTCGACGATATATTGCGTGACTGCATCGGTAAGATATGTTACGTCTATATTGACGATATTGTTATATTTAGCAAAACCGAAAGCGATCACATTCGTCACTTAGAAAAGGTTTTCAAAACTCTGAAAGACGCCAACATGAAAGTCCAGTTGGACAAATGCCATTTTTTTAAGAAATCCGTTGAATTTCTTGGTTTTATGATCTCCTCTAAAGGAATCACAACGAATCCGGCGAAAATTGAAGCTATTTCAAAAATCCCACCACCTACGACACTAAAGGAATTAAGATCATTTCTGGGTCTGTCAGGGTACTATCGCCGCTTTGTTCAAGACTACGCAAAGCTTGCAAAACCCTTGACATCCCTTTTAAGAGGGAAGGAGGTACATACGTCCAAAAACCATTCTGCGAAAGCCAAAATAAATTTAGATTCCGAAGCCATTGTTGCTTTCAACAAAATAAAATCGACACTTGTTTCCGCAGATATAATGTTAGCATATCCAAATTTTGACAAAGATTTTACTCTAACGACTGACGCGTCTAATTTTGCCATTGGCGCAGTACTCTCCCAAGATGACAAACCGATAACCTTCATATCCAGAACTCTGAGCAAAACCGAGGAAAATTATGCCACTAATGAAAAGGAGATGATGGCAATTATATGGGCCTTAAATTCATTAAGGAATTACTTGTACGGTACTGCCAAAGTGAACATTTATACGGATCACCAGCCCCTGACTTGCGCTCTGAGCAACAAGAATAACAACAGCAAAATTCAGGATGGAACCTTTAGAATAATTCATTCAATAGACTTGGAACAGTACGACAAATTTTTACAACAAACACAGACGTACGTCGAAGACAACATTCCTAAATCCAACCTTTTTTATCCCCTCCTCGAACAGGAAATCATTCAAGCTTTGGAATTAGTTCAGAGCATTGCACCTATAGATAATAATAATAATAAGAGAATTAAACGATCTTTTAATGTGATCGGTACGGCATGGAAGTATATCGCTGGCACTCCAGACCACGATGACTTCGAAATGCTTGAATTAAATTTAAATGAATTAAATAACAATAATAATCAGCAAATTGTAATTAATCAAGCTGTAAATGATAGAATAAATAATATAACAGAAATAGTTAATGAAATATCAAATGCAATACGCAAAGACGATTGCTTAGACAATGAAATATCAATTAATTTGCAAAATAGTATTAGATTAATAAAAGAACAATTAATAAATGTTAAATACGCCATTCAATGGGCAAAAACTGGAATAGCAAATTCCATTATTTTGAATAAATTGGAAATTAAATTAGCTTTAGAGAAATTAGAAGAAGAAAGGATGCCTTTTGCATCACCGGAAGAGGCGTTGGAATACGCAAAAGTAAATGTCATGTATAAAAATTCTATGATTTTATATGTTATTAAGATACCCCTAACAAGTGGGAAAATTTATGAAAATATTGTTATTCGCCCTGTAAAGAAAAAGGGAAAAATTATTAAATTGTCATTTAAAGAAATAATAAAAAACGAAAATGAGATATACGGAATGAAAAATAATTGTATTGAATATAGTTCCATTAAAATTTGTAATACCAATCAATTGTTAGACTTAAGTAATAGTACTTGCTTACCAAATGTCATTAAAAGCCTAGAGTCTTCCTGCACATACAGCAACAGTCAACATATCCCGCTAATAGAAGAAATATACCCCGGAGTTATCCTGCTAAATGATTACAGCGACACGATAATAATCGACAACGTAGAACACAACCTTACTGGCACCTTCTTGATCAAATTTAGCAACACTACAATTGTGGCACAAAATCGAATGTACCGTAGCTTGGAGGCCCCCCAGATAGAAACAATACCCGCAGTACTACAACCAACACCGTTGGAAAAAAAACTAGAAAATCTTTTGACCATCGAAAGTTTGAATGAACTGCATCTCAACAACACGCACGAAATCCGAACGATAAAAGTTGGAGCAATCATAAATGGAGTATCAACTATGCTATTCATAATTCTGCTTGTTGTCATTGGTATCTTGATCCTACATCTTTTCAAAACTTTGCAGAGGACAAGAGTTAACGATAAAAATATTTCAGAATCATATTCACCTTCTGCCCCGGCAGTCATCTTAACCAACATCCAACCCAGAGGCAACGCATATGCTTCAAATTTGCGGTTGAACGACATTCCATATTTCTAAATAAAACAATTGCGGACAATTGATCTTAAGAAGGGAGGAGTTAACGCTGCATACGTTTACAAATAAAATAAATAAACAAACAACGCTACATATGGTTAACCAGTAGAACAA
Source organism: Eustalomyia histrio (assembly GCA_949748255.1). Taxonomy (NCBI): domain Eukaryota; kingdom Metazoa; phylum Arthropoda; class Insecta; order Diptera; family Anthomyiidae; genus Eustalomyia; species Eustalomyia histrio. The sequence continues at coordinate 108,846,844 of OX456523.1, forward strand.
ACCAACAAACAAACCATCATTTATGCTGACGATATGTCTACGGCACAATATGCAGTCAACATAAGTTCCCATATGAAATGATGAGCCAGCGTCTGTACTAAACAAAATACGTGGAAAAACATCAGGCGATTGCAGGTTGACGGTATGCAATGTAAGACAATTTATTTTGTAATTATTATAATGAATTTATTTTAATTTAGTTTTAATTCTACATTTGAACAATAAAGACGGAGCTCGCTCCTAAAAATTGTAATAATCCATACTAAATTTATGCGTTTATAATTTATATGTGCACAGCGCATGTTGCGGGGACGGTTTTCCGTTTCATGAAAAACCGTCCCCGTAACATGCACTGTTCACATATATATATATATATATATATATATATATATATATATATATGTGCACAGCACATGTTGCGGGGACGGGTTTTCGTTCCACAAGTTACTATGCAGACATTTTGTTACTTTGGGGACTGTCCTTAAACTTTTGGTTATTCTACTGTTTAAACTGAAGACATTTTACTGGACACAGCGCATTTTATAGGGACTTTTTTGGCTGTATATACAGATGTCTTCAAAGTATGGGCAATGCATATATATATATCTGTAAATACAGCAAAAAAAGTCCCTATAAAATGCGCTGTGTCCAGTAAAATGTCTTCAGTGTAAACAGTAGAATAACCAAAAGTTTATGGACAGTCCCCAAAGTAACAAAATGTCTTCATAGTAACTTGTGGAACGAAAACCCGTCCCCGCAACATGTGCTGTGCACATATATATATATATATATATATATATATATATGTGCACGGCGCATGTTATATATATATATATATATATATATATATATAATAATGGAAACATGGTATTAGTTCTGTTATACACAAAATTTATACTGTTTCCCTGTTATCGCCAATGTTAAAGATACCGAATATGGCTATTAATGTTTTTTTTACACGTGCTCACTACGATTGTTTACTTTATAAGAATAACACAAAAAAATACAACAAACACATCTTCTATTCTTATTTAGCTAACTAAATTGTATTCGCCGTTGTCTCATTGACGACTGAATGAAAGAGCATAAGAGTCAGTATTGCTAGTTTTGGGAATTTATCTTTATGTTGGGGACTTTACTTCGTGAATTGGGATAAAAATTTCCGGTTTTGGATCCGGAATTTGTTAGGGATGACAAAAAAATTTAAGGAAATTTTTTGGTATAAATATTAACAATATTTTCATCTCCCAGGTGAAAATGAGCATATATTTTCATATATCTTCATATATGATATATGTATCAGCATATATGAATATATATGTCATGTATGTAAACATATATGGGCAAAATTCATTCAAAGAATATATTGTAATATATGAAACCATATATGGCAATATATGATAATATATTGCATATATTGGCCCATTTATTGATTCGTTTATGCCATATATGTTCATGTATGAATGCATATATTATTCCATATTTGGGTAATATGTTTTCTTTTTCATCAGATATGGTCAAGATTTTTTTCAACAAGAGTTTAACTCCTGTTCTACCGAATTAAGATCCAATTTGAATTCTTAAGCGAAAATTATGTAAACATAAGACTTTTAGTAATTTTCATTCTTTTTGTTACCCCACTGATTTTAAAATGTTTCTTATTGTTTGTTGCAATTTTAAAAAAACAAGCCATTTTGGCAAGACAAGCCAGTCTCCGAAATCCCAAGGTCAAGGGCGCCGAACGTCAAAACATTAATGTTGGTGAGTATACGCAACAATTAACTTTTTAACACTATTATTTTTATTTAAGTTTCTGTGGATTACGGAGTACCTTCAATATAAACAGTGACCTAAGCCAAAAAACTTCAATTTACAATATAAATTTTTCAATACTTTTTATAAGTTTTCTTTAAAGAACTGAAGGAACCATTTCTTCCAGGGAACCAACAAAAGAATTTATGTATTTTTTTAAAATATATTTATTTTTATTACTAAAAAACGCAAAATACATCTTAAAAAAAAACAAGGTAAATTAATTAAAAGTTCAGGAATTCATATGATTTAAAATATTATAATGCAGTAAAATTGTTGTACACCAATAGAAACAACTTTGCAGAAATAGCAGAAAAAAATACTAAAAATTAGTAAAAATGGAAAATGCAGAAAAAACTGCAGAATATTTTTGCTAAACTTGATAATAAATAATCAACAAAAAAATTTGTTGTATGTACAAAATGTTAATAGTAATTGAGTTTAATTTTAGTTAAATTCAAATAACAATTGTCCTGCTAAAATTGGCAAACAATTTCGCTAAATATAAGTGGACCAAAAACAGCAGTTTTTATTTTTTTTTAAATCGACAAAAATGTTGTAAACTTTGTATATATTTTAGTTTAATGCAAATAACATGTTTTCTGCTAAAATTAGAAAAATTTTTGTTATAGACTGAAATGATTTTTAGTCTGCAAAAAATTAACAACATTTTTCTAATTTCAGCTAACAAAAATAGTAATTTCAAAACAATAAATAGTAACTTAAATATAATTAGAGTTTTGCAAACTCAACAGATCACAGGAATTCTGTGGTTTTAGCAGTTTTACTTTACTTTATACTTTATTTTTAAATTACAGTTTAATCCTTTAAAAACAGCAAACAATTTTTTAACAAACAATTCTGCTAAATATTTTTTTGATATATTTAACTACAATAGAGTGAAATATAAAAAAATAGTAGATTTGGCAGTTTTTGCTTGCAATTTTTGGTGTACTAATATTCAGCAAAATTGTTTGCTAATTGTTATTTGTAATGAACTAAAATTTACCTCGATAATGACTAAAATTTTATAAATTTAGAAGGTTTCTTTGTGTTTTCATCTTACACATTTTTAGAAAGAAAAATCTTCTAAAAAATTTAACTTATTTTTAGTAGTTTTTCCTGCTATTTCTACAGATTTAGTTCTATTTGTGTGATAAATAGTTTTCATATAATACAAATGAATTTAGTTCAAATAAATAAAAATTAATAACATTTAATTTTAATCTTTACATAAATTAAAAAAAAAAACTTAACCATGACTGGTATACTTGATATCATTCAAAATATTTTCAAAAATGCAAAAATAATTCTAATATATACAACTTCTGTTCCAAAGAAGATTCTAAAGAACTGATTCTACAACAAGTTCTAACTTTGTAAAATATAACCGGTTCTTTAAAAGCAATAAGACAACTGGGGGTTGTTACCTTGGAACCAGTTCTAAAATATATGGTGTTGGCAACCGGTTTTAAAAAATTTTCCTGGGATGTATTATTTTGTTTTTTATTTAATTATTTTTAAAAATAAGATATGCTTCGAATATTCGAAATGTTCGTATAAAATTACAAAATTTCTTCAAAATGTATGAATTCATCAGCAAAAATTTAAGTATAACACAGGTCAACAGCAAAAAACGGGTTTGAATAACCACTATATAGATTAGATGCAACACGGGTACCTAATTATAAAAATTATAAAATTTTTCAATTCTATTGATATTTTTTTTTTAATTTTTAATTAAATTGACTATATTTTGAGACATTTTTCTACTTATGTTGAAATAACTCAAAAACAACTAGTCCGATTTTGTTAAAATAAATTTACAAAAATTTAGGTTTACAATATCTTTAAATAATATATACAACTGGTTTTCAAAGAGTTTCAAAGTTATGAAACAAATTGTTAGGCAAAAAAATAAAAAAATGGAAAAAAAAAATTTTTAAGAAAAAAAATTTGGAAAAAATTTTAAACGCAAAAAAGTATTAAATTTTCTTTATTTGTAATGAAGCTACATATCATTTGAATTTAACTACATATGGATATGAAAATCGATGCATGCTTTACATTTTTATTTGCAAAAACTTTTATGACATTTTTATGATTTTCAGAATTAAAAAAAAAGTAATAAACCAAATGTTGTTTCATTTTTACGATTGTGGTAGCAAACTAATAAACGCTTATAAATGTGCGTGCACGATGAATTGCTCTTCTTTTCCGTTGGCTTCCTGTAACGGTTGAACAGCAAAAACGGGCGTGAATAACAGCAAAAATAATAAAAAATTTTAATTTTTTTTAAGGTGAAAAAATTTTTTGTGGTAAAAAAAAATTTTTGTGGTGAAAAAATGTTTGAGGTGAATACAAAATATTTACTGCTAAGCGACTGGTGAAAAAATATGAGAAACTATGTCATGTGCCAGTCGCTACTATGAAATTGTACTAAATTTGTATTGGCAATTTAGAGGCACCTTTACATTTTCACTAGTTTCTTTAACCAAAAACAAAAAACACATTTTAAAGCATAGTTTTTGTCAAATACTCAATTTTGTTCCGGCTAATGGTGACTAGCTCTGCAGCTGAATATGCCTAATGGAGAGAATGCATTTTCTGATGCGCCACGTATTGATAAATAGTTGCAACGAAAGTTCTTTCTTTAAAAAATTAAAGTGTGTGTGTCTAAGGGAGTGAATACAGCAAAGAAATTAATTTGTTAAAGAAAGAACATGAGTTGTAACTATTTGTCAATAGATGGCCCATCAGAAGGTGCATTCTCTCCATTAGGCATATTTTGCTGCAGAGCTAGTCTCCATTAGCCATATTGTGCTACAATATGCAGTAGAGTATTATTGATTTTCTATTTTCTTCGTAACATAAATGAATATTTGCCAAAAACTATAAAAAATATATGTTTAATGTGCATATTATACCTCAATTTTTTAAATAAAATGAATATTTAGATGTTTAAGAGCACAATATTGCACTTTATTCATGTGTATTTTTTTATAAAAGAAAAAATTAACAGAAATATACATTTGTCAATCCCTCAATTCTCAAAAATACAAATGGAATAAAAAAATACAATTTTCCTCTATATAAATTTCTTGTTTGACATAAAAATGTGAAACAAATGCTTTTATTACGTCAAACATTTGAAAAATTGACTTTAAAATTGTGTAATAAGTCTACTAGCAACATCTGAATTTATTATAATTTAAAGTATGTAGTTAATTTAATATTTTTGGTAAATAAATTAATTGAAAGCCTAATCCAAGGCTATATCGCCATGGGGCAGGGTATAGTTTTACTGTGATTCTGAGCCACCTATTCAAAAGTAGCTGCACTAAAGAAATTATGCATTTTACTCTTTCTTTTTATATAAATTTCTTTGGACCTAAACATGGGGCAGGGTATTGTTTTAGTTAATTCAGTGCCACCTATTCAAAAGTAGCGGCACTAAAGCAATTATGTATTTTGCTCTTTCTTTAGATATAAATGTCTTTGGTTACAAAAACAAACAATACATTTTATGGAATGAAACGAAAAACCAACAAAGCTTAACAGAAAAACCCAATCTGGTTTACTATATCTCCTATAGTAGCCAAAGAATTAGAGATATTTGAACGGAAAATCCTAGGAAAATGCATCGGAAAAAATTATGAAAATTTCATAAAACGATTTTCAAATAGTTACGTCTATGAAAATGCCGCTGTTGTACCCTTCTGCAGGTACGCGATGTCGTTGCAAGCCAGATTTGTTGAGAAACTTGCGCTACACGATAATATGCTTGTCAGCCTAATATACGAAAGCGAGAAAAACTACATCTTGTCTGGATCTACATATCTTTCTCCTGTCGGTATAATTAGTGGACGTATTAACGACGATCCAGCTCCTCTGGACCTTACCTCATTCTATGTAAGCCTAGCCTCCGGCAATCATAATGGCTGAAGATGATATACGTATATACTAAATTTTGCATGAACTGTAATATGAATATGTTTTGTAAATTTATGTAACAGAACTTTTGTTATTTAGTTTTAGTAATGTTATTTATTTAGTTTTAATAATGTTATTTACAGAGGTCTGCTCTGTTAGCGACTTTAACAATGTTGCTTATGTTTTTATTCTCATAGTATGTAAGACAATAAATGTAATCGAACAATAAGAAGACTTAATAACATTTTTACTTACTTAACAGAAAAAAATAGATACAGAAAAATTGTACAAATTTGTATGGAAAATTTAGAGGTACCTTTACATTTTCACTCATAACTTTTGAACCGCTGAACCGATTTTGCTCATTTTGAATACCAAACTGCTCGGGAAGATGTTCAATAATCTGGGTACCCCCGCTTGCGTCTTTGGGTCGTGATCGCCATTTGAACAGACAGACGGACATCACTAAATCGTCTTAAAATTGCATAAGGATCAGGAATATATATACTTAAACCTATATTTCGACATGGTACAAACGGAATGACAAACTGATATATACCCTCACCATATATGATGGAGGGTATGAAAAGCAATGGATAACAAAAGGTAAGTACAAAATAATATAATTATTTATAGTTTATTAAGAATTTTAAATTTTAATCAAAAAAAATCAACAATGGACCAGCCGAAGACGCATGTATTTTATATGGAAGAAAGGCAAACAAATTTTCTGCAAAGGAGGAAAATTTGACCAGAAAACTAAACTCCGTTTCACCCCCTATTACGCTGTTGCTGAGTGGTAAAAGGTAAGGGTGTATTGTTTGTGACTTACGTTTGACCCAAGCAGCTCATATTTACATTTTTATTTTACATCTTTTATTTTACAAGAGCAGTGACCGCACCGAACAGACAACAGCAACAGACAACAGATTAACAATCTCACCCACAACCAATCGATAACAAAAATTTTCAAAAATAAACACGTTCTCAAATAAAAATTGATTTGTTTATTGTTATTTTTTTATTTCATTTGTCATATACAGCTGATCACTGTTAAACAGGGTTGTTTTTATCTTTAAGCAGTTTTGTAGTATTTTTAGTACTTTTAAAGAAAATTTTAACAAATGCTCAAAATATATGATCTGGCATCTCTGTGATTTGCAAATGCGTAAGAAACAAAAATTGACACACGTAAGTCAAGTCGATAGAAGGCTTTCGAAATAGAGAATCCCAAATTCGTTCGAATTCGAGTGACTTGCTTTCGTTCGACTAGTTTTTCGTTCGAAATCGAGGAACAGGCTAATAGACTTATAGCCTGTTATAGCTAATAGACTTATAGCCTGTTCATCGATCTCGAACGAAATACTAGTCGAACGAAAGCAAGTCACTCGAATTCGAATCAATTTGGGTTTCTCTATTTCGAAAGCTCTTGTAAAATTAAAGATGTAAACAAAAAATGTAAATATGAGCTGCTTGGGGCAAACGTAAGTCACAAACAATACACACTTACCTTTTACCACTCAGCAACAGCGTAATAGGGGGTGAAACGGAGTTTAGTTTTCTGGTAAAATTTTCCTCCTCTGCAAAAAATTAGTTTGCTCCGAACACCAGACTCCCTCTGGCAAAATCAATCATTTCTTCCATATAAAATACATGCGTCTTCGGCTGGTCCATTGTTGATTTTTTTTAACTAAAATTTGAAATTCTTAATAAACTATAAATAATTGTTTTATTTTGTACTTACCTTTTGTTATCCATTGCTTTTTTACTTCATTTTGTTTTTAAAAATAACAAATATATATTTTACTCGACAAAAAAATAGCAAGTGACTGATTTTGACATTTGCGTTCCAGCTGTTCGAAATAGAGAAACCAAAGCTTGTATGAAAACAGTTTCGTTTTCATTCGACTTGTCGTTCGAGTCATCGTTCGCATAGAAATAGAGTTAGTGAAACCCAAATCATTTTTCTTTCGACTAGAAAGCGAACGAACGTGTTCTTTCGAAATAGAGGAACAGGCTATTAATTTGTAAATCAACTAGATAGATTTTATGGGGATGTTTTGAATGAACATAGTCTTGGCGCATCCAATATTTTGTTGCCAATTGCACATCTACACGGTCTTTAAAACACCTTGAATATTTATCGACATGTTTATACTGAAATAAAATGCATTTTTTGTGTAATTAAAATCCGTAAAAAATTAAAAGAGATTTTAAAAACTTATCCACCATTCAAATGTTTTTCCCTGCATCAGGGTTTAAAAAAAGGGGTTCAACTTGAAAATCGAACCGTTATGAGTTAAAAAAGTTTAAGTTGAATTTGTTCAAAACCTTGTCGAGTAGTGTTATTTATACATAATGGGCGATTTTTTAACCGTTTGTAAAGACAGAAAATTTGCAAAAGTAAATGAAATATTTATTTAGAGCGATAAATGAATGACTGCCATTTACTTTTTAAAGATTAATTCATGTAACTGTTGCCAAGGCTATGCCGTAGGTGGTCCATTCGTGAGCACCAATTTTGGCATACTTTTTTCAGCATTTCGGCTGGTATCGCACCAATGGCAGCTGTAACGTTGTCTTTCTGAGCTGGAATTGTGGCTGGATTTTTCCTGTACAAGAGAGACTTCACGTATCCCCACAAAAATAGTCTAGTGGAGTCACCTCTCAATTGGGTCATGGTATCGCGTGCCGTGTGGCACGTTCTTATTAAAACCACATTACAACCAAGTCCAATTCTTCCATTTTGGGCAAAAATAAGTCAGTAATCATCGCACGGTACTTTGCTTCAATGACTGTAACGTTCCGATTTTCATCGTTCTTGAAGAAGGACGGCCCAATAATGCCGCCGGCTCACAAATCGCACCAAACAGTGCACCTTATAGAGTGAATTGGCAGATTTTGAACTGCCTCTGGCTGCTTCATATCAAATTGGGCAATTCTGTTTGTTGACGTACGCATGGAACCAGAAATGAGCTTCGTGTCTAAAGACAATTTTCACAATTTCTAACAAGGAACGAATTTTGATAATAAATTTCAATGATTTGCAAGCGTTGTTCGTTTGATAGTCTATTCATGGTGAAATGGCAAACCCTAATGAGCATTTTTGGCATTGCTACATGTCACAAATCTTTTTTTTTTACTCAGAAAACCCAAATAGCCCAAAACATTATCCGGTTTTACGGTCGACCGATTTTAAAACCCGCCGAACGGATATGACCGTATCCTCCACTTTATTCCCCTTGTATTTGTTGCGGCAAATGTCACACAATGTTTTGTTAATTTAAAGTTTTAATTTAGAAATTTTAAAAGGTAATACCTTGTAAATAAATGATCAAACCACTGATAAATAAAACTGCTATCCCTGCATTTGGAAAATATCTTCCAAAGGCGATAAAAAAGCTATATCTTCCTTTTATCATTTGGAAGAAAAACATCACAGCAATATTTTGATTTATTTTCTTTTTATCAGTTTGAAGAAAAATTGGCGATATATAAAAAAAATTATAATTTAATTTTTTGTCATTTGTAAAGTATTTTTTATTGCAGAAGTATCGAGTTTTTATCACCAAGGGAAATATTAATATCTTTTTAATATCAGTCGGATGACATTTAAGCAATATTGTGAAATATCTGTCAACAATAAAAAATTACCTTAAAAATTGTGTATTATTAAATATTAGGATATTTTAGCAGTGATAAAAATAAATTAAAAAAGTAACGGTAAGTCACATAGTCGTGATATTTAAGCAAAATTAAAAACAATTTCCAGTATTATAGAAAAACGTTTTGTTTTGTATCGAAGTGAAAATGAATTCGCAAGCTATAAGAAAAACCAGTAAGAAGGAAGCTTCTAAACTAATGGATCACATATTTTCAACAAATTTCGCTGCAAACATTTGGAAGATATCTTCCAAAGTCAATAATAAAAGCAATGTCTTCCTTTTATCATTTGGAAGAAAAACATCAAATCAATATTTTGTTTACATTTTCTTTTTATTAGTTTAAAGAAAAATTGGCGATAAAAAATTAAATTTTAATTTACTTTTTTCTCATTTGTAAAGTATTTTTTATCGCAGAAGTATCGTTTTTTTTATCACCAGGTGAATTTAATTTTCTTTTTAATATCAGTTGGAGGATATTTAAGCAATATTGAGGAATATATGTCAATAATAAAAAAATACGTAAAAAATTGTTTATTATTAAATATCGGGATATTTGACCAAATTTACTTGGACAGGTACAACAAATAAACCAGCAATTACAAACAATTATTTTATTTGTGTGTTTCAAGGTAAATATTAACGAATAAGGAATGTTAGTATCAAAACCCGAAAAATTTCGATCCCGGGATCTCGAATCACGGATGTATTCTCCACAATAATACAACTGCCCAACCAAAACTAAACTATTATTTTTTCTTTCAGCTTCAGATGCTACACTATTTTTCTAAATACAAAAGAACATATTGTTACGATTTTACCCTTTATAAAATCGTTGATTTATTTACCTTACAGGCACTAAAATTACAGAAAACACTTTTTAGCACACTTTAATTTCACGATGTAAATAGATTAAACGTTAGCCACACTTTAGTTCTTAACAGTTCAGCGTTTTATTTAAAACTATCTTGCTGCATACCAAGTACCTGTACTTATAAGAGTAGTCAGGTATTTTAGTTATTTCCAGCTGTCAAAAAATTTACTATTTGGCGTGATGAAATTTCTAGTAAAAGAATTTTTTGTAACAATATCATTAGTGTTTTTATGCAAAAGTATTTCCAAAATGCAAATGATCGCATGGACAAAAAACAAACCAAAAACACTCCAGTTGCTAAATACATTTCGATATCACCTGAGTCCATTTTTCTTTACTGTTTTTATAATTTATTTTTATTTTTTGTAAATGTCTTTTTTACTGTTTCTTTTTATTTCCTGAGATTCATTCTGTTATTATGACAATTGTAATATAAATATGTTATTCATTTATTTATACTCTCAATTAAAATAAAATTAAAAAGCAAAATAAAAGGTTTTTATCTTCTGGGTGATAAAATAGCCATGTCTTCTTTTTGTCTTCCAAATGATTACTTAGCGATATCTTCTAGTTTTCTCCCAGAAGTGTTGCTTTTGTATTATTTGGAAGTATCGCTTTGGATGGGACATTTATTCCCGAAGGGGGGATCTTCCAAAATAAGAAAATGATTATTGCCGCAATAAGTTTTTCCTTCCAGGCCATACGATTTTGAAACAATTTCGTATCACAATGTTTGCAGGGTGGTAACTATTATTTAACACAATTGCAAAGTTTGGTTGTATTTATTATTCATATTAAATATGTCCAATTTTAGTAAAAATAAATAGTATATTGAACAAATATTTAATTTTTATATGAAAAATCTAAAAAAATCCATTAATAAATATTTGTTGGCAACCCTTGCGTTAAAACGTACTTTTTTACTGTGCTAAAATAGCTCCAAATAAATTGTTAAATTTTATATTAAAAACTGCATTACATATTAAATTGTTTTATTTGCGAATATGAAATTAAAGAAGAATCTGATAACTTTATTGAATGTGATAAATGCGGGAAAACTTTCACTCTCAATGTATAAAATTGAGTAAAAGAGAATTTGAGAGACTTTTAAAAAATGAGAATGAATTGTTCATCTGTCACTTGTGTAAGGAAGGAGGTGGAGAAATATGAAAGGAACTCAACACAATAAAAACAGAACTAAAAAAATTAGAAAAACTAGAAAAGTTAGATCAGGTGACTGAATCAATAAATTTTATGTCTGCAAAGTTTGATGAAGTTTTTAAAGACGTTGCAGAGAATAAGAAGAAGATAACTGAAATACAAAAAGAAAATAAAAAATTGAAATCTGAAGTACAAAATCTTAAAACTTCAATGAAAATATTAAACGATTGCAGAGTAAAAAATGATTGTGTTATAAGTAATTTAAAAGTTGATGATAAAGTTAATGCTATGGATGCTGTTGTAAATTTATCTAAAGATGTGGGTGTTGTTTTTGAACCAAATGCTTTTGATACTGCTTATTTTCTTAAAACAAAAAAAATCTGAGGATGGTAAAAAAACTGTGGTGGTAAAATTTTCTTCTAAAATGCATAAGGATCAATTGATGGCATCCAAATCTAAGTTTAAAGAAAATGATAATACGAAAGAGGTGTATGTGCATGATTTTCACAGCAAGGAGACTTTAAACCTATTCTTTTATGCAAAATCGTTAAAGTCAATTGGTTTTCAACATATTTATGCCCGGAATGGAAGAGTTTGTTGCAAAAAGAGTGATATGGGAAAGCAGCAACTGATAAGATGTGAAGACGATGTGGATCATATGTTATTGGAAGCAACAACAAATAAACATTATAAAAGGAGATCTATGATAAACAACAGAGAAGTTGATGATGTAAATATGAGTGATGATGATGTCTATGATGGTGCTGCTTATGTTTCCCCGTAAAAAGGATATGTATTTGAAATAATTTGTTATATATTTTTTATTTTCTTTAATTGTTATGATTAAAAATCAATATTTTAAACAATTTTTAAATTTTAAAAATTATATTTGTGAATTGAAGTCTAATTTTTTTAATATAATTAGTTTTAACATTAGAAGTGTTTGGTCTATTGGAAAATTCGATCAATTTAAAGAGTTAATAGCTAGGTTACCAAAGTTACCAGATGTAATTGCAATTCAGGAAACTTGGTTTAATAATGAAATTACACAAATTTACGAAATTCTCTGTTTTACTAATGTTCACTGTTGTAGAGGGGATGGTTATGGTGGTACATCGTTATATATAAATAAAAACATTCAATATGAAGTAGATACTTGCATAAGTGAAAAATTTGTTGAACTCATAGTCATTACTTTTTGCAATTTTAAAGTTGATCGTAAACCCTTGAAACTTATGTCTTTTTATCGTTCCCAAAAATGCAACGTAGATGATTTTATAAATATCCTTGATTCTATTTTAAGTGTTCATGCACGTAATCCAATTATTGTATTTGGTGATTCAAATGTAGATTTGTTTCAAAATGCTAATTATATTGATTTGCTTACAATGTTTCAAAATTATGATTGTGATAGTGCGCATAGTTTGATAACGAGGCCCCAAAGTAAAACAAGAATTGATCAGGTGTTCAGCAACTTCACAGATAAAATTTACGTTGATTCTATTGAATGCAATCTGTCAGATCATAATATTGTCTGCTGCAAGTTTATAAGCAATATGATGAATATGGAAAATGCGGAAATAACAAAAAAAACACTGTGATTATTTAAAAGCAAGAGAAATTTCACAAAATAGTTTACCTGAGAATTATTCTTTAATTAATGCGTCAGAATTGACAAATACTTTTGTTTCGTGCATGAAAGCTGCTATAAATGATTCAACCATAGTGAGTAAATGCAAAAAACAGGTTTGAACTTACTCCGTGGATTAACAAAAATCTTCAAGAATTAATTTTATTAAAAGAAAAAATACTAAGAGAGAGAAGGAAATCTAGAAGCAAACAGGGTTTAGATGATTTTTTGAAGCGGATAAGTAAGGTCATAAAAATTGCGACAAAGAACTGTAGAGATAATTATTATTCGGACAGTTTATCTAAAATCGGAAATGATCCGAAGAAATCTTGGAATTTTATTAATACTACTCTGGGTCGTAAAAAAATAATGAAGTTCACCTAAACAATGAACTTTTGTTGTTTGAAAGTTATTTTACAAACAGAAAGCAATATGTAAATATAAACAATTCAAAGAGTTTTGTTGGTTCGGTTGATTATGGTGTGCCGCAGGGAAGTGGACTAGGGCCGCTATTATTCTCAATATATTTAAATGATATAAAAAATCTTAACTTAAGTGGTCAGCTGTGTATGTTTGCTAATGATGTGTGTGTGTGTTATATCCATATAAGTATGATTTGGTACTCAAAACACAAATTGAAAGAGATGCTTCACTAATTTTCGAATTTGCGAGGTTGAATCGATTATTGCTCAATCCTTATAAGACCAATCTAATTCGCTTTAGACCACATTCTTTAAGTATTAACAACAATTTTAATGTATATGTAGACGGGAAAATCGTGCATGAAACCCATTCGGTTAAGTTTTAGGAATTACTCTTCAAAGTAACTTATCGTGGGATCTGCATATAAATGATATAAAAAGGAAGATAGCTCCAGCAATTGGAATTTTATACAAAATGAAAAACAAACTGGAAAAAAGATCAAAACTGATGATATATCAATCCTTGATTCAATCTCACTTAAATTATTTGGCCATTATATATGCTCACAATAAAAATAATACACTACTTCAATCTCTTCAATGTATGCAAAACAAAGCGTTAAAAATTATATATAATTTACCGCTGTTGTATTCAACTATTCCTTTATATAAGGAAGTAAGCAAAACAATATTACCAATTTATGGGTTGCATGAATACCAAGTTTTAATGTTTGTTTTTAAATGTATAAATAATATTGGTTATCACAGTATACCCTTTACGCAAAATCAAATAACTTTTAATATCCGAAACAGAACAAATTTCAGAATTCCTAGATGCAAGTTAGAAACAACCAAGCAGCGAATCGATTATATTGGTGGAATTAAATTTAATAACTTGCCGCCAGCTTTAAAACAAGTAGATCGAATTTCCATTTTTAAGTCCTCTTGTAAAGAATACTTACTTAATAAAATTGAAACGCTTTTAATGTAATTTTTATTAAACTTTTATAAAATTTGTAATATATATAATAAGCTACTTTTTTTTTTAACATATATTTTATTTGTACAGTTATCTTTTAAATTATTTTGTTAACTTGCCTCAATAATGTCTTTATGGCGCTGAGGCCAAATTGAAATTTGTAATAATGAATTTTGTCCAAATAAAATATGCAGCTATATATGTAGCTGCAAAAAAAAAAAATTAAAAAAAGTTTTTTTATGAAAAAATGTGAAAAATCTTAAGCATCCCAAAAAACGGCAAAAACAGTTAAAATTGGTTATATGACAGCACCGCTAAACACTACTAAAAGTTTCTGACCAAAACTCACTTTAATTGCTTCCAAACTATGTGCGTGTTCTAATAGATTACTAAAAAAAATTCGTGAGAGGAATTAATACTCTTGAGAATTAGACCTTTATTTCGACATGTTACAAACGGAATAGCAACCTGATATATACACTTAAAATAACTGAAAATATCATTTAGAAGAAATGATATTTCATTTAAAAACCGGTCTACTTAATTTTCATTTAAATTAAATGCCTTTTGTTATTTATTTTTAAATGTTGATTAATCAACTGACATTTGTGAGTTAAATAGACATATTTATAATTGGCATTTCGGCACGAAAAAGGATGACGAAAGTCGTAGTGGACCAGAAAATGCATTCCATTCAGTTTGTGTCTAATAACTTTTTCTGTGTATTCTTCACACTCAAAATATTATGTAGTTAACTGTTTGTAGTTTAATGAAAAAGTTTTTCGTTCCATTTAAAAATAAAGGAACATACATTTATTTTTCGAAGGAATATCTATATTAACTTTTTTATACATTTATTCGAAATAATTTACTATTATTTACCATTCTTTTTCAGTTTCATTTGTTTGAAAATTTACCAACAAAACGGAAACTTGTGGTTTATTTGTGTCCGTAACAGTTATTACAAATTTAAATTTTGTTTGCTGTCTGTTTCAAAAAAAATATTCAAAAAATTTAAATTTGTTTTTTTATTTAAATTGGTTGTATATATACAAAATTTTTCAATACAAATTACAAGAACTTCATAAACACACATACATACACAAACACATTCACACAAAGTGTCTATAGCTATGCATACATACATTTTGTATTGTACGAGTATATTAAAAAAATACAAAAAGGGAAACAGTTTCAAATAAATGAAAAAAACATTTATATTTTAAGGATTGGTAGGTAAAATTTTGACATTTATTTTAACTGATTATATCATTTGTTTCTTACGGATGGTTCAGTTGTTTAATCAACATTTAAAAATAAATAACAAAAGGCATTTAATTTAAATGAAAATTAAGTAGACCGGTTTTCAAATGAAATACCATTTCTTTTAAATGATATTTTCTGTTATTTTAACTTACAAACTTTTTAAGAGCATGACTACCAAATAAAAATAAGAAAAAAAAATTCTATGATCTAGAACCAGACTAAAATACATCAACTGTATGTTAGCATAAAGAGCTTTTTCCGTTGAGTTGTGAGTTAAATAAAGATATTGTTACAGAAATTCCATTTACTCGTAAAAACACAAATCCCCATATGTTAGCCCTGAAATGTAAAACAATTAAATGGTTATTTAAAAACGCCAGCAAGGTGGCAAAGTAGTTCAGTTTATAAGTAAAACGCAGAGTGTGAAGAACTAAAGTGTGGCTAACGTTTAGTCTATCTAAATCGTGTAAATAAAGTGTGATATTAAAGTGTTTTTCTGTAATTTTTAGTGCCTGTTATAAATAAATAGAGCTATAAATAATTTCAAACAGTGTTTATTATTTTCAATATAGAAAGAACTCGATTTATTTAAAAGGTAAATAAATCAACGATTTTATAAGAGTAAAATCGTAACAATTGGTGTCAGAAGTGGGATTGCAAAATAATAAGCAGTCATAAAATGGGAGGAGCTTAAAGTGAAGCAACTCAAGAAGGAATTGAGTAAGTTGGAGCTACCGACAGCAGGGCCACTAATGAGAAAATTGCTGAGGTTTCCAAAAGAGTTTCCGACTTAGAGACTGGCGTGGAAATACAAGTCAAAGATGTTGAGAGAAAACTGCAAGATCTGGAAAGTAAAATAAATAATTCTCAATGTCAAGAGGGCCCAGTACGAATTATTCAGGAAAGTTCTGGTAGAGCAAAGGCCCCTACTTTTGATGGCAGCATACCGTTTAATGTCTTTAAGTTCCAGTTCGAGACAGTTGCCTCCAGAAATATGTGGAATAACGAAGAAAAAGCTATAGAGTTGATTCTGGCCTTAAAAGGAAACGCTGCAGAAATTCTAGAAAGTGTGCCAATCACCTGCAGAAATAATTATGACGACATAATGGTGGCACTGCAGCGAAAGTATGGTGGCGAACACAAAAAAAATATACAGAATGGAACTTAGAGGTAGACTGCAGAAAGCAAATGAGTCGTTGCAGGATTTTGCAACAGAAATTGAGCGGTTGGTGCAGCTGTCATATCCAGGTGAAAATCATCCATTATTAGATGAATTCAAAATTGAAGCATTTGTGAAGGGAATTCATGATCCTGATGTAAGGTACGCGGTGTGTGCTACAAGAAAATCGTCTTTTGCGGAAACTCTTTCATTCGCGCTGTCACAGGAGACTGCGAAAATAATTGCTAAGCCGCAAATATTTAATGTGCGAAACCTCGGAGTAATTGAAGAAAAAGATATGAGCACTATGTTAGCTGATGGGTTCAAAGAGATGCTCACAGAGCTAAAAGAGGCAGTTATGCAGGCATTAGGGAGAAAGCAAGTTAAAGCCGAATGCTATAACTGCGGAAGAGTGGCACATTTTCAGCGGAACTGCCGATCACCAAGAAAAATCTTCCGACCGGTTAATCAATTAGCACTGGAGTCACCGTTAAAACCAAAAACAACTAGCACTGCGGAACACGATCCAGCTCATACATGCGAGGGCCCCACAATCTCCATATCTGGAATACAGTAGGGAAAAAGCAGTCTTACTGCTTGTGGATATATCAACGGCAGAAATCACATTTGTGCTGTAGACAAAGGAGCATCACAGTCTGTCATCAGACCCGATTTAGTTAAGGCAATTGAACCATTGTATGGGGTGAGACTGCGCACAGCTACTGGGGAAACTGGTACTGTCTATGGCAAAGTGAATGGAAAACTAACGATTTCCAACATAAGCGTCAATCATGTATTTATTGTTGCCGATATTGTGGACGAAGTAATCATTGGTGCAGGTTTCATGATTAGTCACGGCATTAATCTGCATATGGGGCAAAAGTTATGATTTGGCAGAATGTTGAAATACCCCTTGATGTTGGATATGAGCACAAGGCTCAAGTAAGAAAACCGGTTACCATTGAGCACAGCAAGGGTAGGAAACATGGCAAGCACAGTTTAAAGGCTGAAGGAAAAGACCGAATCGTGGATATTCGACAAACGCATGTCGAGCCGAGTGAAGCCTGGTCAGCGGCGCAACGGAGTGACCCCATGTTAGTGAAGATTATATCAGCCAAAGAAGAAAACAGGAGGCCTACCCGCAAGCAGATATCAGCTAAAAGTCCGCTGATGAAGGCATATTGGGCCCAGTGGAATAGCCTGCAAGTGTTAAATGGTTGCTTATACCGTACATGGGAAAGTGCCGACCGCAAAAATGTGGCCAATTTAATTGTGGTGCCGGCATCTAAAATAAACGAGGTATTGAGGGAGTTCCATGAAGGTCAAAGCGGTGGTCATCTTGGTATCACAAAAACTATAGAGAAGTTAAAACAACGGTTTTACTGGGTGGGCTGTCAACAAGCTGTAGGCGATTGGGTAGCAAATTGCGCGCAATGCATCGCAGCCAAAGGACCAGTAAGAACAATCTTTGAAATGGAACTCAAACTTCCTGGCAAATTGGAACTTGGTGTTAAGCCCGCCGCGACAGACAGTGAAAACGACAACTCTTCCCGGGAACAAGAAGACCTCAACAAACGTCAGGAGTTCGTCCGCAAGCGAATTAAAATGGTGTGCGACAAGATGAAGGTGAGGTACGATCGAGCAGCGAATTTTGAAGGATTTAATGAGGGGGAGTTGGTTCTGCTGCTTAACCCGCAACGAAAGAAAGGATTATCTCCCAAACTACAAACGCATTGGGAAGGACCCTACATGGTGATTAAAAGGTTAAATGACGTGGTCTATAGAATACAGAAATATCAGAGCCCAAAGTCTAAGATGAAGGTTGTGCATCTGGAACGACTAGCTAATTATGGGAAGTGTTACAGAAATTCCATTTACTCGTAGAAACACAAATGCCCATATGTTAGCCCTGAAATGTAAAACAATTAAATGGCAACCCTTCACCATAACTAATGTCTATAATGTCAAACTGTAAAAGAACATTCTCAAAGTTGCCAGTATACGGCTTCCAGACGGTGCTGCCATATTCTAGTTATTTAAACCCGCATATATAAAAACGCCAGCAAGGTGGCGTTTGTAGTTCAGTTTATAAATAAAACGCAGAGTGTGAAGAACTAAAGTGTGGCTAACGTTTAGTCTATCTAAATCGTGTAAATAAAGTGTGCTATTAAAGTGTTTTTATGTAATTTTTAGTGCCTGTTATAAATAAATAGAGCTATAAATAATTTCAAACAGTGTTTATTATTTGCAATATAGAAAGAACTCGATTTATTTAAAAGGTAAATAAATCAACGATTTTATAAAGGGTAAAATCGTAACAATATTTATAATTGGAATTTCGGCACGAAGAATGTTGATGAATGTCGTAGCGGACCAGAAAATGCATTCCATTCTGTGTATTCTCCATGATTACCAATTAAAAATAAGAAGAAAAAAATTTTTCATTTAAAAAAATTTCTATGATCTTGAACCAGACTAAAATACATTTTCATACAATTAAATATTTTTGTTATTCTTTGTTCAAACACATGCTTTATACATCTACTAACAGAATAAAATTTCAGATGAACCGGACTCGGACTACGCCGAGCGAACTTTTTTTTTGAGAGTTCATGTGAAATGAGATCTCAATGGCTGAATTTCCAAAATGTTTAAATAATAATTTCACAAAGTACTTGGTAGATATTAGGGCATTCAATTAATCTACTTTTCATTTTAACCGATTAATCGTTAAAATAGTTATTCTGTTTTTTAACCGGTTAGTCAAATAATATTTTAAAATTAATCGATTAACGGAAAGTCATTAAACAGAAATATAATTTATTTTTTGTTGTTTTAATAATTTCATTTAAAAAAATGGAACAAAAATAAGTTCAGTAATACTTTAAAAATTCACATGTATCAAAAACACTTTTTTGGAGGCGATAAGAATTTTTTTGGTAGAAAAAAATTTTGTGGTGAAAAAAATTTTTTGTGGTGAAAAAAAATTTTAGTGGTGAATAAAATTTTTTGAGGTGGAAAATATTTGAGGTGAATACAAAATATTATTCATTTCTAAACGACTGGTAAAAAAATGAGCAAGTATAAATACACTAATTTGTATGGAAAGTTAGAGGTATCTTCACATTTTCACTCATAACTTTAACCGCTGGACTGATTTTGCTCATTTTCAATACCAAACTGATCGGGAGGATGTCCAATAATCTGGGTAAAAATAGGCACCCCCGCTTGCGTCTTCGCGTCGTAATCGCCATTTCAACAGAAAGACAGACGGGCATCGCTAAATCAACTTAAAATTGCATAAGGATCACGAATATATATACTTTATGGGGTCTTAGACCTATATTTCGACATGTTACAAACGGAATGACAAACTGATATATACCCTCACCATATATGGTGGAGGTTATAACTCTTGTTGTTACTTTAAATATTTCTATAAAGATTTGACATTAATTACTATAGTTAAGCACTAAACTTTTGTTATTTGAGAGTTAAATGAGAATAGAAAATCTTGTATTTTAATTTTTGTCTTTTCATATGCAGTGAAGATATAAAAAACGTATACTAAGAAAGAAATTCTGTTGAGGATAAATTTTGCGTCTATGCTTACGTCCCTCCTTCACTATATTTAATTATATATCGCAGGAGATTTTGAAAAAACTTTAGGATTAATCGTTTAAATTTCTTCTAAGAGAGTTGGCTCAATTTGTAGATTTCTTTGTTTTACTTTTTAAGCTGCATTTTAAAAAATTTCAAATGATAAGGCTTTCAAAATCTCCTTCTTTAGAGGATATTATGAATGCTTTTGTGTTATATCAACCTTTAAAAAAGCACGTTAAAAACATTATTAATCGATTTAAACGTATACAATTATTAGCATTATTTGTTATACCAAGTTGGGCATTATTCGATCAATTATTTGGCAAAATTGTTTGATTAATCTAATAACTCTTAACCGACTGATATGATAAATTGTTTGAATAAAATATTTCATTTGATATATTTAAAAAAATCATTAAAAATACGATTTTTTGAACCTTCGAACGCCACTAAACCCCTTAACAGTGTTGCCGCATTAATTCTATGGCTCTCAGTGTACTAGCGAATAAACAACGAAATACAAACCAACTAAGAATGTTCTATTCGAAATTTTTATTAAAATATTTAATATAATATTAGTCTTTTAATTGAGCTTGAGATCTTGTTTGTATAAAAATAATAATGATTATTTATTTTTCAATATTTTCTGTATACATTTGGTGATTTCTTCAGGGAAATAATTTAATTTTTTAACAATTAAAACTTATATACATAAAACTTTTTTTTTAAAGGCGGGAAATCATAAAATAGTTTTTGACAATATGTAAAATATAAATATTATAGGATACAAAAATATTTTAAATTTAAAAAAGATAAGGAAACAATAATGTTTTTTTAAATATTTAAAATAAAAATATTACTTAGAACAAAAACCTATTTTGAAATATATATATATTGTTTAACATTATAATAATTAGCTTAGTTTTTATTTACTAAATGTCTATAATTTTGGGCTATATTTGCTACATCTGTTTTACAGTTAATGCGTTGTGTATTTTCATTATCTGTAACACTTATAACATACATATATCTAAGTCTGTAATTATTCTCTATGTTCAAAATTGTGGTATTATCAAAGTCAGGATAATGATTAGAGTTATTGCAGTGTAATGATAATGTTTTTGTGTAGGAGTGGTGTTCCTGTATTTTTGATCAGATTTATGTCCTGCAATTCCAGTTATAAGTTTATTCTTTGTTGTACCTACGTATACTTTATTACAATTTTCATTATTATTACCATTATACGGTATTTTATAAACTAAATTTGACATTTCTGATATATCCATTTTATATTTTGTTTTGCTAAATAGTCTACTTAATGTGTTATATGTTTTATGTGCTACTATATATTTCTTATTATCATAAATTTTTGATTTTTCGAACCTTTCATATATAAGAGAAACATAAGTTAGAGATTTATAAATTTTAAGTTCAATAACGTTTCTTGTGTTAAAATTATTTCTGTTCTTATATCCCAGCAAAAACACACCTTACCAAATAATGTTTCTAGTAATCTAAGCTCCAAGGTTTTCACGCATTACCCTTTATATTATAATTCTAACTTTTTTGTATGGGATGTCCCAAAAGGTGTTCTGCTTACGTGCAAGCTTATAAATAATAATAGGTCACGCGTATGCATATTAATAATTGGTTACTTACACTAGGTCACAAATAACAAACTTTTGTCTGTTATTTGTTTCTAGCATACTTTTTCTCATGGATTTGGACCTACTGAACACGAAAATGAATTTTAAAAATTTTTCTGTCGATTGGTTTGCGAGATACAAATTTTTTAATTTTTTTTTTTTAATTTTTGGAGGTACACTTACTATTTTGAGCATATCTTTAGTCTTCTTTGACCTATTTTATCCTACTACTACTCAAATTAAAGACAATTGAGCCGTCTACAACTTATTCTCAGAAAATTTTCAAATCGGGTTAGTAGTTTTGATGTTGGCGGCTTAAAAAGGTTAAAAAACTGCGTTTTTTTAGTAAAAATGTGGCTGAAAAATTCATATAAAAATTCATATAAAATGTAAAACGCAATGTTAACAGCGACACTTTTCCAAAGAAAATAAGCCCTTACTTAACAAAATCTGATGACAAATGGCCGACTTATTATTTTTTTGGTAAACGACCGAAATTCCGCTATTTCACGATTTTTTGATTTTCATTATTTGCACAGCTTACCTACCCAACGCAAACGAATAAATACATTTGAACTTAATTTAAAATAAACAAATTAGTCTTCGTATATTATTTTTTAATTTATTTACAGCACTACATGCTCAATGTATCGCACAATTAGCTAAACTAACGAAATTAAACTAACTAATTAAATTAAGCAAATCAACGCACAAAAAAATGAGTAAAAACAAAGATATAAGTGTACATTTTATGCCATGTGGAAAAACTGCTGACTTCTTCTTTGTTTTTTGTATTCGCTGCAATCGGTCTCACGTATTAGGGTCCAAATATAGTCACCCATCATAGCCGTGTCATAGTTGCCCTGATAGCGTCGTTCCATAGCCTTCAATTCCTGATGAAAGCGCTCGCCGTGTTCGTCGCTCACGTCTCCTAAATTCTCAGGGAAAAAATCCAAATGAGAATCCAGAAAGTGTATTTTAAGTGACATGTGCACTCCCATGGCTTCATAGTTCTTTACCAGATCCTCAACTATGTCCTTATAATTCGGGCTTTTGTTGTTTCCTAAAAAATTTTCCACAACAAGCCTGAAGGAATTCCATGCTGCGGCTTCGATGGGTGATAACAGCTTTGGGAATTTTTCATCTTTCAACATTTTTTTTATCTCGGGTCCTGCGAAGACTCCTTCTTTAATTTTTGCCAGCGAAAGGTAAGGGAAAATTGACCGTAAATAGGCAAAAGCTTCACCTTCTTTGTCTAATTTTTTGGCAAAATTTTTAATCAAACCCAATTTTATGTGCAGCGGCGGAAGTATTATATTTTCACGGTTCTCTATTAGTGGTTTGCGCTGAACATTCGCTTCTCCAACTACAGGTTTCGTTCGTACCGGCCATTTTTTTTTTATATAATGCTGATCATCAGCGCGGCTATTCCAAAGGCACAGAAAACAGCAATGTCGCGTATAGCCTCCTTGGAGTCCACACAGAATGGCCACAACTTTAAGGTCGGCGCATATTTTCCAATTGTATTTCCTATACTCTATGCATTTCAGCAAAATGTCCATAGTTTCATAGTTCTCCTTTGAATGAACCGCATGAGCAATAGGAACAGATGGCTTTTCATTCCCATTATGTAAGAGAACTGCCTTCAAGCTCTCTTTGTTGCTGTCAATAAACAACCTCCATTCGTTGGGGTTGTGAATTTGGTGAAGCTCTTGGAACAAGCCTGAAATGTCGCTGCAAAAACATATTTGGTCTTTCTTTGTATAAAATTTTGCATACTCCTTGTGACGGTTTCTGTACGCTGATACTTTCACTTCTGAAGCCGCAAATCCACACTGTATCATCCGAGACGCAAAAAGTTCGGATTTCTCCTTAGTGAGACCAAAATCGCGCACCCAATCGTTTAGTTCGGCCTGTGACAGTAATTTTCGCTTTGCACCCGGC
Source organism: Eustalomyia histrio (assembly GCA_949748255.1). Classification (NCBI taxonomy): domain Eukaryota; kingdom Metazoa; phylum Arthropoda; class Insecta; order Diptera; family Anthomyiidae; genus Eustalomyia; species Eustalomyia histrio. Next base: position 108,870,935 of record OX456523.1, read on the forward strand.
TCAAATTCGCTTGCATTTGACTCAGACTCTTCTTCTGACGATTCTGCTTTTTGAAGAGATGCACCAGGGCACACTGGATATGGCACATCATGCGAATGTGGTACTGGAAGCGCAAACGATCCCACTTGAGCGTAGTTCCATTTAAAAAATCTTCCTACCCCACTGTTTGTGGTGAGGCAAAAATAACAGTCTGTGGAATGGCATAGCGGCTTTTTCCACATCATTGGTGTATCGAATTTCATATGGCGGCTAAAATTAAAATAAATTACTATATTCGCTATGTATAATGTGTTTAAATAAAAATTCTTACCTTCCGCCAGCTGCCCAGTTGGTTAAGATTATATAGCAAAGATCACACAGCGACTTAGGTGTCCATGGTTCTGTGATATTTGGTGAAATACCAAAATAATTCAAATAGTGCAATTGTACTGCTGGAGTAAACTTGTGTGCGTGATTTTTTTTTATAAACTGGCCACAAACATTGCAGAAATTGTCTGGATCGTTCAAACACTCGAACACACGTAGTCTTTTACTCATTGTCTTCCTTGCGTTTTCTAAATATTAACTTCTTTACACTTTCACAGACAGTTTTGAAATGCAATTGATAACCGTGTCTCCTTATGTTTAAATATGTATGAGCATGTAGTGCTGTAAATAAATTAAAAAAAAATATACGAAGACTACTTTGTTTATTTTAAATTAAGTTCAAATGTATTTATTCGTTTGCGTTGGGTAGGTAAGCTGTGCAAATAATGAAAATCAAAAAATCGTGAAATAGCGGAATTTCGGTCGTTTACCAAAAAAATAATAAGTCGGCCATTTGTCATCAGATTTTGTTAAGTAAGGGCTTATTTTCTTTGGAAAAGTGTCAGCTATACGTAAAAAAATTAAAATCGCTGTTAACATCGCGTTTTACATTTTATATGAATTTTTATATGAATTTTTCAGCCACATTTTTACTAAAAAAACGCAGTTTTTTAACCTTTTTAAGCCGCCAACATCAAAACTACTAACCCGATTTGAAAATTTTCTGAGAATAAGTTGTAGACGGCTCAATTGTCTTTAATTTGAGTAGTAGTAGGATAAAATAGGTCAAAGAAGACTAAAGATATGCTCAAAATAGTAAGTGTACCTCCAAAAATTAAAAAAAAAAAAATTAAAAAATTTGTATCTCGCAAACCAATCGACAGAAAAATTTTTAAAATTCATTTTCGTGTTCAGTAGGTCCAAATCCATGAGAAAAAGTATGCTAGAACCAAATAACAAAATGGCTGTTGCCTAGTGTTATAACCAATTATTTTTTATTTTTCTGTAAGAAATTGAGTAACGCATTATTTTTTAACTCCTGGTAACCAATTCTAAATTAACTTTGAGTAAGCGAAAAGGTAATGCGATGCAGTGTTGTGAATCCCAATTTCTAAAACCGCTTTTCTTCCAAAAGGAAGTATATAAATTAACCCTTTGACTGCCAATGGTTGATAAATGTCCCATTTTTAGTTTTTGTCGTATTTGGCCTATTTTTTAACCGATTTTCTTAAACGTGACTTTTATCGACAGATGGTAGTTGTTGTTTTCACACAATTCCAATTATTTGGATCAATATGGTCTTAGAGCCAATAGGATCACCACAAATTAAAAAAATATATATATATATATTTTTGCATAATTTTTGGAACACATTTTCTCGAATCCTTTTGGACAACACAGGTGATCAATATTTTGGTAAAACATGGCCCATTCCTTTAATTTCTAGAAACATCGAGATATTTGGAATTGGTTCACTTTATATATTACAGGATACTGATACAATTTGGGACATACATATGTATCCCATGGGTCGTCAAATGTCAAAAAGAGGAACTTTTTGCTCAGTTTTAAAAATTTTTTATTCGCATTTAATTCAAGTAATTTTTATTTAATTTGATTTTTATAGATTTTTTCTCCTGATTCCAAATTTGGTTTCCAAAATTTTCAATTTCTTTACAATTTTCAAAACTCAATTTTTTCTCCAAGATGTTTTAAATTTCGTGATCTGAATACCAAAATATAAAATGTGTCATAACACAAAAAAGTGAAAATAAATTAATTTGACACTACTCTAAACTAATTTGCAGGCTTTTTCCTGTTCACTTATATGATAATTTGTTTTATTAAACACTTTTAATTCATATATTAATTAAATACAAATTTATAAAGTTATTTAAACAAGAAAAAGTTATTAGAACCCACCGGATGGAATGCATTTTCTGGTCAGCTACGACTTTCATCAACATTCTTTGTGCCGAAATACCAATTGTAAATATCTCTATTTAACTCACGAATCAACGGAAAAAGCTATTTATGCTAACATACAGTTGATTTTTATTACTGAGCTTAGATGAAATTTACTAACTATTTTTGTGTTATTTATATTCTCCTTTGTTTACCGTATGTCCAAATTAGCTATTAGCTGATATTAAAGACATGTATTTTTAAAATTGTTTTTTTTTTACATATGTTTAAACAATTCTTTTTTTAACCGTGCCAAGTTATATTTTAATAGTGAAGTTTATATTTTATAGTTGATCTTTTTAATACTATATGTATGAAAATGTATTTTTAGTTTGATTCGAGATCATAGGAAAAGTTTTTTCATATAAAAAATTTTTCCTTATTTTTAATTTAAGTAAACATGGAGAATACACAGAAAAAGTTATTAGACAGTTTTTTCAAATGAAAAATTTTTCCTTATTTTTAATTTAAGTAAACATGGAAAATACACAGAAAAAGTTATTAGACACCAGCCGAATGGAATGCATTTTCTGCATTCCATTCGGCTATAAAATATAAATTTCGTTATTTAAAAAATTAACAATGACTCATTATTATTTGTATTAAAATAATAGAAAAGGTAAGCCATTACAGGTAACTTATTGTTATTTAATTCAAAATATTAAAATAAGTAACATATCATAAAAAATACATTAGTTTTTTTGAAAATAATGCTTAATGTAAGCAGTACTCATTACAAAGTAATGTATAAAGTAATGATATGTCAATACCATATTTTTACTGGGTATTGTCTTAATAAACTACATTTCAGCTGAATTGGGTAATTATTATTGTTTAAAATATTTTTTATATTATTTTTGTGAAATTCTAAATCGCTAATATTCAATAATCTTTCAATTACATTCTTTGCATTATTAATTATGATTCTTTTTGGGTTTTTTGAATAATAGTCGATAATTCTTTCAGAAAAAAAACCAAAAAAAAATGAAATTGTGATGTTGTTAGTAATATAAGGAGACACCATAGAGGTAAGAATTTCAATGGTGCTCTTTACACTAAAAAAATATTTTCACCTTACTTTGAAAAAACCAAATCTAGATCTAACAATTTTAGAATACACACAAAAAATGTTTGTAAAAATATCGAAAGACAATACGAATTTTCACCAGGGGCCTCACTTATGTCGACAAAGGGCCACATATAGCCTTGAGGGCCCCATTTGCCCACCTTTGAAATTTGGAATAAAATAATTTATTTTATGAATCTTATACTAAAATTATTTATTTAATTTATTTCATGAATCTTATACTAAAATTATTTATATAAGAGAAGTTTAAGAGAAATTTTTAATGCATTTTTTATTTCATGTTTTTTATTAAATTTATATTGTTGGCATAAAGCCAAAATTTGAGATACCATTTTTATTGCAGCACATTGCTTTAAAGTTCTTCCTAGCGAATAGCTAGGATGTGTATATTTCTGACCAGACAATACCATACCAACTCTACAAACATATGCAAATACTATATTGAAGTTTAAGGAAAACCCCAAGATTTCCTTCCCAAATAATGAAAGACAGTTATCTTACAGAGAAAAAATCTTTTAAGTTATATGTTTGAGTGATTTCTATCATAAAGTGAAAGGTATGTTATATTATCTATTCGGCTTGTTAGGCAATACACTCCAACAATCAAAAAAAGTTAGCAGAAAAATTAGTAAAACATCTTGTTGATAGTTTTCATCAATATTTTTGCTGAAATTGTGTTTTCACAAAAAGTTTTAGTTGTATTTTTTAAGCAATAAACTTGGTCAAAACTAATGTTTTTTCAATTAATTTATCGATATTCGTAACCTTTCGGCTTTTAAATTACTTTTTCTAAAGAGATTTTTCACCAATATTTAAAATATGTTAAATATGTGGCAAACTTGGAGCAAAAAATATCCAATATTGGTATCAAAAAATATTTCTTTCAAGTAAAATAACAAGAAATCTCATAGAAAGTTCGGAAACTAATTACTTTTTAGCAAATTTGGAAATTTATGCACGTAGCATCGATAATTCACGAGGTAATTTTTATTTTATATGTGTTTTCAAAGAGTCATGTTGAGCAGAAATCGTGCGAAAATATTTGTAAATATAATTGAAGTATGTATTTTTAGTTTGAATCGAGATCATAGGAAAAGTTTTTTTTCCAAATGAAAAAAAATTTTTTTTTTTTCCTTATTTTTTAATTTTAGTGAAGATAATACACAGAAAAAGTTATTAGACACCAGCCGAATGGAATGCATTTTCTGGTCAGCTACGACTTTCATCAACATTCTTTGTGCCGAAATACCAATTGTAAATATCTCTATTTAACTCACAAATCAACGGAAAAAGCTATTTTATGCTAACATACAGTTGATCTCGAGTCAAACTAAAAATACATTTTCATACATATAAGTATTAAAAAGATCAACTATAAAATATAAACTTCAATATGTCCAATCAAAATTGGACAGAAAAAGACTGGAGCCAATTAAGTGCCAATATTGAATGAACTTTTTAAATTTTAAAGAAAATATGTTAATTTTTTAAAGTCATATGGTCTGATGAAACGAAAATAAACCGTTTTGAGTGGGATGGTCGCTCATGGTACTGAACTAAAGATCCCAATACCATTACCCCAAACCAGGTCACTCAAACAATGAAACACGGTATTGGTTCAATAATGGTTTGAGGTTGTATTACAAAAAATGGGGTAGGTCCTTAGTTAAAATTGAAGGTATTATGAATAAGTAACAGTACCTAGCAATTTTACAAAATAATTTACCTGCTACCATTGAAAAAACGGGTATTTTTCCTGAAAACAACGTGTTTCAGCAAGATAATGACCCGAAGCATACGGCTATTATAGTTAAAAATTGGTTAGAAAATCAACAGTTTTCGATTTTAAAGTGGCCTCCACAGTCACCGGATATGAATCCAATAAAAAATGTTTGGAGTTATATAAAGGTAAAACTATCGAAGTACGTGGAACCTCCAAAAGCAGTAAACGAGCTACGGGCACGAGTTAAGGACATTTGGGAGTCTATTCCCAACGAACTGGTTGCAAATTTTTGCCAAACTGACTGCAAGAACTACATAGAGCCAAAGGTTCGTGGACCAAATATTAAAAAACCTATAAAACGGATTAATCTTAAATAAAATATAGCTGGGTGCAAAATTGTAACATCTGAATACTTTCCTTTAAATTTTATTATCTTATTTAATATTCATAATAGAATTAAGTATATTTGTGTTATGTTTTTAAGAAAAGCAATTAATAAGATAAGTTAAAAAAAATTTTATTTGCATACATAATAAGAAATATTTAGCATCAATTCTTAATATTGTGTACCATGTTACACTTTTGCTCCTCACTGCATACCTATATTTTACAAGCGAAAAATGTACACGGAAGGTGTAATAAGAATCTAATTTTTTGTGGCCTTTAACATCTGTTGTAATATCTAGCTGATCTTAATTTATGCAGCACAATATATTTGGAGATTTGGAAGGATCAAAATTGATCAGTTAAATCGAAGATCCAATTAGACCCAGAAATATATTTGGGGACTTAGAAGTATCTGATTTGGTCCGAAAAATGGCAATAATTTAGTGAATAAGTAATATCCAAATTTATACAAAAAATATTAGATAGAATTGTACGAGTATCAGATTAAATTCAACAATATAATCGCGGATTTTGGGTCCCTTATTCCATACAAAAGAACGCCTAAATATATGTCGAATCTGACTTCACTATTCGATTCTACAGGAAAACTTAGGCCCACACGTTTTTTTTTTAATTTTCGGAATGCACCAAAATGCATCATTAGAGTGGTGCAAAAAAAGTAATTTAAAACAAAAAAAAATTAAAAACTTTTTTTTCATGCACAAATTTTATACTTACCCGTTTAAAAGTTATTAAGATTTAAAAATTTATTTTTTTTGTGAATACAAAATAATTTATTGGTATTGTAATAAAATTAAATATTAATCAATTATATTTTTTTCCACAGCAGATAAAGCTAAACAATTTAAATTGTCTTTATTTTTATCTAAACACGAGTTGTTTGGGTACGAAATTTTACCAACATGTTGATAGGTGTAAATACTTGTTGATTGTATATTTTTAGCTAATTCGATTGCATTACAAAAACAAAATAAAAAAATATATACACATTTACCTCTAATCCGTCTGATTCTTTTATCAGTTAATAATAAAAGATCACCCATTTTAAAAAAAATACAATGAAAAATAAAATAATATTTGATAAATCTAAATCAAATTTTTAACCTTTATAACTTTTGAACGGGTAGCAACTCGATAATTTTTGTCAGCTGAGAGTAATTTTTCATTGTGTATTTAAAAAAAAATATCTCTTAATTTAAGAAAAAAAATATTTTTTTGGATCACTCTAATAGTACATTCTGGTTTTCCTGTAGAATCGAATAGTGAAGTCAGATTTGACATATATTTATCGTTTTTTTTTTTTGTATGGAATAAGGTACCCAAAATCCGCGATTTGAGTCGCCTAAAGGCGCCATTATTTTTATTGATGCAAAAACCTTCTAAAATAATATATGATATCCAAAAATCTAATTTTTGAAGTTCACTACTTATATCCTATAAAAAACTTCTAGTTCTTGAAAGTTTTGTAAAAAAATCTATCTCCCTGACTTTGATTCGAAACCACTGACATGGGACCACATATAATTATATCAAAATATATCTTTTACCATATCAAAAATACTCTAGATATGGATCTATGTATTACAATATCTCAAATTTGTTTGCACATATTTTCGCATATACAATTATATCTTCTACCATATCAAAAAAAAATTCTTATATTGGAATATATATTAGAATCATATATAATTATATATGGTTCTATATAAGACATATATTATATACATGATTCTTTATGAGTCATATATAAATATATACAGTCCCGTGTAAGCCATATAAATTATATCTAATTTCATAAAGATCAATATATAACTAATACAGGTTGGTTGAAAATTTCCTGCGCTCACCAAGAGAGGCCACTACTAGCTCCAAACTTTTTTTTTCTCAAGTTGGTATAACTGTCCTGAGAACACATGCAAAGTTGCAAGTCATTCTGTCAATTCTTTCTTTGTTTACAAGCCATTTGAAATTGTCGTGTCATTAATTTTTTTTTATCATGGAAAAAATTGAATACCGTGCGTCATTAGATTCTTTGTTTTGAAGGGTTTAAAGCAAAGAAAATTTATGAACAATTGTTAGAAGTGTATAAGGAGTCCTCACCTTCAAAATGCACCATTGAATTTTGGGCTGGTGAATTTAAGCGTGGTCGTACCAGCCTTAAAGACGATCCACGTGAAGGACAACTGCAACCACAGCAGAAATCATTGAGCAGGTACATAATATGGTTAGTGAAGATTCAAGTTTGACTAAGCGTGAAATTGCTAATGCCATAGGCATCTCAGACGAACGAGTACTCCATATTTTACATGAAGAATTACTCATGAAAAAACTGTTTGGAAAGTTAGTGCCGCACACATTAACAATTCAACAAAAACTGGATCGAAAACAAATTTCTCAGCGTAATTTGGAGCGTTTTAAGCCGAATAAAAGCGACTTCTTGCGTCGTTTTATAACTATGGATGAGACTTGGATCTACCACCATGATCCTAAATTGAAACAAGAACGTTTACAGTGGACTGAAGCTGGTTGTTCAGCTCCAAAGCAGGTGAAGTCACAACGATCAGCAAAGAAGGTTATGGCATCAGTTTTTTGGATGCAAAAGGAATTTTGTTGATTGATTATCTTCAGAAAGGTAAAACAATCAACTCTGAATATTATTGCAGCCTTTTGGATCAGCTGGATGAAAAACTTCGTGAGAAAAGACCTGGTTTAAAGAAGAAAAAAATCAATTTTCATCAAGACAATGCACCTGCTCACAAAAGTGTTTTGACGATGGCTAAATTCAAAGAATTAAAGTACGAATTGCTTGAGCAGTGTTTATTATTTGCAATAAAGAAAGAACTCGATTTATTTAAAAGGTAAATAAATCAACGATTTTATAAAGGGTAAAATCGTAACATTATATACTACATCTGTATGTTTTGTAATTTCATACAAATAAAACTTTCAATTTCAAAAACAAACCAAAAAATGTATGGGAATTTTAAAACACTTTCGGTTGTTTTTACTGCTTTTGTCGATTATTAAATAATGATTAAAAATAAACAACAAAATAGGCTGAAAATAATGAAAAATCAGTAGTCCTCTTTTTGATTACATTTTCGATTAATTTAATATGTATTTTAGACTGAAATAATATTTTGACAGCACAAAAAATTTGCCTATTAAAAAAATAAGATAAACATAACAACTAAAATAAAAAAAACAAGGAATGCAAAACAATATGAAGTTAATTTTTAAAAGGTATTACGAAAAACTGTAAATTTTTCCATATTTTAGTCAATTCTACATTTAGTAAAAAAAATATATAAATAATTTTATTATTATTTCTCTTCCGGACTCTTTCGTGTTTTTATTTTTTTTACAAACGGTTTCTTCTTTTTGATTAAAACAATAAGTACCCTCAGAATATTATGCAGTTTACTGTTTGTAGTTTAATAAAAAAGTTGTCCGTTCCATTTAAAAATAAAGGAACATACATTTGTTTTGTAAAGTAATATCTATTGTAACTTACTAATACATTTGTTCAAAATAATTTACTATCATTTACCGATATTTTTCAGTATCATTTATTTTTTTTCATTTGTTTGAAATTTAATAAAAAATCACCCACAAAACGGAAATTTGTGGTTTATTTGTGTCCGTAACATTTATTACAAATTTTAATTTTGTTTGCTGTATGTTTCAAAAAAAAAATATTCAAAAAATTGAATTTGTTTTTTTATTTAAACACACATACATACACAAACACATTCACACAAAATGTGTCTATAGCTAAGCATACATACGTTTTGTATTGTAGATTACAAAAAAATACAAAAAAGGAAACAATTTCAAATAAATGATAAAATCATTTATTTTTTAAGGAATTGGTAGGTAAAATTTTGACATTTATTTTAACTGATTATATCATTTGTTTCTTACGGATGTGTCAGTTGTTTAATAAAAATTTAAAAATAAATAACAAAAGACATTTAATTTAAATAAAAGTTAAGTAGACCGGTTTTTCTATGAAATATCATTTCTTGTAAATGACATTTTCTGTTATATTAACTTACCAACTATTTTAAGTGTACAATAAAGGAACAAGAAAATGTTTAAAAATTACATCATAACAGCTTTTAAATTTTTGGCTGGTTTTTTTTTTTATAAAAAATACGATTTTCAATAAAGGTTGTTTTTTACAATAAAATACAAAATTTTGACTTAAATTTTGAAATAAAAACGTCTGTTACATCTAAGCATATTTTTGTACATTGCAAAAGTTATTTCAACATCAACTAATGTAATGGGAGCAAATTTAAAAGCTATACTCAGAATATTATGTAGGTTACTGTAGTTTAATAAAAAAGTTTTCCGTTCCATTTAAAAATAAAGGAACAAACATTTATTGTTTAAATTAATATCTATATTAACTTTTTTATACATTTATTCGAATGATTTACTATCATTTACCGTTTTTTTCAGTTTCATTTATATTTTTCATTTGTTTGAAATTTAATAAAAATTTACCCACAAAACGGAAATTTGTGGTTTATTTGTGTCCGTAACAGTTATTACAAACTTAAATTTTGTTTGCTGTTTGTTTCAAAAAAAAAAAAATATTAAAAAATTTATTATTTGTTTTTTTATTTAAATTGGTTGTATATATACAAAATTATTTCAATTCAAATTACAAGAACTTCATAACCACACAAACATACACAAAGTCATTCATACAAAAAGTGTCTATAACTATGCATACAAACATTTTGAATTGTAAATTAAATGAAAATTAAGTACACCGGTTTTTAAATGAATGACGGTTTTAAATGTAAATGAAATTTTCTGTTATTTTAACTTACAAACTATTTCAAGTGTAGTACTTCTTTAACATCAAATGCTAAAACTGATTTTATTGAAGATCCAGTCAGCTGTTTGCTTATTCTTTTTATTACTTGCAGACCATCGATTTTTGTTGCAATCTGTTCAAGTTTGTTCTTAATATACATATTTCTTGGTATAGCATTCTGGTACTTTGTCAATATTTTTAATTGTTTCTGTTACTAACCTATATTGCTCAACAAATCGCGTTTTGGGAGGGGGAGGGGAAGCGCTAACAAATATTAGTTTATTGTATATAAAAATAAAAAAGTATGCATAAAATAAGCCAAACTATACCCTAAAAGACACAAATATGTTTTAAAAATGTTGAAATATGCCCTAAAAATATGCTTTTACCTCAAAATATGCACTTAATGGTGAAATATGCAAAAATATGCTCTTAAGGATAAAATATGCTAAAATATGCTCTAACAAATTGATACCAGAATTTTTAAATTGTTCTGAATTGGATAAATAGTTTATCCATGATAAACATGAAACATGATGTTGCATATTTGCGGTTTCCTTGTTTATAACACATTTCTCATACAATAAGGGGCTCCTTAATATGCATATGCCAACAACAACACACTAGAAATTAAATTTTACATACTGATCATCATTGAAAATTTCCACAGCATACACACATGTGTTTACCTACATACTCATTAGTCAACAACAACAATATCGTTATCAATACGTTAACAATTTAAAAAAAAAATTTAAAGATTTTTATAAAATTATAGATTTTTATAAAGTTGATCTATTTTTATAAAATTTATTAATTTTTTTTTTATTTTATAAATTTTTAAAAAATTTTAGATTTTTAAAAAATTGTTGAATTTTTACAAAATTTATGAAGATTTATAAAATTTTCAATAAATTTTTCGATTTTAAAATTTTTTTATGGATTTTTATAAAATTATAAATTTTTATTAAATTTTTACAAAAATTTTCGATTTTAACAAAATTTCGATTTTAAAAAATTTTTCGATTTTTAAAATTTTTTCGATTTTAAAAAAATTGTCCACTTAAAAAATTTGTATATAAATTTTTCTATTATTTAATTAAAAGTACATTTGCAAAAAGTACTACAACCCGGTCGTCCGGTTGACCGTAAAGACCAGTCGACAGGTTTTGAAACAGGTCGACCGTAAAATCGGGTAATGGGGGGCTCTAATAGTTTTTTCTTGAATGACATGTGTCAGTTGAATTTTATAGGCGTTTAAAAATAGGCATTTTGTTAAAATCCACCGTTCAATGCTGTTAAATTTTTGTGCCTGGTCCACAATTTTTTTCACATCAGCGATATTTTGGGCCGAACAACCAGTACGAAACGCATGGGTGTTGTCACCTCTTCCACCGGTACAGTTTCTTTGAATTTCTGCACCAAATGGCTGATTGTTGACTCAGGTGGCTGCTTATGTTGACCGAAAAAATCACACAATGCCCGAAATGCACTTCTTGCATAGCGACCATTTTAATAAAACTTTGGATCAGTTTTACGCGTTGTTCAACTCTGTATTTCTCCATGACTAAGTTTACCACCAGCCGTACAATAGTAATTTTATAGATTATAAATTATATAGTTTATACAAATTTGTATAATCAAGTGGTTCGTATCAACAAGTCACAAGTGTAAGTAAATTTATAAATGCAAATTGTGTTTTACTACCCAGCAAAACCACACATTACCAAATAATGGGTAAAGTAATGTATAGCATTAGGGGCCGATGGATTACTTTACACCTTACTTCATTGATGAATTTTATAGGCGATGAGCCTCAAAGTAATTTATATAAACTCACCAAAAAAAGTCTGTAATGGCAACTGAAAATTTTGCTGTTATTACGGGAAATTCCGCTAATTTGAGCCCAGCGGTATTTTTTGCTAATCTTAGCAACACATGTCTGCTGACGTGTAGTACAATGAAATTAGTAGAAAAATTAGTAGCCGCTACTAAATTTTAGTAGACTTTTTGTAAAGTGGAATTTAAAATCTGTTTGCTAAAATCAGCAAAAAAAAATTACTAAATATTATTAATATTAGTAAAAAGCTTTGAATTTATTTTTCTTATCGATCATCAAAAATTTTGATTATATTTTTTAAAAAACGAATTAATCATTTTGTTTTAATTTGGAAATTTCTGTTTAGAAAAATATTTTGGTCAATTTTTTTTTTTACTTTTAAGGTTAAATTTTAATTGTTTTTAGGGCGGATTTTTAAAACTAAAAAACCTTTTTAGTGCTATTTTAAGTGGATATCCTCTTTTTAGACATGAGTTGGTATCTTCACTGTAACATTTTAAGGAAATTTAAGTTTGTAGGTGTAAGTTTTAATTAGAAATAACATTTCCTTCAATTTCCACTTTTTTAAAATTAGTCATATTTTTTGCTAATATTAGCAAATCGGTTTTCAAAAATTTGTTAAATGATTTCTGAAATTAGCAACAAAAATTTGTAAATATTCTGTAAAAATTCTGTAATTTGTAAAATGTAAATAGCAAAAAGATTTGCTAAATAATAATTTTTTACTAAAAATCAGTACAAAAATAGTAGAGTGCGATTGAAAACCATTTACAAATTTTTCTATTAACTTTTTTTTTCTGAGTGTACCTATTACTTTAGAGGTGATAATCTAAGGGGTTACTTATATGGTTATGAGAATGGAAAAAGTAATGTGTCTAAAAATAGATTTTTAAAAAAGAGGAATTTTTATTAAAAAAATTATTACATATATTTTATTTAAATTATTTGTAATTAAAAATAATGTAGTCAAGGTGGGAATCGAACCAGGGAAATCTGGTTGCCAGCCAAGAACTCTACCCACTGTGCTATCGACGCATATAGTATTTGATTGCTTTAAACTTAAATGAATTGTTGCGCTTCGTTTTTTCGCTAGTGTTATCAAAAAACTTACATTACCCTTTTGCTTACAAAAAAATACAAAGTAATGTATCTAAAAATAGATTTTAAAAAATATTTAAATTATTACTTTACATTTATAAATCATATATTACGTAATCAATAATGAGTAACTTATTACTTTATGCTTGTAAATAATGAAAAAGGTAACGAGCAAGGTAACGCATGAGAATATCGCACGAATTACCAAAGTTTTGCTGTGTAATGAAATAATTACACGCTGCTACAAAAAAAAAAAAAAATTGCAAGAACTTGTGAAATGACCTAGTGTAGGTTGTAGGTCTAGCTGATTGTATTATATAACCGGTTTTACAAGTTGCAATATACCCTCAAGATTTTGAGATATGGGGAAAAGAGTATTTTTTTTTGACAGGCGCACTTAAACTTTTGTAACTCAGTCATTTTTTAACCGATTTCAAAGCGGTCAATGGCATTAATTAGAAATGAACGCGCTATTTCGAAATATATATACTTCCCGTATACTATTTATATAAATTTGTAGAGATTTTTTCAATAACATAAACATTTTTAATTTTTAACTTTTTCATTTTCTACCAGGGTTTTTTCGAATCTTCTTTTAAAACAACAATAATCTCAAAGTCAGTCTCCTTCTGAGTAAAACAAGTTTTTGTTCGTGTAAATCGGTTAAAAAATGACTCCGCCGAGTTAGCGGCGGAATTAGCCTGCAACGGCTTCGAAAGTATCAACAGATCATCTTTAAATATTTAGTCAGCAAATAATTTCCCTCTGAACTTATACTTTCATCCTTACAGATCGTTGCTGAACCAAGGATTTACCGTCTTTTTCTCACAATACAGAAGAGTGGCCGTTTATTTCAAATTTCGAAGAGTTCTGAGCGTTGTGGATTTTTACATCAAGAAAACCTAATAAGACTCCAAAAGTGCCTTAAAGGAGCCGTCGACTGTTCTGTTAGCTATAGAAACGTTGAGAATGTTGTTTGGTCGTCCTGACGTTATACATGAATCTCTTCAAGGCAGGCTTCGACAACTAGCTCCCATTCGAATCGATCGCTTAGAAACCTTAATACATTTTGCTTTGGCAGTACAAAATTATAGAGCTACAATGCTAGCTATTGGTCTTAATGACTATTTAAACGATCCTATGCTTCTTAACAATTTGTTAAGTAAGTTGCTAGGAGAGATGAAATTAGATTGGGGTCGCTGCCGCATATCTGTTTCTCGAGTCGATGATTAGCTCTACAGTCTTGCAACCTGTGCAAACCAGATTACGCCCTTTAGGGCGTAATAGAGCAAGATTTTAAGTTAAATATGCTGTGGTGACCCAAATGTATCATGAACATTATTTCGGGCCAAATATAGCGGTCACCATAGTCTTTAAATGTGCTCTGAGTTCATAAATATAAGCCGTCAAGATCGTTGCCAACTTGTTGAAGATAAAAAACTTTGTATATGCTGCCCTACAAGAACAGTGACGGTCATTTGATGCATCATCCGATGGTCATTGCTGATGGGTATAGACATCAGAAGTTTCTATCATTTTATTAAGGGCAATATGAAAAAACTGATGTAAACATTCGTGTACGTGTGATTTTGTTTCTCTCTCATACTTGTGAACTTCATGAACTAGTAAAAGATATATCTGAATTGCTCACTCCACAGTATTTTACTAATCAGTAATGATGTAAACATCGTCATAGCTGACTAGTCAGCGTTGCCATTGCATAACATTTTTTATTAACAAAGTCTTGTTTAAAAAATACCCACAATTCCTTAATATATAAAATCAAAATATTTGCATGAAATTTATTTAAAAAAGCACAAAAAATCTAAAACTTTTGAAACACATGCTCTGATGATCAAATACGTATATAAAAATGATGCCAAAGATTAAGTAAAAGATAAAATTTAACAAAAAGTTTATCGAAATTTGGTATGGCAACGCCGACAGCAACAACTAATACAAAATTGCTGCAAGTGTGTTAGAAAATAAGATTTGTATGTGGTAGTTTCCATCAGCAATTTCTTGTAGGGTGATCATATGATTCGTCGTTGTAATTCTTAAAAGGGTTGTGGAGTTGATAAATGCCAAATGGCTCATAATCCTCCCATTTCCACCGACGTTAACAATTACTATAACAATTCCTCAAAACAAGCGAGTGTCTCGGATATTGGTTCGCAACAAAATAATACCACCGTTTAACATCACTTAAAACCTGTAATATTATATGATAATGGGGAAACTATAGAAACTTTAGCTATAATTAATGTGGCATTCTCGATTTCAATGATAGAATCTTCACTCGCAAATCAATTATTTTTAGATGGTCCTTCGGAGGACCTATGTATAAGATGGGCAAAAGGTATAACTCAACAAGAAGTTAATTTTAAGTACGTAGGTTTAAATATATCATCTCAAGATAATGGTGCAACGAAATACAGACTACTTAATGTTCGCACTGTATCAGATATGGACTTGCCTTATCAGTCACTTGATATTTTATCTATAACGGATGTCCTCATTTAAAAGACCTTCGTTTGTATTGACTAGGTCCCTAGAGGTTAGTGAGGATGATTACGATGAACTTAGAGCAACTCGATGCCGTATAGGTTGGTCTGTTTAAGGTCGAGATAGTTCTGGTCAGGCTGCTCCAGAAAGATTATTATATATTAGTAAATTCAGTAAGGATTCTCGTTTTGAGGATTTAATGCAGAATTAGTTTTCCATAGAGTCTGTAGGTATAAGTTCAAACGTTAAACCATTGATATCTAAAGAAGATGAGCACGCCTCTAAAAAAGTGGAATCCACAACAGGGTACTTCGAATATTAAAAACAATGGGAAATATGAGAGGCATGATAAAATTGAAATACCGAATTCGCTGCATATGTCCCGAAAACGTCTTGAATGTCTTGAAAGAAAAATTTATAAGGATTCAGAATTAAAAAACTGTATAACAATTAAATCAAATGACTATGTTACATAAGAAAACTCCAACCCCTTGAATTTCTTGCTAAGGGAAAATTATGGTACATGAAAATAAAATGAGGCTTGTGTGGTGCTGCAGCAAAGGTCCAAGATATTTCTTTGAATTGTGTACTCCTTTAAGGTCCCGATTTTTCATGTCGTAACGAGAAATGTTCCACCGGGTCCGTATAATCAGGGGTTCAGAAATTTTTGTGGTGAAATTGTGAGTCGTCTCGTGAACCTGATATGTATGCTTTTACGCTTATGACGTTTGGAGCATCGTGTTCCCCATCCTTGGCGAATTATGTGAAAAATAAAAACGCTGATCGTTTTGAAGTCTACTTTCCACAAGCAGTGGCTTGTATCAACACAGAGGTTCAGATGATTCAATTGTCTGCAAATGTAAATCGCATTCATAGGGAAGGTGGTTTCGAAATGAGAAATGGATTTCCAACTGTAAGGCTGTAAAAGCTGCTCTAAATGGTAAATATTTGGCTAAGAATAAATGTATCACTGATCGCGACTCGCAATATGAGAAGATTCTAGGACTTTGTTAGCTGCCTCACTATGATGAATCAACCTTTGTTCATAAATATAAGGGAAACATATTTGATGAATCTGCTTATCCAACGAAACGTCAAATTTTTATGATGATTTTTGACCCCTTAGACCTGATTGTTTTTTTGGCGTAGGTACCCACTGGTGACAACGTTGCGGATGAAGGCACTAAATTACCCAGTAAGTCTGAAATACACGAAAATTTGCGATGGTTCTGTGGCCCAAAGTTTTTGTGTTTACCTGAAGATGAATGGCCTCACTGTAATCTAAAAACTCCAACTACAGAATTTGTTCACCATGTTGAAGTAGTATCGAAAACTAATAATTGGCAAATCGCCCCATTCTTTTTAAAATTTAGGTAATGGGAAAAATGTATATTTGACATTTTAAGTTTTTTACGTTCATTTATGAAACATTCAGCTAAAGACTATCAATTAAATGAGATGCTTAATACAACAAACATCAAAGCTGCAGAAATTGTTCTTTTTCGCCTTTGCTAAAAAGAAATGATTTCAGAAGAAATTCTACAACTGCAGTCTTCAAATCGAATGGTGAGTCGTAAAAGTTTAATTTATATATACATATACTCCCAACACAGATGAGTTTGTAGTTCTAAAAGTTAAAGGAAGAATTGATGTAACATTTAATGTTCTATTAGATATAAAACAAACAATAATTCTACCTCATAATCATCTAATTACCCACCTCATTACGGGCCTTTCCGTTTACAGAGATGTATTACTTTGGACCTTTAAAAGACGTCCTAAAAAGCGTTGGGGAGTGCTTTTTACCTGTATGACTATTCGAGCTATCCATATTGAGATATCCCACTCTCTTTCGACCGATTCATTTCTCCTAGTGTTGAAGCAGTTTATTGGCCGCCGTGGAGTACCCAAACGATAATGCAACATGTTTTCGAGGAGCAAGTCGTAGTTTAATTGAGGAAATCGAAAAGGTCTCATACGATATTGTAGAACAGAAAAACGCTGAAATTGAATGATGCTTTATTACCCATGCGTCACCTCACATGGGTCGCGCATGGGAAAGAATGATACATTCCGTGAAATCAATTTTATTTGAAATTCTCCCACAAGAAAAAAAATACGAGAAGAGGTTTTGCGAGCCACATTTGCAGATATTGAAAATATAATTAACATGAGACCACTAACATACATTCCATTGAAGCGAGGCGTTAACTCCAAACCACAGCTAAGTGGTGTCAGAGTTTTTCTGAACCGATAGCTGTTAATGAAGTTGTCTTTATAGTTGATAAAAATTCTAAAAGGAACACATGGACAAATACGAAGCACAGTTCTAAAAGGTTGTAGTGGAATTTGCACTCGCCCTGTGGTTAAGCTGGCTCGCCATGATTTAAAGGCAGTAAACCCCACATCGTATCATGATGTTTACGGGCGGTGGTGGGGGAGAGAATTTAAGGAGTGAAATTAGTTATCATAATCCGTACCCTGAATTGTATATTAGTTTATGTTTACTAATAATATTTACAACGGTAGTTAATTTCTTTTCAATGACGTTTGCTTTGCTTCCTTCTTTCCTGTTTAGCCACCAGCCGTACAATAATTTATAAAAATTTGTAAAATGAAGTGTATAAACAAGCACAAGTGAGAATAAATTTATAAATGATAATTGTATGTTGTTGTACTAATGAAATAATTCTTATTGTTAGATTTTACCCAACAAACCAAGCGATATTGTTTCGGGTTAATAACGATATCATGTCGATGATACGTTTGCCCGAGAATGATATTATAAACGATACATAAATAATAGGCTGTGGAGAAAAATATACATTCGTTAATTATACCCCTACTCTATACAACGATATCATTATGATATTGAAATTTTCGGGCAGAACGATAACATTTTCGACATATTGCAGAATTTTTGTCGTTATTTTATCGTTATTTCATGAATTTATGATATCATTAACGATACCGAAATAAAGTAAAAATATGATAACTTCAACGACATCTAAGATAATAAATAAAATTCCTTTAAATTATAAAAATTGCAAAATTTTAGTTTGTGTTTTAACTTTATAAAAATTATGAAGTTAAATTACAAATATTGTTAACGATGTAAAGTAAAAAAATAAAGTTTGTTTAATTTTTAATTGCATGAAGGGACACATAGGGTTGCGAGTGGTTATTCCTAATATCGTAAATTTGTCCTAGTGGAGATAACGCCGTATTTCCATGATGATTGTAGACATCTAACAATTGCGGTCTACTGGTTATAAAGCTTTTGCTGTACAATATTGCAAACAGGGCCAGATTTAGTTGGAGTATGATGTGTTTTTTTGTTGTTGGCTTCAAAAAGAATTTATAAATATTTTAAAATTCTGTGCTTATAAAAAAAAAGGAATTATACCCAGATTATACTCCAGATTGATAATAATGGCCAACCTAACATATATGGTACAAATGATAGATTTTTTTGTAGCAAACATCATCTTCGAAACTTAAAGCTTTTTCATTGCAATCGTTTTTCATTTTAAGCGAAGTATACCCATTGAGCCGTTTAGTATTTAATCCGTGATTATAAAATAAATTAAAGAAACGCCCGACTGATACAAAAATATAAAATTAAATAAAAATTTATAATTGACATTTTCAATTTCCAAAATTTTTATTTTTTTTAAATATCGTTATTTTTAAAAATTATAATATCGTTGCGATACTATATTGAAACTGAACTATAATTGACATTGGTTTTCATAGATCAAAATACGTGTTTTTTAAAAGTTCATAAACTGAAATTGAATCAATGTAATAATTTAGAAGAATCAGAAATAATATCATCTTCAGTAAGGATAGCAATACTTCGCGAGTTTTTAAAGAAATAAATTCGAATAGAAAAAGAGGGAATATTTGTATAATTTGAATAAATTAAAAATGCTATGAAAAGCAGCATAAGGACTTCAATTTAAAGAAGCAGTTTTATTCTAGACCTAACAAACGATATAATATACACAACTTTTTTGCAACACGAAAAAAAATCATATCATATAAAGGCTATAAACGTAATATATGGTCCATTGTACCATACCTAATAGAAATTAGAGAAGTAGAGATAAGTCGCAGACTACAATTTCAAAATTTACCTTGTAAACCAGAGATGTCTCACTTAGAAGCAATAATTTACAACAAAAATACAACATCACACACTCTGACTTCTTTAATTTTCTACAGTTCTTCTAAAATCATAATACCTACTCCTACTTGTGACAAGCTGTGACTGTCATTCGGCTATTTTTAAGGCCAAGAGTCACAACAAAAATTAAAACAAATGCCTGCAAACATTGGGATACAAAATTGTTTTGAAATCGTATCAGTTGGAAGGAAAAACTTATTGCGGCAATAATCATTTTCATATTGCAGATGATTCCCCTTCGTGGAGTAATGTCCGATCCAAAGCGATACTTCCAAATAATGCGAAAGCAACACGAAAGCCAAATAATAATTTTGAAGAAAACTAGAAGATATCGCTTAGTAATCATTTGAAAGATAACAAGAAGATATCGCATTTTTATCTCCCAGAAGATTAAAAACTTTAGTTTTTGCTTTTTAATTT
Source organism: Eustalomyia histrio (assembly GCA_949748255.1). Classification (NCBI taxonomy): domain Eukaryota; kingdom Metazoa; phylum Arthropoda; class Insecta; order Diptera; family Anthomyiidae; genus Eustalomyia; species Eustalomyia histrio. The sequence goes on from OX456523.1 coordinate 108,891,307, forward strand.
TATTTTTATTTAGAGAACAATGAAAAGGAAAAGAAACAGCAAAAAAGGTATGTAGAATATTATAATATTGTTTCGATTTTAGCCTTTATAAAATCGTTGATTTATTTACCTTTTAAATAAATCGAGTTCTTTCTATATTGCAAATAATAAACACTGTTTGAAATTTACAACAGTCACTAAGAACAACAGAAAAACACTTTAATAGCACACTTTATTTACACGATTTAGATAGACTAAACGTTAGCCACACTTTAGTTCTTCACACTCTGCGTTTTACTTATAAACTGAACTACTTTGCCACCTTGCTGGAGTTTTTATATATGCGGGTTAAAATAACTAGAATATGGCAGCATCGTCTAGAAGCTGCATACTGGCAACTTTGACAATGTTCTTTTACAGTTTGACATAAGAAACATTAGTTATGGTGAAGGGCTGCCATTTAATTGTTTTACATTTCAGGGCTAACATATGGGGATTTGCATTTCTACGATTAAATGGAATTTCTGTAACAATATGAATAATAAGAGTTTTTAATTTATTTCTCTTGCCCATGCGAACCTTTGCATGTAGGAAATGCTTTTGCATAATACCACTAATAAAATGCTTTGTCGTATTTGGGAAGAGAGCATAGCACGTATCTGAAATTAAAAAAAAAATAAAATTTATTTTATTAACATTCTTTACGTTTATTTATTCGTTATTATTTACCTTTGATTACACATATGTGACCTTCTCCGAAAAAAGGGACCTAGTGTGTCAAAAAACGCGTTTGGGCTTAGAGTGGATTCTGGTACCTAAAAGGGTGTAAAATAAGATGAAGTGAGTTAGATTTCTGATAAAAAATTATTTACCCCACAAAAACGTTCGTTTTAATATACGCACATCAACCATTTGCTGAGAGCGAACAGATAGCTGAGAACAATCAGGGCAGCAACAATAGCAAAGGTATTGTTACACCAAAAGCGAAAATAATACACCCAATCATAACTTACCATACCAAATCGCATCTCCCAACTGAAGGTGTGTTCACAGTGATAATGCGTTATGAAACTTTAAATGCATTTTTCTCAAAACTTAACTAGGTCCCTTTCCTAGGAGAAGGTCACATATAAAGTTGTAGTTTTGAATTGCTATTTTATATGTAGTACCGGTTCAGGTAAATTTGTTGCTAAATTATCAGTCATAATTTTTTGTAATGAAGTCCTAATAAAAACAGCTGAATCCCCACATCCAATTCGTTTTAAAAAAGTTTCCTGAAATGTTTGAAAAAAATATTAAACGCAATGTTAACCGTGGTAAACGCATATACATGCTTTACGACATAATACTCACTAATTGTTTCATCATCGTTTCATTTGATATTATGTTTTATCAAATTCATTTATAGAGTTTTCATCTTCTAAGGGGAATATAGGTAGGGGCGAAGTATCCAAAACACTAGATGGCTCTTTATTTATTCTTTTTATTTAATTTCTGAGTGTTATGACCTCTTCCATCAGCCTCCCATTTCCCAATCATTTCGTTTGCCACCGTCTTTTTTTAAATCATTTAGCTCTTTAAATAAGCTCTAAAAAGGCAATACAATATTTTATATTGTTATTATATTTTTTTTAAATGAGAAAATTATTTCTTACCTTGAACAATAATATTTTCTTCATCATTCATATTAAAAGATTTGATAAAGTTCATGGATTTATAAACAGAAAATTAAAATACGACAATAAAATTTTTGATAGAAATTCCATTTAATAAAAAATTAGTGTTTACTATTCATTAGTAACAATAAATTATGATCTCGAGCCTGATAAAAATATATAATTAGGGGAAAAAAGCTTTGATGAATTTTGTTTTTTAAAATGAAGTAAGTAATAATTTAATGTATAAATGGTATAAATAAGTGAAATTCAAAGTTCGGCATCTTTAAGCAAACAATTTTGCAAATAATTTCAATATAGTTAAAACTCAGATGATCCCTTTCTTTTAATACGTAGCAGCACCGTATTAAAATCATTGATACATCAAATGGGCGGTAAAATATGGTTGCAAATTTTTTATGATAACACCTTCAAAGTTTGGATGTGCATTTGAATTTAAATCTTTTTAATTTGAACAATATTGTTATTTACCACAAAAAAATTTTCCGGTTCTTTTATAGGAATATACAAATTGTGCAATGTTTCATCGAGTATAAAATTATTATTGGCTTTTCCAAAAATCACTTTTGATGTATCTTGTTCGGGAGACAAATTTAAACTTTTTTCAACCTGACGGTTGTATAACTGTACTGCTACATCATTACACATTTTACCAGATTTCTTTATTTTTTTCAAATGGTTTTCATATTTAAAAGCACTTATTATTTTCAACGATCCATGAAGTTTTGAATCTTCATTGATATACATTCCCCGCTACTTGAATAGGACACCTTGCACACTCTCTTTGTTATGACTCTTTACTCAAAAGCGGAGTGAAAAAAACCGGTTTATTTGCACATTTTCTTTGTGTTTCTATTCTTCGCTCTCTGTGAAAAAATACAAGATTCTTTAAACCAGTGCTGTTCAAAAATAAAAATGTAGTTGTGTTCGTGAGAAAATGAGAATTGCACTGTAAGAAATGTTCAATGGCTTAATAGCAGTGCTAGTATCTAAATGAATTTATTTTTTTATTGAAAATATGAAACTGTTAATATTTTGTGTAAAACTGTTTTAAAGAAATAAAAATTTAACAAAAATTAAATTTTTGAAAGAAAAAAGAGAAATACATATATACATTAGGGTGTCTTTTTTTATTGTATAAAAAACAAAAAGTTGAAGATTTTTTTAATTAATATTAAAGATTTCATTATATTTACATATTAATAAAATATCTTTGATATGTTGGATTTCTAATGTTATTCTGTTAAAAAAAATGCAATTTTTGGAAGGAAAAAAAATACATTTGTTCGGAATAAATGAATGAACGATCGGACTCGAATTTTTCAAAACATTTCAACCGACACGCCGACACGTTATATCCTCATTTTTAAGAAATTAGTCTACATATGGACAAAACATGAAAGGACGCATACACAGCGTGCTTACTGATGCGGAAAGGCGATTAATATTAAGAAAGGCGTCCAATTCTCATGACTCTTTGGCAAAAATCAGGGATAAATGTAGTGTTAAGGCAAGTCTCACAACTATGCGTCTTGTTATTTTGAATGCTTAACATCTAAAACGACTTAAAATCAAAAAGAAACCACCTCTTAACCCTGTTCGAAAATCGCAACGCCTTGGTTTTTGCCGCACACATGTGACCTGGACTTCGGAATGACATCGTGTGGTCGATTCGGACGAAAAAAATTTAATTTGGAAGGACCAGATGGCTATAGCTATTATTTTCATGACCTCCGCAAAGAAACTCACCATGTGTATGGATCAGGACAACAATATTCGAGTATATCCGAACTAACTGAAGCTATCGAGTTAGTTTGGAGCTCCATTTCACTGACTTATTTAGGCAATTTGTATGCATCTCTTCCAAACCGAATGTGTGAAGTTTTGGAGCAGAAAGGTGGATCAACACATTATTAATTTTTTAAGTAAAATGCTCCAATTTCTTCAAATGTAAGTAGTGGTCGTGTTTAACTGTTATAATGTGTTCCATTATTCCCTTAACACGAGCCAATATAATTTAGATTACATAAATTGATGAATTGCACTTTTGCAATTCCAGACAATTTTCCAAATAATTGTTTTTGATTTTAAAAAAAAATATAAACTGCACTTCCGTTCTCATAACGAAAATGCAGTTTATTACCAAAACTTGTCAACAGACGTTTTTCGAGGAATTGTTTGTTAATTAAAATTGCAACATAGGTATGTTTTGTAGCCAATACATGAAACGGAAACAAAACATACTTATGTTGACGTTGCGTTAAATATTTTATTAATGATATTGTAAATTAGTATATAAGTGAATAATGAACCAATAAAGCGTCAGTTTTTATATTTACTAAAAAAGGTAAATGTCGTGTTTTTTTTGTGTTCTGAAAAATAAGAGTTTAAAAGTTTTAACCTAATCAGAAACCTCTAAATTGTTTTTTCTTTACAGTGTCCTATTCAAGTGGCATAACATCAGGATCCAGAATTTTGGAGGTTTTTGTTTAAAAATGTTTTGTTTATTCTAAAAGCTTTAGCATTTAATTTTTTTTATATTAATATAACAGTAATAATATGAACTTTAATTTAAAAAAATTAAGTCTTTAGCATGCTTTGTTTGGGAGCAGTGGGCGATAGAAAAATATATTAAGATGTGTCCTATTCAAGTGGCGAGCAGTGTATGTATGTATGAGAGGCTATAAAGACTTTGTGTTTCCCCGACAAATTCACACATTAAAAATTTCGCATAATCATTTTTATTTCGGCAAGATTTCTCATCCAATAGCCACTATTCGCTAGTATTTTCTCTAACCCTAAGTTATGCAGAAAATAATATTTTTATACGATAAAAACTTTTTCTTCGTCACTAACATCAACATTCTGTTGAATAAATCCCGTTAATCAAATTTCAATGAAATGAAATTTCAGTGGTAATGAAATATTTCCAAGTATGATTTTGCTTGTTGTAAATATTACAAAAAAATGTAAATGTTTATTATATGGGTTATTTTAATGCAGGTAAAAAAAAAAACAAATTGTTGTTTAGTGTGTGTTGTCCCTTGCTTACTTATGTTTACCGATGTTTTGTGTTTTTTGTCTCTTTCATACTCACGTTTAGCTTTGTTTTGTTTGTTGTCTTAGGCAAAAAAAAAAAAAAAATCAAATATACATTTGTTTTTATAATTATTATTAATTTGTTTGTTATAATAATAAATATTGTTGTTTGTTGTATGTTAGGAAAAAGAAATTCAAACATGTATACATTCACAACACAATCACTGTACTTGTTTTACAACCCTTGCTAGAGGCTAAATGTTTCTGTAAATCGGCTAAGAATTTCATGGTGTCGGCTAAGAATTTTTTGTAGTCGCTCCATTTGGCATCATGGGTGGCTAAAAATTTTGTAGTTTGTTCATCCTGCTTTGAAGGTGTAAATAATAAACATTTGGTTTATTATTTGTAAATAAAAGTTTGTTTTATTTATTTAATTTATAAAATATGAAACAAATTTAAAATTGTATTTAAGATGGAGATCACAATTATAGGGTAGATACACCAGAATAACAATAATGACAAGTGACAAACAATAATAGTTACAATGCTTATATATGCATATTCTTAATAATAAACAAAAGATAATTATAATTAACTACAGTGTTGGTACAAAGAGTAGTAGATATGCAGTAGTAGGTGTATGATCACCTTTCTCGAAGAAGAGGGATGACCCTCGGTTGACAATACTGGAGTCGTTGAGGTTGGGTTTTTACTCTAGATGACCTTCTAAGAACTGGAGAAGTATTAGATTCATTACTAAAAGGTTGTCCGAGATTATTGCTTGTAGATGAGCCAGATTCAGTGCTTGATGAGTCACGCAAATTATTGTTATCGTGTTCAAAAAGTACATAATTTTCTATAGAGTATTTTTCCCGCTCTACCAGAAATTCAACATGGTACAGAGTTCAGCGGCAACATTTTTAAATGAGAGGGCAACATTTTCAAAGTTGGTAAAGTGTTGAAAAACATTAAATTTGGTGTATGCAGTGCTGCCACATAAACAGTGTAATTTTTTATCCCAGTTTTTGGGATTCTTAACTGTTTACCAGTTTTTTCATGAAAACAATTTTTTTTTCAAATTATTGCATTTTTTATAGGTTTTTAGTTATATGTTGCAACAATTAATAGCATATTAATTCTCTTTATTATATATTTTTACAATAGAAATGGGAAATAATGGATATGAATAGACATAGTTGGTCAATGTGTGAGTACACACTTTACATAATACTTTTCATGTCACAATGTTATGTTTGAATTCGTAACTATTTTCTAACACAATTGCAAATTTTTGTTGTATTTTTTTACTTTATTAGACATATCTAATTTTAGTAAAAATAAATAGTATATTGACCAAATATTATATTTTTATATAAAAAATCTGAAAAAGTACAAGAATAAAATAAAAAAACATTTTTTTATGAAATAATCTGAAAAATCTCTAGCATCCCAAAAAACGGCAAAAAAATAGTTAAAATTGGTTATATGGCAGCACCGCTAAGCACTACTAAAAGTTGCTGACCAAAACTCACCTTTGTTGCCGCCAAACTATGTTCGTGTTCTAAGAGAGTACTAAAAAGTTCGTGAGAGAGAAACATACTCTATAGAAAATTATATACTTTTTGTCGTGTTCAGAAACTGATTCAGGAAATGTGGTGATTTGGGCTTGAGTTGGACGAATATTCATCGAATTTCTGCGATAACAGTTACCATTATCATCTTCTACTACAAACGATCGAGGATGAACTTGTTTTTTAATAATTGCTGGTTGCCAGTTTCTTTGAGTGTTTACGCGAGTAACCACAGTGTCACCTTCGTTAAATTGATGAGTAAAATCTTTTGCACCACGATTAGCGTATGTGTTCTGTTTTTCTCTTTCAGCTTTTAAATATTCGCTAACTTTGATTTGTTCTGATGTTACTAACTTTTCTTTCGTTGTAGGCAGCATTCCTCGAATTTCATGACCGAAAAGACGTTGAGAAGGAGCACCTAAATTCCTCTAGGTGTATTCATGTAGTTAAACAGTCCTAAATAATAATCACTGTTGTCGTAAGATGATTTTTTTAGAATATTTTTAGCTATTTGGACTGCTTTTTCTGCTAAACCATTGCCACTGGGATGATATGGTGAACTAGTGCGGTGATTGAATTTCCGAATTGATGAAAATTTTTTAAATTCATTGCTAGAAAATTGGGGACCATTGTTAGTTTCTAGCGTAAGTGGTGGTCCAAATGTTGGAAATATTTTTATTAAAAATAATATAACGTTCTTTGTAGTTGTTTTAGAGAGTTTTTGAAATTTTAGGTATCCGGAGTAACTATCAATAAATACTATGTAGTCTTTGTTGTTAAAATTAAATAAATCTGTACCACCAATATCGAAGCCGTGATTTGGAATTTCTTTTTCACCAATTTTTAATTTTGTGTTTTTGTGTTGATGAACTTGACAGGTAGCACATTTTTTTACGTATTCAAAAATATATGGCCAAAAAATTGATTCTCTAGCCATTCTGACACATTTAGCATAGCTAAAATGACTATTGTGTATATATTTTAAAAAACTTTGTCTTAGACTGAGAGGTACTAAAACCTTTGAAGATTTAAAAATTATGCCATCATCGTTAACCGAAAGTTCTTCTCTAAAATGCCAATATTGTTGAATTTCAAGTGGCAAATTATCTTTTGAATTTGGCCATCCATTTTGAATAAATTTGGTAAGTATTTGAAATGACTTCTCAGTTTTTGTTAGATTTTTTAAATTTTCGAATTCTTTGTCAGACATCGACAGAATCATTTGCACTTCAAAGTTTCCTTCTTCTTCTTTACTGACCTTATTTTCACAATCACGACTTAAAGGATCAGATTTTATTATTAATTGCTTACCCCAAATTTATTGATGAAATTTTTCGCAGCCAAATTTAACGGCTAATGCCTCTTTTTCCAATTGGGAATATCGAGATTGGCAATCTGTCAAAGATTTGGAAGCATATGCCACTGGGTTACCATCTTGTAGCAAAACTGCACCCATTGCGTATGAACTGGCAACAACTTGAAGCTTAACATCTTTTTTGATATCATAAAGTTTGAGTACTGGTCGTTCGCTGATAATTTCTTTTAGTTTATCGAATGACTGTTGTTCAATTGAGTCCCAATGAAACGAAATTGATTTTTTAAGCAAAGCTCGCAACGGTGCAGTAATGTGAGAAAAATTTTTAATAAATTTACTAAGATATGTGAATTTGCCTAGAACTCTTTGTAGTTCTTTTCGATTTTTTGGTGGTTTAAGCCTGTTGACTGCGTCAATTTTTTCTGGATCTGGATCCATACCGCGGTCGCTTATTATGTGTCCCAGAAACTTTACTTGTTTACGATCAACTTCACATTTTTGTTTATTTGATTGCATACCACTTTTTTCAATAAATCTTCTAGACATATTGGAAAAAAATGGTTGCATTATACTTTGAAAAACTTCAGGTGCTGATGATATGCCGAACGGCAATCTTTTACAGGAATATCATGCCCATGCTGTGGAAAAGGTAAGTATTTTTTTGTGCGATTGGATACCGGAATTTGCCAGAATCCCCTTGTGCAATCTAAAATTGTAAAAAATTTGGCACCCGTAAATTGAGCTGCAATTTCTTCCAGTGTATATATTTTTGTTGACACTAATAGGATCCATACAAATTCTTATTTTGTTATTTTTACGTACCACCACCATTGGCGAAACAGCTGGAGTTGGTTCATTAGTTGGTTCAATTACCCCCAATTTCACCATTTTATCAATAAATTTTTTTACGTCATCTATAATTTTGAATGCTGGATAAATTTCGGGCTGGACAAATTTCGAATTTGGGATCATCAATCAGATCGATGTCATATATAAAATTTTTTAAACAATCAAGACCGTTAAATAAGTTGTCCTTTACTTGAAGTTGCTGAACTCTCTTTATAAGGTTTAGTTTTTCACACGTATCACCACCCAGAATTGGCTTAACATTTTCATTTACGATTTTAAAATTAATTTTGCAAGGTTTTTCTGCTATTTCACAGTTTAACAATATTTGACCCAATACTTGTAATTTGTGATTACCGAATGACACTAAACGTTTAACATTTCAGGGATGTATAGTTGTCAGCATTTTTACGGCATTTATTTTATCAACAATAAATTTTGGCAGTACATTACACTCAGCACCAGTATTAAGTTTAATTTGGTATGCTTCTGTGCCAATCTTTAAAATTTCTATAAATTTATCTTCTTTTTTATTTGAAACGTGTGAAACACAACCAATAAACAATTCGGGAAGACTATCTTCACTTAATTCTTCACAACAAGCAACATCTCTATTTTGATATTTGTTTTTGTTAACATTTCATTTGCACATAGTTTCAAAATGGTTCCACTCTAGGGCTGCACTAGAGTGGAACCCTCAAGGTCAACGAAGACCAGGCAGACCACGTAATACATGGATCCGATGCATAAGAAACGAACATGAAACAGCTCGAAGCACCTGGAACGAAATTAAACTGCTTGCCAAAAACAGAAGTAGATGGAGAGAATTCGTTGTCGCCCTATGTTCTCCGTGAACTTTTTATTTAAGTATATTATGTTATATTATTGTATTTAAATAAATAAAGGACATATATATATATATATATTTTTTACAAATATGGCGAAAACCTGGACAACTGCGTATTGCATGGTTTTTTCCACAATTGCGGCAATCGAAAGTTGTCTTTTTTTCTGAAGTTTTTGTTTTTTAATATTTTTGTATTGCATTTATAATTTTTTCATTTTCGATATGAATTTCAGCTGTTTGTTTTTGAGCCAATTCTGTAGCTTCAGGAATTTGGAGAGCCTTTAGTAAGGTTATGTCTTCGGACAATAATTTTGTGCGAAAAGTATCGCTCCTTATTCCCAAAATTAGTTGGTCACGCAATAAACTATCGGTTAGCTTTTCAAATTCACAGTACTGCGCTTGGAGCTTTAACCGTGTTATGTACTCATCGATAGTTTCACCTTCATTTTGAACAATTTTATGAAATTTATACCTTTCAAACGTAATGTTTGATTTTGGTGTAAAATATCTTTCAAACTTTTCCTTAAAATGTTCAAGTTTTTCGTTTGATGTTACTGGCAACGAATTGTAAATTTGTATTGCAGCATACCCAATAGCTGACATGAAAGTTGCAACTTGTACGTTTTCTGGCTTATCATTTAACCCTGTTGCTACTTCAAAATATTGATATTGCTGCTTCCATAATTTCCACTCTTTGGCCATATCTTTATCATGTTCGATAACCAAAGGTTTCGGAGGTCTTAAAAAATTGTCGGTGTCCGCCATTTTTGAATTGGTTTGCTTTTAATTTTATTTTATTCAGATTTTGATTTTAATAACAAATTACTACGGGTTTCGGCACCATGTAAATAATAAACATTTGGTTTATTATTTGTAAATAAAAGTTTGTTTTATTTATTTAATTTTTGAAATATGAAACAAATTTAAAATTGTATTTAAGATGGAGATCACAATTATAGGGTAGATACACCAGAATAACAATAATGACAAGTGACAAACAAAAATAGTTACAATGCTTATATATGCATATTCTAAATAATAAACAAAAGATAATTATAATTAACTACAGTGTTGGTACAAAGAGTAGTAGATATGCAGTAGTTTGAAGGTGTATGATCACCTTCTCAGAAGGGTCCTTGAATAAACATCCAATATGTAGCAACAAGCACCCACTACTGCAGAAAACTATTTTTTTCTACGACAAATATTCCCTTTGTCTCTAAGATCAACAGTATGGTAATAACTTGGGGGTAATGGATGTAACTCTTTTAGTGGGTAAAGTTTATGCAAAGGTGGGTCAATTGTCCCCCTTCGTAGGACATTCCTATGTTAAATTCACCAGGTAAATGCCTGGGAAGTAGTTCTTCAAGAGCTAGCGAATATATACGTGCGGAGCTAGCCACCTATACAACTGGGATTTAGTCGCTCAATACAATTAGAAAGTAGCACATTGTGATGTTCAGGTTGGGATCGACTTCTGAACGATTTATTTGTTCTGCATGGTGCATTTTCATTTGGTGGAAATGCAGGACTAAGGGTCAACATGAACCCTTTTGTGCACATGGAATACAAGGGTAATATCCTGTTGAACCAAGGACAAATGATCTCGCTCGAGCATCCATTATAAAGCACCTTTTACTAATATCATATACACGGTAATTAAATGACAAACCTGTGTCTATTAAACCTTTAAACCAATTGTGACAAATATACATTGGTGTATTTGGCTTTGTACACCGCTCAAAAACACCAACCAACAACACATCTTGTCTCAAAACAACGTTACAGAGTGATGACCATACTTGCTTGTTAGAGCTTTTAGCCAGAGGTAAGCCATCCACATTAAAATCTAATTCAATAGTTTCATTACAAAACCAGTTGTAACAATGAAATCAGTTAGTCTATAAGTCCATAATGTAAATAAACGTCAGTTCCCATTTAAAGTGTTTGAGCGTCCTTTGTCGTTAATGCTTTAATGTTCTTACATCTTTTGGAAGAGGTACATCTATACATCAAAATATTTCTAGAAGACCATTCATAGCTTTGTTGCATATATAATTTCGTATTGATCAGCTGCTCAGCCTTTCTCTAATCCTTTCAAATTTATCTAATGGGTTGTTAATCTCCTCGTCTATATCATCATCATTATCGTCGGTATCGTAATAAAAATAATCAAAATGCTGTTCAAATGATCGTTATTTTGTTGATGGTTATTTGATTGTAAATCACTTGAATTTAAATCTTGCAAATATTGTGGTTCGTTATTGTTAGAGTATTCAAAAACCGAAACCGAAAACCGCACTCAGAATATTATGTAGTTAACTGTTTGTGGTTTAATAAAAAAGTTTTCCGTTCCATTTAAAAATAAAGGAAGACACATTTATTTTTCAAAGAAACATCTATATTAACTTTTTTATACATTTATTCGAAATAATTTACTATCATTTACCGATATTTTTCAGTTTCATTTATTTTTTTCATTTGTTTGAAATTTAATAAAAATTTACCCACAAAACGGAAACTTGTGGTTTATTTGTGTCCGTAACAGTTATTACAAATTTAAATTTTGTTTGCTGTCTGTTTAAAAAAAAAATATTCAAAAAATTTCAATTCGTTTTTTTATTTAAATTGGTTGTATATATACAAAATTTTTCAATACAATTTACAAGAACTTCATAAACACACAGACATATACAAATAAATTCACACAAAAAGTGTTTATAGCTTCATATGCATATATAAAAAAAACAAAAAATACAAAAACGGAAATCATTTCAAATAAATGAAAAAACATTTATTTTTTAAGGATTGGTGGGTAAAATTTTGACATTTATTTTAACTGATTATATCAGTTGTTTATTACGGATGTGTCAGTTGATTAATCAACATTTAAAAATAAATAACAAATGACATTTAATTTAAATGAAAATTAAGTAGACCGGTTTTTAAATGAAATATCATTTCTTTTAAATGATATTTTCAGTTATTTTAACTTGCAAACTTTTTTAAGTGCGGTCAACCGGTTTCTTTATTTTAAAAAACCGATAGGTTTCGAATATTTTGTAAATTCGAAGAAAACCGAAAACCGGTCTTTTTTGTTCGGTTAACCTGTTTTTTTAATTACATCACCAACTGGGTTACTTGGTCTCTTTTATTTTTTCCGCACACATAATCGTTTGTTTGGTTATGAAGATTTAGATGTAAGTCTGATAGATTCCGATGAAGACTTAACTTTGGATATTCCAAATTCAAATAGTTTAATTTCTGATCTAAATAACACAATAAACAGTATTCAAAATCCTAAAAAAGAGACTGTTCAAAATCATTCATCATTATATAATGATTTCATATATCATGATAAATGCGACAAAAAAAAAGTTGGAAAATTTATATAATTGTCTTTTGACTATTTGTCCAACATCTACTATAAGTGAAAGAGTATTTTCCACTTTTAGCAAACAAAAAAAAAATCGTCTTAAAACGAAACATTTAAATTGGATATTATTTCTAAAATATTATTTTAGAACTGAAAAATAGATTTTCTTTTTACATATTTAAAATGTAATATTAAAAAAACTTATTTAATGTCAAACGTTTTAAACGTTCAAATTACTAACGTACTTATTTAACCCAATTTACAAATTTAATGATCTCTATTCATTTGATATGAATATAGTTTTATAATATAATTTTTAAGATATTATATTAAAAAATATTAAAACCAATGAATGAAATGTTGAAATGAAATACAATAAAAAAATTATTTTTTTTTTCAAAGAATGTATTTTTTTATTTTTATTACTTTATATGTTAAATTTCTGTTTTTTTTTTACATAATTAACAAATTATATAAGCTTTTTATTCAAATTAAAAAAAAACCGAAAAAAACCGGTTGACCGGTTTTTTCTGCAAAAACCGAAACCGGTTTTTTTAAATTCTATTTTTCAAAGACAACCGAAACCGGTTTTTTCAAAAGGCCGGTTTTTTGAATACTCTAGTTATTGTGTTCTTGATTACCTGTATTATTGATTACCTTCGGGAATAAATGTCCCATCCCAAGCGATACTTCCAAATAGTACGAAAGCAACATTTCTAGAAGATAAAATTGGCGATTTTGCCAACTAGTCATTTTGGGAGAAAAGTAGAAGATATCGCTAAGTAATCATTTGAAAAACAAAAAGAAGAAATCGCTATTTTATCACCCTGAAGATAAAAAACGTTTTATTTTGCTTTTTAATTTTATTTTAAATAAATTAATTAAATATCAATATATTGTTATAATATCAGAATGAATCTCAGGAAATAAAAAGAAACAGTAAAAAAGATTTTTACAAAAAAAAAAAAAAATAATAAAAACAGTAAAAAATTACGGTAAAGAAAAATGGACTCAGAGGATATCGAAATGTATTTAGCAGCTGGAGTGTTTTTGGTTTGTTTTTTGTCCATGCGATCATTTGCATTTTGGAAATACTTTTGCATAACACTAATAATATGTTCTTTCGTATTTAGAAAATACAGGATGTCCGCTGGGAAGGTATACTATTTGGTATGCCGCCATTTTGGTAAACTTAGTCTTGACAGTTCATATTTGGCAGTCGTGAAGTAGACACGTGGCAAATTTATTATGGAAAAATATTTGACAAACCAATGTGTTTTAATCGTTAAAACATTTGATCAAAATCAATCATCGATTACTTTGACGATGAGAAACGCAATATTTATCGTGTAGTGAATGATTTCGAAGAAAGAGGGTCTAAAAGTGATAGGCCCAAGCATGGACCACAACGTACTGCAAGACCACAACGTTCTGTTGCTCAAGAAAGTTTTTTAAACAATCCATCAACCTCAATTCGACACCGTGCTCAGGAGCTTGGTCTTCAAAGAACAACTTTGGCCACAATTTTGCACAAGGATTTGTATTTGTTTCCATATAAGATTCAGTTGACACAAGACCTTCTTCTTCCACAAGACCATTTACGCCGCCGTACATGTGCCAATAGGATGTTACAGCTCGCACATGACAACCCCGTTTTTCATGAAAATATCATAATAAGTGACGAGACACATTTTCATTTGAATGGATATGTGAATTAACAGAATAGTCGGTTCTGGGCATCCATTAAAAGTGACAGTCTGGTGTGCAATTTGCTCAGGAGGAATAATTGGACCTTACTTCTTTAAAAAATTAAAACGGCGTAACGGTAACTGTGAATGGGGAGCGATATCGAGATATGATTGAAAACTTTTTAACGCCACAACTGCATGCTTTGATTAACATGTGGTATCAACAAGACGGTAACACATCGCATACAGCCAGGATTACAATGGAATTACTGCGAGACCTCTTTTCACAAAAAATTATTTCGAGAAATGGTGATGTTGATTGGCCTCCAAAATACCGCGTGAAATGTGTGAGAATGTAAAGAAAAATGTGCTCAAAAGGGCTCGCATTTGTGAGGCTAAAAGAGGCGGACATTTATCTGATATTGTATTCCATACATAATTGCCGAAATTAAATAAAACATTTATCAATATAAGATCCATTCTCTTTCATTTAATCAAAAAATATAAATAACCAAAGTAGTTTACCTTCCTGGCGGACACCCTGTACTATAGCATCTGAAGCTGAAAGAAAAAATAATAGTTTAGTTTTGGTTGGACAGTTGTATTATTGAGGACAATACAACCGTGATTCCTTTTTAAATACCCATTATATGGGATTTGAAAAAATCGAGACCCCGGGATCGAGATTTTTCGGGTTTTGATACTAACATTCCTTATGATTAGTTATTCGTTAATATTTACCTTTAAACACATAAATAAAATTATTATTTGTAATTGTTGGTTTATTTGTTGTACCTGTCCAAGTAAATTTGGTTGCTCAAATATCCCGATATTTAAATATAAAAATTTTTTTATGTATTTTTTTATTATAGACATATATTTCTTAATATTGCTTTAATATCCTCCAACTGATATTAAAAACAAAT
The DNA here is from genome assembly GCA_949748255.1 of Eustalomyia histrio. NCBI lineage: Eukaryota > Metazoa > Arthropoda > Insecta > Diptera > Anthomyiidae > Eustalomyia > Eustalomyia histrio. Next base: position 108,906,570 of record OX456523.1, read on the forward strand.
TAAAATTCACCTGGTGATAAAAAACGATACTTCTGCAATAAAAAATACTTTACAAATGACAAAAAATAAATTAAAGTTTTAATTTTTTATTTGTCGCCAATTTTTCTTCAATCTGATAAAAAACCAAGTGTAAACAAAATATTGCTTTGATGTTTTTCTTCCAAATGAAAAAAGGAAGACATTGCTTTTTGTTATTGCCTTTGGAAGATATCTTCTAAATGTTTGCAGGGAAATTTGTTGAAAATAATGATCCATTATTTTCGAAGCTTCCCTCTTGCTGGTTTTTCTTATAGCTTGCGAATTGTTTTTCACTTCGCTACAAACCAAAACGCTTATCTATAACATTGGAAATTCTTTTTAATTTTGCTTATATATACCGATTATGTGATTAAGTTTTACTATTATAATTTATTTTTATCACTACTAAAATATGCCAATACTTAATAATATACAATTTTTTAGGTAATTTTTTTATTGGTGACAGATATTTCTAAATACTGAAATTAAAAAGATATTAAAATTTCCCTTGGTGATAAAAACTCGATACTTCTGCAATAAAAATACTTTACAAATGATAAACAATTAAATTATTGGTATACAAGTTAGTAATGTCGATTTTTTTGCTTGGGAAATGCATTTATTATAAGAACAAAATGAATTGATACATTATTCAGTCTTGTCCATCGTTAGAACTACTTTTTCCCATCTTTCTGGTAGCATATGGATTCCGCGCCAAACCAATTTTTGATATCGTTCTAAAGTGAAGCGTATTCCAGTAAGGGCGTTCTGCATCGATCGAAACAAAAGGTAGTCAGAAGGGGCAAGGTCTGGGCTATAAGGCGGGTGAGCCAAAACTTCCCATCTGTTTTCCAAATAATTTTTGACCTATCTTGCAACATGTGGCTGAGCGTTGTCATGATGGAAGATTTTTGCCTCGTGTCTGGTCGAATATCTGGTAATTTTTCATTGACTGCTCTCTTCAAACGAATAAATTGTGTTCGGTACAGGCCCCCTGTTATCGTCTGACCTGATTTCAACAGCTCATACTACAAAACACCCTTCTGATCCGACCAAATACAGATAATTACCTTGGCGCCATTTGGCTTTTTGCGCATGGGGTTATCGTAATGTATCTATTTTTGTCAAAAATTACTTCTTTTCGTAGCGTTCCAGCAGCATTTCCGACATGCAAAATCGCCTTTCAACGTTTCTCGGCTTCAATTCATATGGGACCCAATTTCATTGCTTTTAAATGAATACCAATGCTTTAAAACGTAGGGAAATTGTTTGTTGTGTGATTCCCAATGATAATGCAAGTTCTTCTTGCGTTTGACAATAATCTTAGTCGAGTAATGCTTCCAATTCCTCATCTTCAAACTTTTTCGGCTGACCAGGCCTCTCCTTGTCTTCTGTGTCGAAATCACCACTTTTAAATCGTGCAAATCATCGTTCACAAGTTTTTTGAGTTGATGCGTGTTGACCGTAAGCTTATACCAACAGCCAACAGCAGCCGTTTTCTTCAAATGAAAGAAGGTTATCAGACTTCCCCGCAAAACATATTTTTTAGGCACAAAATTCGCGTTATTATAGCGATTAAAAAAAATGTATGTTTACACTTTGGCGTCTATCGAATACCGAATTATAATGACAGATGTTTACCTTCCACAATACCATACTTATTATTATTGACACAAACCATATGTGATAGTTATGTCATCTGTTGTCTGAATCGACATTATTAACTTGTATACCAATACATCTTTTTTATATATCGCCAATTTTTCTTCAAACTGATAAAAAGAAAATATAATCAAAATATTGCTGTAACGGTTTTCTTCCAAATGATAAAAGAAAGATATTGCTTTTTTATCGCCTTTGGAAGATATTTTCCACATGTTTACAGGGATAGCAATTTTATTTATCAGTGGTTTGAACATTTATTCACAAGGTATTATCTTTGTTAGAAATTTTGAAAATTGTCTGTGGACACGAAGCTCATTTCTGGTTCCATGCGTACGTCAACAAACAGAATTGCCGAATTTGGTGTGAAGCAGCCAGAGGCAGTTCAAGATCTGCCAATGCACTGTTTGGTGCGATTTGTGGGACGGCGGCATCATTGGGCCGTCCTTCTTCAAAAATGTTGAAAATCGCAACGTTACAGTCAAGGTAGCAAGGTACCGTACGATGATTACTGACTTATTTTTGTCTAAAATGGAAGAATTGGACTTGGTTGTCATATGGTTTTAATAAGACCGTGCCACACGGCACGCGATAACATAACCCTATTGAGAGGCTAGTTTTGTGAGCAATTAATCTGACTTCACTAGACTATTTTGTACAGGGACAAGCCAGCTACCATTCCAGCCCTGGAAGACAACGTGACAGCTGCCACTGGTGAGATACCATACGAAATACTGGAAAAAGTATGCCAAATACTTCTACAAATTATCTGTCTATTTTTACAATTCTCAAAATCCAAACGGTAAAATCTCCCATTATGTATAAATAACACTACTCGCCAAGGTTTTGGACAAATTCTACTTAAACTTTTGATGCAGAGAAAAACATTTGAATGGTTAACAGGGCAGATAACTTTTAAAAATCTCTTTAATTTTTTATGGATTTTAATTCCACATAAAAATGTCTTTTATTTGAGTATAAACATGTCGAGAAATATTCAAGGTGTTTTAAGGACCCCGTAGATGGGCAATTGGCAACAAAATATTGGACACGTTAAAACTATGTTCATACAAAACATATCCATAAAATCTATTTCGAAGATTTACAAATTAAGTCTATATATTAATTTGTAAATCTACTAAATATTGATATGAAAATACAACGCTGTTTAAGGATGAATGACAAAAGTATTGCGTACCGAGGTGAAAATGTTGAGCATAAATATGAGCATATGTGCTCGGATCCGTAATTTTAGGGTATATAGCCATATATGGACATTAGACCGTACCACCTTACAGGCAAAAAAAAAAAAGTTCACCGTACACCCTCAAATATAAAGTATTTTAACAAGAAAATTACGAAAATGTTTTTTTTTTTTTTTTTTGGCCGAACGTAGGGGTCGCCATTTTACATTTTTCTTTATATCTTCGCCATTTACCGTCGGATCTTAAAGTGTTGTATATCAATGTTTTTTGTATCGGGGAGACCGATGTTTTCCTCGAAGGAGCCTTTGACCTCAAGTAACCCGTTCTAGTATTAACCCACCAGATCTCAGTTGCTACCACCTTAATGAACTACCCTAATATTTTAAAATGAAAGCTCGCAAAAAAGCAATAAACTTTTGCTAGGAAAGTATTCCAATAATTCCAGCGGAACTATTATTTTTTTTTTAATGTTTTTTGTTGCCGAATGTAGGGCATTTTTAATTTTTTTGTCATATCTTCTGTATTTACAGTCGGATCTTAAAGGGTTATATATCAATGTTTTTGTCGCAATGATACCAATTTGTTACATCGAAAATCATTGACCTCAAGCACCCTTTTATACTACTTAAGGGGTAAAACCTACGTAAAAAGCCTATATATAAAAACTTCCTTTTTTTATTTTCTTTATTTACGGAGATGTGTTAACAAAGATTGGTTTTCACAAGATTTATGAAGGAGTACAAAAAAATATTTGTTTTACACAAAGTTTTACAAAATGATAGTATATTTACAAAAGAGGTCCACGGCAGGCAGCATTACTTAATCAATTTTTGATGGATTTCTCTGAAATTTATAATGCATATGGAAAACTAAATTATCTATGGATGCGCGTAGGAGTTATTGATAAGTCAAATACTTTTTGACTTAGAGCTGTTTCTTTACGAGTATAAAAATAGATATTTTGACTTTAACACTTCGCTGTTCTGTCAAAAATTAATATACCCAAAAACTCATACGCTTTTCTTTAGATAATTTAGTTTTCTATATAAAGTGTATGTTTCAAACCGATCCACCTAAAATTGGTTAAATTATGCTGAGTGCCGTGGATCACTTATAAAATAACACAAATTTTAATCGATCATATTTTGGCGTCATTGAAGTTGGCTGTATTATTTGAGTCAAGAGAACTTCAATATGGACTTCCTAATAGCTATTAGTTGCGATGGAACTCCTACCAACACTGGCTACAAAAATGGAGTCATTGTAAGAATGGAACGCCATTTACAGAGACCTTTGCAATGGTTCGTATGCCTATAACTTAACCAAATTATCTAAAGAAAAGCGTATGAGTTTTTGGGTATATTAATTTTTGACAAAACAGCGAAGTGTTAAAGTCAAAATATCTATTTTTTATACTCGTAAAGAAACAGCTCTAAGTCAAAAAGTATTTGACCTATCAAAAACTCCTACGCGCATCCAAAGATAATTTAGTTTTCCATATGCATTATAAATTTCAGAGAAATCCACCAAAAATTTATTAAGTAATGCTGCGTGCCATGGACCTCTATACTAAATATACTATCATTTTGTAAAACTTTGTGAAAAACAAATATTTTTTTGTACTCCTTCATAAATCTTGTGAAAACCAATCTTTGTTAACACATCTCCGTAAATAAAGAAAATAAAAATAGGAAGTTTTTATATATAGGCTTTTTACGTAGGTTTTACCCCTTAAGTGGTATAAAAGGGTGCTTGAGGTCAATGATTTTTGATGTAAAAAATTGGTATCATTGCGACAAAAACATTGATATATAACCCTTTAAGATCCGACTGTAAATACAGAAGATATGACAAAAAAATTAAAAATGCCCTACATTCGGCAACAAAAAAAATTAAAAAAAAATAAAATAATAGTTCCGCTGGAATTATTGGAATACTTTCCTAGCAAAAGTTTATTGCCTTTTTGCGAGCTTTCATTTTAAAATATTAGGGTAGTTCATTAAGGTGGTAGCAACTGAGATGTGGTGGGTTAATACTAGAACGGGTTACTTGAGGTCAATGGCTCCTTCGAGGAAAACATCGGTCTCCGCGAGACAAAAAACATTGATATACAACACTTTAAGATCCGACGGTAAATGGCGAAGATATAAAGAAAAATATAAAATGGCGAACCCTACGTTCGGCCAAAAAAAAAAAAATATTTTCGAAATTTTCTTGTGTAAATACTTTATATTTGAGGGTGTACGGTGAACTTTTTTTTTGAGGTACGGTCTAATGGACATATATGAATGTCCATATATGGTCACATATGAGTACTTTTCAGAATATTAAATTATTAAAAGTATTAAAAAATGTATATCAATTAACAACAATTTTATTTAGCGATCGTAACGTTTTTGGAGACGATACGTAACTATTTTTTTATATACCTCTAATTTTTCTTAAAACTGATAAAAAGAAAATATAATTAATATATTGCTGTAATGTTTTTCTTCAAATGATAAAAAGAAGATATTGCTTTTTTATTGCATTTGGAAGATATCTTCCAAATGTTTGCAGGGCAGTTCAAACATAACATTGTGACATGAAAAGTATTAAAGTGTACATATACACACATTGACCAACTCTGTATATTCATATCTATTATTTCCCATTTCTATGGTAAAACTATATAATAAAGTGATCCAATATGCTATTAATTGTTGCAACATATAATAAAAAAACTATAAAAATGCATGAATTTGAAAAAAAGTTTTTTTCATTAAAAAACTGGGAAACAGTTAAGAATCCCAAATACTGGCATAAACAATTAATTTTTTTATATGGCAACACTACATTAACTAAACTTAATGACGATACGTAACTATTTTTTTATATACCTCTAATTTTTCTTCAAACTGATAAAAAGAAAATATTATTAATATATTGCTGTAATGTTTTTCTTCAAATGATAAAAAGAAGATATTGCTTTTTTTTACTGGCATAAACAATTAATTTTTTTATATGGCAACACTACATTAACTTAAATGTTTTTAAACACATTAGCAACTTTGAAAATGTTGCCCACTTATATAAACATGCTGCCGCTGAACTCGAAGATTAGTTCTGACACTTTATAGTAATTGTATACTTGTTGGTACAATTTTATAATAGCGACTGGAAAGTAAAATATTTTCTCTTGTTTTTTCACTAGTCGCTTAGAATTGAATAATATTTTATATTCACCTCAAATATTTTTCAACTCAACAACATTTTTTTCACCGCTATAATTTTTTCCACCAGAAAAATTTTTTCACCTCAAAATTTTTTTCGCACCACAAAATTTGTTTTCGCATGCAAAAAAGTTTTCACCCCTCAAAAATTGTTTTCACCTCCATAATTTTCCTTCTAAAGTTTTTTACATTATTTGTACCAAAAATAGAAGAGAACATTTTTTAGGACATTGGTGGAGGGTATTCAAAGATTCGGTACAGCCGAATTTAAGCCTTTTTTACTTGTTTCACTTAGAATTAAAAAAGGCGACCTTTTAATTCATAAAAAATCACTCAAGTCACTGCTTGTGTCACTAATCAGTGATAAAATCAACGCTACTTTAAACAAAAACTTTCTTATGGTGAAAAATAATTTATTTAATTTTTGTTTTTACGAAATTTGATAGAAAGATGAAGTGGTTAATCAATAAGCGTTTTTTAAGTTTTTGTAATCCTACAGAACCTTCTAGTGGTGGATACCTAACTACAATTTTTAACCTTTTTATATGCTAACAAAACTTTAGTTTTTTCGAAATAAAAAATGGATGCTTAGGCCATTATATTTGAAATTATGTACAGAATTTGATCTATCTGCTTTTAACGATTTGTAAAAATTTTTTGAAAATATTAATGATCTTAGACAATTCCTCAAAATATGTTGTAATATGGCAAAACTATCTGCTAAATTTTTAAACTTTTTTGTCTTTTATATAAAATCTTCTATCTCTTATTCCATTGGATGTCCCGCCTAGAAATCTTAGATTTATTGATATCTTTAACGACCCACTTCATCGCACTGAATATGCTCTTAATAGTACGTATTGTATGGAAACGGTAGGTTATTATTCTGGGCCGTCACTTAAAGCTCTTCTGCATACTTCGGTTGACTGCTCCACAAGCGGCTTCGGTTTACTGCTCCACAACGACTTCAATTGCAAGGCAACTTCGGTTGGCTGCTCCACAGCGCTCTCGGCTGACTGCTCCACAGCGGCTTCGGCTGACTGCTCCACAGGGGCTTCGGCAGACTCCTCCACAGCGGTTTCGGCTGGCTGCTCCAAAGCGGCCTCGGCTGTCTAATCCACAGTGGCTTTGACTGACTGCTCCACAGCGGCTTCGGCTGACTGCACTTGTAGGCGGGTGTGATTGCCAACACAATTCCTGTAGCATCATTAACACAGCCGGTGTATCATCATTGGCGCAGCTCGTGCGTCAACATTTATGCAACCCGTGTCTTTTCATTGGCACAGTCCGTGAGTCAACATTTACGCAACCCATGTGTCATAGTTATCACAGCTCGTGTCACTATTAACACAGCCCGTGTGTCATTAAAAACACAACCAGTGAGTCATAATTTACGTAACCCGTGTGTCATTACAAACACAGCCAGTGCGTCATCACTTACACAATCCGTGTGTCATTTTAGAAACAGCCAGTGCGTCATCACTCACCCTAGTTTCAATTTTTTGCATCATGCAACCCGTGTGTCTTTATACCAGTAGTCGGCACACTAATCCAACCATATTGTCGTCATTGTATGAGTGAGTTGCGCTCTCCCTCTCTTAATGCACCGAAAGAAATGTGTATATAATTTTTCTAAATTTATGTATAAACGAAAAAAAGCATAACAAAAAATTAACAAAAGCAAATAAAAACAACAAAACACAAGAAAACGAAAAACATTGTTTTTTTTTATTAAAAATAAACAATGAGAATTTTTTTCCATTCATTCAATTGTCTCTTTTGTTTCGTCCATTTACTTAAATTTTCATTTATTTTGTGAGAGGGGGATGTGTTATAATTAAGGCCTTCAAAGATCCAAGTAGTTTCTAAGGTAAAGCCTGGTAAAATATATATAAATTTTTAAAACTAAATAAACAAATAATAAATCAATAAATAGGTTTGCCGGAAAAATTTTCGACAAAATAGTAATCATATTCCCATTATTCATGACATTTCGTTCAGTGTAATGCTCACAGCAAGCGCCGGCACCACCTTACTGTACGAAAGCTCAAACAAAAAGTATATAATTCTCAAGAGTATAGTTCGCTCTCACGAATTTTTCAGTACTGTCTTAGAACACGAACATAGTTTGGCGGCAACAAAGGCCAGTTTTGGTCGGCAACTTTTAGTAGTGTTTAGCGGTGCTGCCATATAACCAATTTTAACTATTATTGCCGTTTTTTGGGATGCTAGAGATTTTTCAGATTATTTCATAAAAAATATTTTTTTTTTAAATTTCATTCATGTATTTTTTCAGATTTTTCATATAAAAATATAATAAAATTATACATGTCTAATAAAGTAAAAAAATACAACCAAACATTTCAATTGTGTTAAAAAATAGTTACGAATTCAAACATAACATTGTGACATGAAAAATATTAAAGTGTGTACACACATTGACCAACTCTGTCCATTCATATCCATTATTTCCCATTTTTATGGTAAAAATATATAATAAAGAGAATAAATATGGTATTAATTGTTGCATATAATAAAAAAAACCTATAAAAAATGCAATAATTTGAAAATAAAATTGTTTTCATGAAAAAACTGGTAAACAGTTAAGAATCCCAAAAACTGGGATAAAAAATTAAACTGTTTATGTGGCATCACTGCATACACCAAATTTAATATTTTTCAACACATTAGGAACTTCGAAAATGTTGCCCTCTCATTTAAAAATGTTGCCGCTGAACTCTGTACCAAGTTGAATTTCTGGTAGATCGGGAAAAATAATCTATAGAAAATTATAAACTTTTTGGACAGCGACGAATGCACATATTCAGCGGATGCTTTTATATTTTTGTTCAAGCTTGCAGAAAATAAATTAATGATGACACTCGAAAAATATTGTATGTTAAAAAATGGTGATTTCTCAAACTTTCCAAAAACTGTACTTAATTTTTAAATCAGGAAAATATTTTTATATATAGAAATATTTGAAACACTTTTCTATATTTTTTAAAATAGGATTAAAGATTTTGAAAACTTTCAACCTCTTCTAGATATTTTTGAAAACCCTTTTAGTTGCGATGTAAGAAACTATGAGTTTCAAATACAATCTGAACTTATAATACTTCGAAGCGAAGTGAATGTTCAAGAAAATATTAATGTATAAGAGTTCTGGAAAAATTTGGATGGCATAATATATCCCGAACTTCAACAAAATAACCTTAATTGTTTATCTTTATTTCCCTCAACTTATATCTGCGAACAAATTTTTTCCGATTTGAAATTCATTTGTTCAAAACAACGGAATAAATTATCTTTATCACAATTAAAAAAACATTTTACTAATTCGAAACTGCCATTAGAGTACAAATATAGAAGATTTTATTTAATATGCTATTCACATAAATGAGATAAATAAACCTCTTGGCTTTTGTTTTTTAATGTCACAAAATGACGTTATTGGGTAAAAGATTATATAACAAAAACTAAGGGATTTATTTATCTTGTTCCTGTGAATAACCTTAAAAAAAATCTTGTATTTCTTTATTTACTATTTCTTGTATTATTTTTATTATATCATATTTTTAAATTATATTGTACATCATGTTGTATGCTACTAAAGGCACATTTAGCCGACCGTAAATGTAGAAATGTAAATGTATCAGCTGATTTTTTTTGCTATACGAAAAGCTATGCAAATGCTTACCCGACTGAAGTGGTACGTAGTCGTAACGTCTCAACCTGTTGAAAACAGAAATTACGTGACAGATGTAGCCAGTGATGGTAAATTTACAAGCAAACAAAAGTGGGGCACAAAAACCCTTTTTAAGTAATTTTTACTCTTTTGTTATTTTAAGCTTTTAAGTTGTTAATCTTCTTTTTATACACGAAATATTTGATAAATTTAGTTGCCTTGACACAGGCAAGCAAATATTTTGTTGCTTTATTTTTTCATTACTCTATACATAGGTGTACTAGAATTAAATAACAATAAAATATTTGCTTGATTTAGAAAAAATTGGAGGTCAAAAACATTGGAGATCTAAAAAACGGTTTACTTCTACACATTTATTTGATTTTTAAATTTTTCCTAGGTTGCTAGAAAAATTATCGGATAACTGAATATGAGCTACTTGAATATTATTAAAATTACAAAATTTTAAATTTTAAAATCGACGTGTAATTATTTTTAAAAAATTTCCTAAAAAGTGTCTACAAAAAATTTCATTTTTCAGTTCGACCCTCGTAGCACATTCATTATTTACTCAATCTGGACGGTGTTGGATTTAAATTAAAGCCTGATAAATTGTCTACGTATCACTTTTTATTTTGTTTAAATACTCGTTTCATTTTTAAAGATATAAAATATAAATACATGAATTTTGACAAATGAAGAAACCTGCATACAAACTTTAGTGACTGACTGTATTTTATAAAAATAAAAAGTTTTAATTTTTTTACTTTATAAACCATATTGAAATGGAATAGTGCCTTCATTGCAAAAAAATTCTGCCAATCTGTCTCTTAAGTTTATAGCTGTTTGGGTAGATCTACATATATGAGTAGAAATCGATCTCATGGGCCGTTCACCGTTGTTTCTTAGTTGTATTCTCCAATCTCCTTCTTGAAAAGACCCATCTTCTGCCTCCTGGTCAACAAAATTTGCCGGACAATACCATTTTTTTAAATCATTCAACATGATAAAATTGTGAAGAACTGTGCAGGCCAGTACAAACGGCGACATTTCAATTGTTGTTAAAAGAACTCTCCAACGTGCGCAGAGTATCCCGAAACAATTTTCAATCACACGCCGAGCTCGGGAAAGTCTATAATTAAAGATTCTTTTATATGTATCCAAATTTGTTCCAGGATAAGGTCGCATTAAATTGCTTTTTAAAGGAAAGGCAGCATCTCCCACAAAAAAATATGGAAAAGTATCCTGACACTGTGCATTCAAAGGCTTATTTGGCGGCACGGGAACTTTCCCAGAAATCACCGATTGCCCAAATGGTGACACAAGAAATATTCCTGTAAGACCAATAATCAGTAACATAAATACAAAAATTTTGTATGTGTAATATTTACCTGCATCACTTTGGCTACCATAGCTTCCCATGCTAACTGATGTAAAAGTATATTTTGCATCACATACTGCCAAAAGCACCAAACTGAAATATTTTTTATAATTGTAAAACATCGATCCAGAATTTGGAGGGCACTTAATGGCTATATGCTTGCCGTCTATAGCACCTACGCAGTTTGGCATATTCCATAAAGCATTGAAGTTGTTTTCAATGTCCTGAAACTGGGATGTTGTTGGCTCGCTTAGGTAAAGTGGCGACAAAATACGCCACAATGCCTCACATGTTTCTAGCACAATGGCTCGGATGGTCGATTTTCCGAGCTTGTGGCTATAAGCTATCGACTGTAGGGAACATCCATGTCCCAAATACCTAAAAAATAGTTTATATGTTTAAACAAACTACATGGATATACATTATTATAAATAAGATCTTTCTTACAATAAGGTAATTGAAAGTCGCTCTTCTGGTCCAATCCGTTGCCTCGGCTTAATAAGTTCTTCACGAACCATACCCAAAAGTACGTCAAATAACTCTCGAGGCATACGCGTATGTATAAAAAACTGTTCTTCATCACTTTTTTTTATAGATCGAAAAACTTTTTTATTGTAACCACCAATTATATAGTCTTTATTTATGGGTCGAACACCCCACCTTCTCACTCGGCGTTTATGATTTTTCTTTCTTTTAATATATATTTTACACAAACGCAAAAAACTTAAAATGATGAACAAATCCTCGCTATCCATTTTCGGTAAATAAAAGACAAAAAATGAAGGTTGATGGCGGCTTAAAACAAATTACTAATTTGTGTGTACACACAAACTTTTTTGCTTATGTCAAAAACACATGACACGATTTTAGGCATTCTATAATCGTAATTACATTTACGGTACATCTACATTTACTTTACATCTACGTTTTCAACGGTCGGCTAATGGAGCCTTAACTGTCATTAATGAGTGTACTTAAATAGTTTCTCTAATTTTTTTACTCTCTTGCTCACTAATCCAACTGCAAAAATTGTGTGCTCACCACTAGTTTATTGTTACACACTATAAAGTCTGTATAAAGCAGTGCTGTTCAAAAATAAAAATGTAGTTCTGTTGGTGAGAAAATGAGAATTGCACTGTAAGAAATGTTCAATGGGTTAATAGCAATGTTAGTATCTGTATTTATTTTTTATATAAAATATGAGACTGTTATGTTTTGTGTAAAACAGTTTTAAAGAAATATGAATTAAACAAAAATGTTTGAAAGGAAAATAATAACTACATTAGGGTGCCTTTTTTCATTTTATAAAAAACAAAAAGTAAATATTTCCAAAAATATTAATGATTTCATTATATTTACATATTAATAAAATATCTGTAATATATATAGATCTATTATGATATTCTATTAAAAAAATGCTATTTTTGGAAGGAAAAAAAATACAATACATTCGATCGGAATAAATGAATGAACGATCGGACTCAAATATTTAAGAACATTTCAACTTTTATATTAAAAAATGCGTTTTTTTATTAGGTTTATTAAAGATTTTTATAGATTTTGTATTATTAAAATATTTTTCGTACATTGCTATTAATTTTTTTCAGTGCATTAAAGTCGTCGCTGTTTCAGTGACGACTAAAGGCAAGAGCGTAAAAATACATGTGAATTGAGCAGGGGACAATTGTTCCATGCAATGAACATCACTGGTATAAAGGTGATCGGCAAACTAATACAACCATATTGTTGCCCCTGTATATTGTTGCACTGAAAGAAATGTGTTTGTAATTTTCCTAACGCTATTTGCATATAAACAAACATAAAAACCAAAGGATGAGGACAAAAAAAAAGCATAACCAAACAAAATAACAAAAGCAAATAAAAAAACAACAAAAAACGAAAATTTATAATTAAAATCTTCAAAGAGACAAGTAGTTTCTCAGTTTCAGCCTGGGAAAGTCAAACCCTTCCCTATTTAAATTTGAATTTTAAATACATATATATATAAATAAATCAATAAACAAATAATTAAAGGAAGAAAAAAAGAAATAAATAAATAAAAAAATTAAAAAATAAATAAATAAAGTAATATTAAAGATTTTAATATACTCCTTTTTTATATTTTATATTCTTCAAAATCAACAATCATTTGTTCGTAAAATGGTTTTTTTTAGTGTCAAAATTAGTTCGTTTCTTGCGTCATTAGAAATATTTTCATATTCCCTATGACATAAAAGATAATGTCTCTCTAAATAATACTTACTTACGCGTGGCATCGTACGCTGGCATATTAAACATTCAAGTTTGCCGAAAATTTTTTCGACAAACAGGTAATCATACTCCCATTCTTCGTAAGACATTTCGTTCAGTGTAATGTACGTACTATCCGCCGACACAACCTTACTGAACGAAAGCTCAACCAAAAAGTATATAATTTTCTATAGAGTATGTTTCTCTCTCACGAACTTTTTAGTACTCTCTTAGAACACGAACATAGTTTGGCGGCAACAAAGGTGAGTTTTCGTCGGCAACTTTAAGTAGTGAAAACAATTTTTTTTTTCAAATTATTGCATTTTTTATAGGTTTTTAGTTATATGTTTCAACAATTAATAGCATATTTATTCTCTTTATTATATATTTTTACCATAGAAATGGGAAATAATGGATATGAATAGACATAGTTGGTCAATGTGTGTGTACACACTTTAATACTTTTCATGTCACAATGTTATGTTTGAATTCGTAACTATTTTTTAACACTATTGCAACTTTTTTTTATTAGACATGTCTAATTTTAGTAAAAATTAGTACTAAAAAGTTCGTGATAGAAAAACATACTCTATAGAAAATTATATACTTTTTGCGCTGTCTCACAGAGTATTCAAAAAACCGGCCTTTTGGAAAAACCGGTTTCGGTTTTCTTCGAAAAATCGAATTAAAAAAACCCGGTTTCGGTTTTTGCAGCAAAACCGGTGAACCGGTTTTTTCGTTTTTTTTTTAATTTGAATAAAAAGCTTATATGATTTGTTAATTGTTTTAATTACAAACAAAAAAAAGGAATTTAAGAAGAAGTCACCCAATGTGGAGACGAAATATTGGAAGAAAATAATATATAATCATTATTATTTTTTGCAAAAAGATCTTGAACTCGATTTGAAGGAATAATATAATGAAATAATATTCAATTTAAATGTTTCGTTTTAAGACGATTTTTTTCTTTGCTTTTGATAAAGCTAGAAGTGGAAAATACTCTTTTACTAATAGTATATGTTGGACAAATAGTCAAAAGACAATGATAAAAATTTTCCAACTTTTCAGTTCTTTTGTCGCATTTATCAATATATATGAAATTATCATATAATGATGAATAATTTTGTACAGTCTCTTTTTTAGGATTTACTGCTTATTGTGTTATTTAGATCAGAAATTAAACTTTTTGAATTTGAAATATCCAAAAGTAGGTCTTCATCGCAATCTATCAGACTTACATATAAATCTTCATAACCAAAAAACGATTTTAAAAGTGTTTGGAAAAAATAAAAGAGACCAAGTAACCCAGTTGGTGATGTACATAATTAAAAAAACCGGTCAACCGAACAAAAAAGACCGGTTTTCGGTTTTCTTCGAATTTACAAAATATTCGAAACCGATCGGTTTAAAAAAGAAACCGGTTGACCGGTTTTCGGTTTTTGAATACTCTACTGTCTCACCGACGACTAAATGCAAGAGCATAAGAATGCGTGGGTATTGGTATTTGAAATTGTTGAACTAAATGCCCACCACTGTTCTAAACACAGTCAGTACGTCATTATCTACACAGCCCGTGTGTCATTATCAACACAGAATTCGTGCGTCATCATTTAAGCTGAAAGTCCATACCACGTGTTTACGCGTCAACGCTTTACTGAAATTCAAGTTACATACGACGCTTTTGTTTTGATCAGCTTTAGCGTAAATTGGTTGAATAAAATAAATTTATAATAAAGAACTTCGTGTTTTTTTATAGCTTCAATTAGTTTTTCCTCCATTGTGTAGTTTTTAAAATAAAAATAACCTATCAAAATCAGCTGATCTGTTCATACGCTGCTTATGACACTTACAAAAGTAGAAAGTAGACCTACTTTACGCGTCAAGGCATTCTACGCTTTGGTACTATGTAACTTGCAGCATACAATTACACTGATTCTACTTTTTTGACAACCGCGTATGACGCGAAGAAGCGCAGCATGCGTGGTATGGACTTTCAGCTTTACGCAGCCAGTGTGTGACCAGGAAAAGGGAAAAGATTGATATTTAACGTGTTAATTATTGAATTCATAAATATATGTATGTACGGAAAAAAAAGTTTAATATTTGTTTTTCCCTTGGAAAAGGCAAATAAACTGTCTTCAAATTTACTTAAGGTTTTAATGTGATGAGTAAGATATGTCATTAATTAGTAGTATGTATTTCATTGGTTACATATGGGAATGAAACAAGACACTGCCAGTAATGACTTTGAACTCATTATTTATTTATTATTTTTTTTTTTTTATTTCATTACAATTGTTATCATAGTAATGGTAATGAAATCATCAATTAATTAGTCCGATCAATGCATTAGTCCCATGTATGATTCCATTTTCGAAAAATTATTTTTAATCTATAAATTGCATATTCTTTATATTTTGAAAAGAATTGCCTTAACAACAAACTCTTTTGTAAATATAAAATTTGCCGGTATGTAATGAACACTATTTTTACTCATTGTTTACATTTTATCTATTCGTCGTACTCTTTTATAAATATGGATGTTCATTTTTATTATACTAGTCTCCCAAAAACCGCTACAAATGAACCCCAACCATCAATGGAATGAATGAACGAATGAGTAAATGGATAAATAAAACACAATAAACAAAACAAGCCACTGCTGCATTCTGTTTAAGGTGGGCTCAACTATACAATCAGTTAGTACTGGTCGTTCGTGTGGTTAAGTAGCATAAAGGTAAAACCGAAATGAATTGAATTAAATTGAGAAAATTAAAGGCAGACAGACGTTGAGATAAAATATACGCGACGTGTGCATACATATACGGATATTAAAAGTGTTTTTAATGTGTAGAATTACTACCGAAAAAAGGAAATTTTTTTAAAAAATCATTTTTAAAAAGTTCCAGGTGAAAAAGTATATTAAACATTGAGATATGTTTATGAATATAAGAAATATTAAATTATCTTTGTAAATAATTTATTACTAATACTTGTAGTGCGTGCATATTTAATTATTTGAAAGTATTTTATTTAAAGTGCAGCAGCACCAACGTTCGTCCATCAGTCAGTTGGTTGGTTATTTAGCAAGTGTGTGCATAAAAATATATTTGTTCGTTGCGTGGGTGTGTGCTCACGAATCTCAACGAATTAAAACAACAACAACTGAATAGTGAAAATATCTAGAAAAATCATAACAACTAAAAACCAAGTTATTTTTACTTTTTGGAGTTTTTAAAATGTAAGAAAAAAATATATAAATTACCAAGAAAAAAATACAAATATTAAAAATACAAAACAACTTAAAGTACCTACAAATAATAACATCGTCCCACTATACAAAAATTGAAAGAAAAGCCTAAAATAAACAAATAACAGTGTCTTCCAGTTTTTCTAGATCAATTCGTTGAGCCGTTGAAATCGAAAACTACTATTTAAATAGTTCACATTTTTGTATCTGAGCATGTTTCAGTTTTTAGGAAATTCGATTTTGTACACAACGTTTCTGCATTTATTAAAATATAAAGTTTTAAACACATACATATTTTCTATGTTTTGTAAACTTATTTGCCACTTCAGAAAAATTAACTTTTACAGCCATATGCAGACATTTTTTTGATTCTTATAAATAAAATTTGTTGTTGCTGTACATGTAATTTTGATTTATAAGTCTGTTATAAAAATCATCAAAATGTATATGATATGATGAGGGTTATATATATAATTAACATGCCAAAGCTTTTTTAGAGAACTAGCTATTCCAAAGGAAAATGTTTTCTTATTATATATTTTTTTAAATACAAATGGGATTTTAATTGAATAATTATTTTTGTATTGTTAGACCACATCATGACGATGTCGCTCACGATGAAAAAAACATACTCTTGATTTTAATATGCGCAGATTATAAAGGTTCAGCATTTTTTTGCAATAACAAATGATTTTTTTCGCAATTGCAATTAATTTTTTTGCAGGTCCAATTGGTTTTTAGCAGATTGCCCAATTGGTTTTAAAACAAGTTAAATAATGCTAAATTCGGCTGTGCAGAATCTTTAAATATCCTCCACACATGTTCTTAGAAAACAATGATTTACCAAATCACAGATTACATTATACATTTCAACAAAATATTTTAAAATATAATTGATATTTTGGTAAATTGATATTGTACAATTACATATTACAACAGCTAAAACCCAAACCATAAACTAAGTACCGAAACGTATGCAAAATTTTAGGCCTGGTACCATTTTAAAATAAAAACACAAGATACAAATTCCCATAGTTTCCCCTGTAGTACGTGAAACTACTTTAAAGCCCATAAATCCCAATTAAAAAAACATTAACATGGTATAAGAAGTAACATAAATTAATTTTTTAATTATTTATTTATCTTTTTAAGCCACAAAGGTAAATTTGAGGGACTAAATTACGGCACAAAATTTACTATAGTATAATCTATATTTCCTATAAAACAGCATATAAACAAAAGTTGTCATAAATAAAAAAATTAAAAGGCGGAACAATTGTGAATAGTACCAAATGAGTCAAAGAAGTACCAAGAACTTTTAATTTTTTAATAGTACCACAAAAAGTATTTAAGTACAAAACTTTGTCATCCCTGTCCTCTTCAGTGTTTTAATACAGATAATGTAAAATAAAAGTAGATGCGAAATTATGGAATTAAAAAAAAAAACGTTTGAGCTAAAAAACTTTTTTGGATGTGAAAAAATTTTTGTGGTGTAAATAAATGTTTGTAGTGAAAAAAAATTTTTGTGGTTAAAAAAAATTTTAGTGGTGAAAAAATTTTCGAGGTGAATATAAAATATTCATTTCTAAGAGACTAGTGAAAAAATATATTATTTAGCAGTCGTTACTATAAAATTGTACTAAAATGCACTTTTTAACCACTGGGCCAATTTTTGCTCATTTTCAATACTGCTCGGGAGGATGTAGATAAATCTATGTAAAAATGAGCACATTACCAAATGGACTTAAAATCGTATATAAAAATATATATACAGTGGATTTTGTATATACAGAGGATTTAGTTTTAAATTTAAATAAATTTTTCGACCTATTTGATGCATTTAAAACAATATTTACAGATTTTAAATTCGGTTTATAGTTTGTATTTAAACTTATTTATCATATTGACTTAGATCTAATGTATACATTTAATGTTGAACTTAAAATGATTTTTCGAACAAAACTCAACAATTTTGTCTGGGTCTATCTCTTCACGACATTAAAACATTATAGTGAATGCAGAAAGTCTTACCTCACTCATTGAATTTCCTAAGTATGTCTTGATTTTTTTAGATAATTTTGATAAAAATATATGAGGCTACAAAACTCTTTTGACGAAACGTGAACGCCTCGTATATGTACACTATTCTATAAATTCTTTACCACATTGTTATGACTGGAAAATCTATTTATCATACTTGAGTTTATTTTATCTAAATATGGAATGAATAAGACTGATGTGTAATATTCCGTTGGATCATCTATTTGTAAATTTGAACGATATTTTTGTGTTCCTACCCGCCTTGGTAACTCTGGCTCTATACCATACATCTTTTCGATTTCCTCAGCATTTCAACGCATCGAATTCAACATATCAATTACTAAATTGATATGCTCATATGCCTTCAGTTTATTAAGATTTACACACAAGGCAACAAAATGGAAAAAGTTTTAAAGGCTTGAAAAACCACTATATAATTTTGATGAAATGTGGTTCCAGTAGTACGAATATGGTCCAAATTTTAAATTCTATGGAGAGGTTTTCTTTAAATTTTTAAGTAAATTTATAAAATTTTTAGACGTTTCTCCACATAATTAATCATAAGTCAAAAAGAGTTTGTGCGAAATTATTAAAATAAACTGAGAAAAATTGAAATTTACACAACCTTTAATCCGTTTATATATAGCGTTTCAATCGACTCAGTAGTTTTGGAGTTATTCTTTACGTGAAAATAGCAAATTTTTTTGTTTTAAAAGCAATCATGAAAAATAGAAAACGGCAAAAATTGTTCAGATTTTTTACTTTATCGCAAAGCCACATGTAATAGCAACAAAATGAAACATTGATCATAAAAATCGATTGATTATTTTCAAATTTATTTACAATTAAGTGAATTCGCTCATTTGCACAAAATTTTGTTTTTTTGTTTGATATACATCATGTTCTTCTTTCGATTGATTGAATTTTGAAAACATTTTCCACATTCTATGCACAAATTTTCACATCGTAAATGTATTACATAGTTACATTCGTGTATTTTTTGGCAAAACCCTACCTGCAATAATGAATATATTCTTCGGAAAAACATTTGAATTGGAGTTTAAATGTATTAAACAGTAGAAAAAATATATTTATTATTTAAATTATTTCTTATTATTATAAGAAATAAAATAAGAAAATAAATAAATAATTATTATAAACTACAAACTGTGGAATTATCTTTTATTATATTTTCTACTATTGCTGAATAACGAAGTGTTACTCTGAATACTCCAGCAAAAATCAGCCATCATGTGTGCATCCCAGCGACCCCGATATCGTTCCTCCATTGCCGGATATCTTGGTGGAATCGTTCGCCCTGTTCCTCACTCAAGTGTCCTAGATTTTCAGGAAAACGATCTAGGTGACTGTGCTACCTGCACTTTGTGTACTTTGATGCTCATGTTGCATCCAAGATTCTGGAAGTGAGTTATCATCTCTTCCATCACCCTTGTTATCATGCGAGCTCGGGCCACTAGAGCTACATTTATAACATTTGGCATACCTGGAACCAGTGATTCCCTAGAAGGCCATTGCTTTCTATTCCAATGTTCTGCTGTCCCATAGACATATAAAACAACGATATTTGGTAAAGCCGCTTTGTTGACCTTAGAGGAAATTTACCATCTTAAGATCAACACAAATTACCCGCTTATGTTCATCATACCCTTGTTATTTCCAAAGAAATTTTGAATAACCCATACAAACGAATCTCATGCATTCTCAATTTCTAACATTGAACTGCCAGAATCCGTATCTTTTTGCGAATTTGTGGGCCGTCAGATATGCCTGCTTTCAGCTTTTGCATACTCAGATTGGAAAACTTCCTTGAAATATACTGGAAACATTCACTATCTTTGTTAAGTGCTTTAACATATTGTTTTATCAGACCAAGTTTAATATAAAGAGGGGGCAATATCATGCGAGCTCGGGCCACTAGAGCTACATTTATAACATTTGGCATACCTGGAACCAGTGATTCCCTAGAAGGCCATTGTTTTCTATTCCAATGTTCTGCTGTCCCATAGACATATAAAACAAGGATATTTGGTAAAGCCGCTTTGTTGACCTTAGAGAAAATTTACCATCTTAAGATCAACACAAATTACCCGCTTATGTTCATCATACTTTATATTCTTCATGAGCAATGCAATTACAGAGTATTATTCTTTTACTTTGGTTGATTGTGCAATCGGCAAGGAGTGAAATTTATTTCCATTATGCAAAAGGACACACTTCAAGCTGCGTTTTGATGAGTCGATCAATAAACGCCCTTTCTTTTGAATCGTAAATCTGTAAGCCCATGACAGTCATCAAACCAGAAATATCTGTGCACTACACAAAATCATCCTCTTCTGCAAAATAATGAAGTAAGCCTTTTTCTCGAGTATGGTAATCCGAAACTTTAGTTATGAGATCTGTTTCTTTCATCCGGGACGCAAGTAATTCAGAAGATTTGTTCGATAATCTAAGGTCTCTAATTACATCATTAAGCTGGTCTTGATTCCATGGTCTTGGCGAGAAATGTTTGTGTGTGATGAACTCGTCATTTTACATGTAGATGATATTACTGGACCTGAACTATCTGGTAACACATACTTGAAGTTGAGTGTCCTGGTGAAGATGAAAGCACTTGACTACAGCTTGCACCCCGACCTTGAGCATATCAATTTCTTGTGAATGTAGAACTGCAAGTGTAAACCCATCACCAGACTTCGTGGGGTAAGACCATCGCATATGTTTTCCGAAACCGCTTTTTGTACTTAAACATAATAACAATCGGATTCGTGGAGTGTTTCTCTCCATAGCATAGGCTTCAAAATGAAGCCTATGCTTCAAAAGAATTCAAAATTTAATTAAGGAAAACTGTAAGTATAAGTATAAAATATTCCAAATCTATTAACCTATACTTACTTTACGTTAGAAGACCTCATAGATAAATTCAATCGACATGAAATGCATATAGTAAAGGGTGGTTAAATTTTAAGGGCCGATGTTGAATGTGAACCACACTTAAACGTCAAGTTTTTTTTCTGCATTTCATTTGACATTTCTCAATTTCAGACTAACTCAATTTGAACCATTGAAAGATACACAATCGAGCAGCGCGTTAAAGTTATTCTGGCTTATTATGAAAATAGGCGTTCAAATCAAAATGCATATCGTGCACTTCGTGATTTTTCGGTCAATTTAATCATCCAAATATGCGTACAATCGGAAAAATCGTGCAAAAATTTGAGCAAACCGGGTCTGGAGGAGATGTAAAAACAACAGTGCATGCTCGTACAGCTCGTACTGCAGAAAATATTGCTGCTGTTCGCGATAGTGTGGCTGAAAAGCCGTGCACCTCAACTCGTCGTCGTGTACAACAATTGCACCTCTCACGCTCGTCGTTGATGAACATTTTGCATAAAGACTTGCATTTACACGCTTACAAGGTGCAATTGACTCAAGAACTAAAGCATCTTGACCATTCCAAACGTCCTCAATGGTCAGAATGGTGGCAAGAAATGGCAACAGTGGATGATTAATTTTCGAAGAAAATCATCTTCAGTGATGAGGCACAATTTTACCTCAGTGGATTCGTCAATAAGCAGAATTTCCGCATTTGGGCGAATGATAATCCAAGAGTGATTGTTAAAAACCAATGCACCCACAAAAAGTGACTGTTTGGTGCGGTTTATGGGCTGGCGGCATCATCGGGCCGTATTTTTTCCAAAATGAGGCCGGTCAGGCAGTTACTGTGAATGGGGATCGTGAGATGATAACGAATTGGAAGATATGAATGTGCACGATATGTGGTTTCAACAGGACGGTGCCACTTGGCACACAGCTAACGGAACAATGACTCTTTTGCGCGACAAATTCAAAGGCCGTGTTATCTCACGTGGTGGCGATGTCAATTGGCCGCCAAGATCATGCGATTTGACACCGTTTGACTTCTTTCTTCGGGGTTATTTGAAAGAAAAGGTGTACGTCGATAAGCCAGCAACAATTCAAAACTAAAGGATGAGATAATTCGGCACATTAAGGCATATAACCTCAATTATGCCTCAGCCTCATCGAAAATTTGGATCATCGGATGGAGGTGTGCCGCCGAGGTCGCGGCGGCCATTTGGTCGATATTTTGTTCCATACATAATTGAACCATACCATGTTATCATAATAAAAAGAAATGACAATAATTTCCTGAATAATTTGTCTTTTATTCAAAATCAACATCGGCTCTTAAAATTTAACCACCCTTTACTTGGTGTCCAATACTGGTTCAAATTGTGCAGATATATTTTATAGCAACCTTGATATGACTTTTGCTCTGAAATTAAGAAGCAGTTCCGTTTTTTCCCGGTGAAATATTTGCCGCACACATAACAAAATAAATCCGGATTGTTTTTACATAAAAATTTTGGCTTTCGTGCTCATTTTTATTAATACTTGAAGGTTGTTTTTAACTTGTAAGCTGAATGACTCTACTTTATTTAGGGATAAAATGTTGTTTTCGTTATCGCAAACACTTCTTGAATGAAATAAAACGGCTCAAGGAGCTCAAATACTGATATTGACAATTTTACTTAAAAATTATTTTAAAATAAAAAAAAAATTATCCATACAATTTGAAAATTTCACCATTTTTTTACTTAGGTAGCCATGATGCATCAAATATATATAGTAGTTATTCACGCCCGTTTTTACTGTTGACCTGTGAAATTATCCGTTACAGGTAGCCAACGGAAATAAAAGCAACGTACATATATGAGCGTTTATTAGTTTGCTACCACAATCGTTAAAATGAAACAACCTTTTGTTTATTACTTATTTTTTTTTTTTAATTCTGTCATAAAGGTTTTTTCCAAACAATTTTCTACATGAAAAGGAGGTTTGCCAAAAATGCACCTGTGTTTCTATGTTCTGCATTTTCACAGTGCTTGTAGATATGCGATACCTTCAATTAATTGTGAATAAAAATTGTAAAACATGCATCGATTTTCATATCCCTAACACCAATTAAAATGCAAAAACACCAAATTAAATAAATATTTGTTGAACTCCAA
Organism: Eustalomyia histrio; assembly: GCA_949748255.1. Taxonomy (NCBI): domain Eukaryota; kingdom Metazoa; phylum Arthropoda; class Insecta; order Diptera; family Anthomyiidae; genus Eustalomyia; species Eustalomyia histrio. The sequence goes on from OX456523.1 coordinate 108,930,327, forward strand.
TAATTTGTATACCCTTCACCACAGGTGGAACGGTATATATAAGTTTGTCATTCTGTTTGTAATTTCTACAATATTGATATTAGACCCTATAAAGTATATATATTCTGGGTTCTTACGAAGAGCGAAGTTGATTTAACGATCTCCGTCTGTCCGTATGTGTGTTGAAATGGGTTTTCCGAAGACCCCAGACATGATGAGGACTTCATTTCTGGTTGCTATTGAAAATCAGCCAGATCGGTTGATAAATGGCTGAGAATTTTTCCCTAAAATCCCTTTGTTTTTATATGTATGTTGAATATTACGCGTAACAAACACATCCATTTGTTGAAATTCTTTTCTTTCACCTCTTTGCCTTTTATACACAAAAAACGTACAAATACAAAGATTTGTCATTTAAATAAAAAGCAAACAAATCTCTATTGAACGAAAACTGATTATTAACTTCTATTAACGCGTGTTCGATACCACCCCCCGTCTATTCAACTTTTTTTTTGTAAATTTTTTTTTTTTATATTTTCTTAAGACTTTTTTTTGTTTATTTTTTGTTTTTTTTAACATTAAATAATTAATTTAAATAAAATTTTAAATTAATAATTATAAATAGGCTAAAAACATCAAACTTTTTTATAAAAACCCTCTGATACAAACAAAATACAAACGGTTTTATTTCTATTTTTTGCTCCGATTTAAAAGAATTCATAAAAAGACTTTTAAACCATTTTATTTTTCATATATTAAGAAAATTTTATACATAATTCCCCTTTGAGAGCAACTATTTTAGGTCATAACTTATCATAATTTATAAAAAATAAATTATAAACTGTTTTCCTTCAAAATTTTAAAATTATGCTAAAGAAATTAAAAATATTTTTTAATAAAAAAAGCGAAATAAAATCCCAATTGCAAATATGCCAGCTAAATCAAACGTTCTTAGAAATAAAACACATGCAGTTCTAGTGATTTCTTTTAACGATTTGTTGAACTTCTTTTCTTTCACCTCTTCACCTTTTATACACAAACAACAAACCAATACAAAGATTTGTCATTTAAATAAAAACCAAACAAATCTCTATTGAACGAAAACTGATTATTTACTTCTATTAACGATAATTGCGTATGTCCTTCAATGGCTCAGTGGTCTAAGCGCTTTTTCATAAATAGTTTTTTTCTTTTAGTCGCCCGATCGATCCCCGCCTATTCAAATTTTTTTGTAATTTTTTTTTTTACATTTTATTAAGACTTATTTGTTTTTTTTTTTTTTATTTTTTTAGATAACAAATACGTACAGCACAGTTGACTTAAAGATTTCGGTCAGTTTTTCTGTATTTTTGAGAACGGAAAGAGGAAAAGTTCCAAAATAAGGTACGAGCATCTTGGTTATCAATACACAACATCTGACCAAATGTGGGTGGGATCTGTGAATTGGGCGTGGCACAAAATATATTACTTTATATCTTAAGAACCTGAAGACCGAAATTAAATAATCCATAAATGGACTAAAACATCAAAATTTGTATAAAAACTAAAATTTTAGAACTGCAATATGACCTATGGATACGTCTTATATAGCAAAAGATCGAAAATCTTTAGTATAACATATTTGCTAAAAAACTCGGTGATATCGGTTCAGATACAAAAAAGTTATGCCCAAAACATAATTTTTTTTAAATACCTATTTTCTGGAACCATAAATCTTCCCGAGTCCAAGTTTTATCACCAAACTAAATGGTTAATTTCCTCTTAAAGGCGTTCGTATATAAATCTGTCCATTCCATATATGTCCATATATAAACTTCAGTTTTTTCCCAACCATGGTGAAGGGTATATAATATTCGGCATAGCCGAATTTAGCCACTCTTACTTGTTTTAATTGCGTTTAATTAATTGACCTCTCTTAAGTATCAATTGCGAAATTTTTGGAATTTTATTTGCAGTTTTTTAATTCAAATTGTGTTATTTTTCGGTATTTTTTTATTTTCAGTTGTCGTTCTTGTGCAATTATATAGGTAATTTTTAATTTTTATTATGGCGATACTGAATTAAATATATAAAAAGGCTTTGTTTTTCTTGGAATTTTATTTCAAAATCTATAACTACTTAAAAAGAAAATGACTATCCATACTTACATGACTTTTCCTTATTTTATACAAATAAAAAATAAAATACAATTTGAATAAATAAAAATACAATTTGAACATTTGGGGCCGCCAGAACGCGAACATAGCCCTGCTCTACCTTTACGAACAAACACATAATTCATTTGTTAGTTTTTGTGGTTTGTAATATTTTATTAAATTACAAATACCAAAATTTCAAATATTTGTATGACAAATATTTTAGTTTACATTTTAAAGAGAAAAGCCAAGAATTTCCAAGACTTGGCAGCATTTTTATAAATTCTTAATTTTTAAGCAGATATATCCATAACTCTTAGCAAGTCCGTATCTACTTAAATTTGTATGGAATGTTTATATAAAATTCGAAAAAAACAAACCTAAAATCAAAGGTCAGCCCAACCATAGAATGAGTGTAGCACGCGTCGTATAGAAAAAAGTAATTCTATTGGAATCCCGAATTTTATTGCTTTAAAAGAAAATATACAATTTAAATAATTCCATTAAGGACCTGAGCGAGGTAGCTAAATTTAGGCAATGTAGATATGTTTGCCATTTCAGATTTTTATGCCTTTTCCTAATATAAAAAATACTGAGACTTTTAGAAACTTTTTCTATTAACAACCCTCCTATTTTAAGGACATTTTCCTTTAGGGAAATTCTCAAATTCTGACGACTTTTTTCTTAATATAGATCCCGAAATTTTAATAACTTTTTGATATAAAAACCCTCAGATTATGAGGACTATTTGCTTTTGAAAAATTTTAAATTCTGGCGACTGTTTCATTTAAAAAAACACTCAATTATGAGAACCTTTTCTTACAAAAATTACTAGGTTTCGGAGGATTATTAGCAATGAAAAATTCTCAGAGAAAAAACCTTATATCCGAAGTAATTTTGCTTATAAAAAACCTCAGATTTTATGCAATATTTCTGGCAGCCAAATTTTCAGATTTTAAGAACTTTTTCCTTGAGATATTTCCCTTAATAAAGACCACTGGACTCTAAAAAAACTTGAAGATTTTGATTATACAGAAATATAGATTATACAGATATCAAAATATTCGAAATAACTAACTTAGTTCATAAACATTTCACTTCGCAAAGTCTGTAGTATATTTTTTTATTTTCTAAATCGTTTTGGGGGGAATATATCACCCTCATCCCCCTGGATGCACGCCTGGTTATACACTGCTTTACATAATGGCTGACTTTACTAGACTTTATTTTTCGTGTAATTGTGTTATATATAACATAATTATATTATTTGGGAAAATATCATGGCTGAATTAATGATTCTAAATTGGTCCTGATTTAATATAATTATATAACTGTATATAATATTATGCATAATCATATCTCATTGACTAGGAAAAAATGTCTAGAAATAATTATATTTAAAAAAAAAAAAAAAATATATATATATATATATATATATATATATATATATATATATATATATATTAGGGCGGGTCGATTTGTAGGGAGTGAAAAAATTCACCAATTTCCCTATGATTTCCGTATTCTATGGGTTATTCCATGAAAATTTGCCGAAGGAACCATACCTCTATCGTTAAAATCGAGTCCCCTACTTTTTGTTGGTAGATTTTTTCCCAAATTGACGTTCGTATGAAATATTACCTACACGTTAACATCCATAACTCAAAAACTATCGATCGGGTTTGGAAAGGTGAGCTCATTTTGATAAATTTACAAAAATAATCTCCAACATTAGTCCAACGGTTCAAAAGTTACGGGCATTTTTGTCCAAATTTTGGAGCCTTTTTCCATTTTTTTCATGATTTTGTCCAAGAATATTACTTTCATGGCCATTTTTTTGGCTCAATCCATTATTTAATTCAATTTACAATTCAAAACGAAGAGTTTAAGCCCAAATTTATCGAATTCGGTTGATTAATTCATGCGATATTGCTAAAACAAAATAACACATAAAACCAACTTTTTGATTTTTTTCCCTTTTTATTTTTTTTTTTCTACAAAAATTTAAATTAAGAGATAATAAAGTATCTATCAACCTATTATCAAAAAAAATATTCAATTTGAGTGTAGTAAAAGACAAAATGTGAAAAAAAACATTATTTTTTCTGAAAGTCTTGTTTGCTTTCAAGTCTGGGTGTTTTCGTACGGCTCTCTAATGTCGTCGCCATAGCGCCTTCTACATTCTTTCCTGCAACTCGTTTAGCAGTGGCAGCCAGCAATTGGACATGTCTTTCCGTTCCTTGAATGTGTAAAGGAATTTGTGGATCATCGAACGGTGGCACTTCGTAATTTAAATATCCCTCCAAATGTTCATACGAATAACTTTGCGTAAACGGTGGTTCGAATAAAATGGTATCGTCATTTAAATCAATCATATTTGTATATTCCGTACAATTAAAGTTTATAAGAGATTTTTTATAAACTCTAAGTTCCGTTGGGTCGACAATATCTCTTCGGTAATGTAAAATCTTCTTTATAGCAATGTTTCGTTTTTCCATTCTATCATCAAACAACATAGATAGCAAGATATTTTCTGAGTGTGCAAAATATGGATTATGTATTTACAACTCCAAGTAAATTCCGTGGTAAAAATCGTGTCCAAGTAATAAATTTAAAAAGTAATGTACTACCGTATGCGGCAGAGCTATAATACTTAACATTGAAATACATTGGCGTGTATACTTTTATTATATAGTTAGCCAGAATTTTTAAATTTTCAGTTGGATTATTAGTTGTCACATACAACCGTAATAATCTATTGGCTTTGGTCAGCCAACGAGAATGTGCAATTGGCCCTGGTTTTATGTGAGATAAATCCGCAGGAACCACACCATTAGAAATTGCATTGGCCATTAACATCAAGTACCTCGAATCAGTAGATAATTCTTCTGGATTTAAATCACCAGGAGGCATATTTTCCAAAGCGATTTCCTCAAAATCGGTTACCACCTGAAAAGAAAACATAAAAGCTAAAAAATAGAATAAAAAATGGTAAAGAATTAGCTATAAAAATTACATACCGGAAGATTTTCACAATCAGCAATTTTTGAGCTCAACTTTCCGGTAGTTGATCGTGGTCCAGTGGTGGTTGATTTGTCTAAAGTGTCAAACAAATGTCTAAACGGAAGCTCGTTAAAGTGCAGAAGACACACAAACCAGTGCAGTGGTCTCTTTAACTGTTTTTCGAATAGTCGCAAAATTCCACCGTGTACGCCAGTATTTGTTGGTTCACCATCAGCGCATATGGCAATTAATGAATCGAGAGACAATTGTTTTTCTTGGAAGAATTCGATCAATTTGTTGAATTTGCTTGCCGCAGTTTCACTTTCTAGTTTTGTGTAGCCTATCAATTGAGAATTTGGGGTCCTCAAAACAACTAGATGAGGTTCTTTAACCATCCTTGGATGCAACTTCTCATCAATTTTTTCTACAGTTAGAGCATCATTTTTCCTGCCGTCGAATGAAAATGATATCAAATTCGAGCCATCATATCGCTTACGAAGTGCGTCTTGTCTCCATTTTTCTCTTTCTCTACGAAGTTTACTTTTATCCATGATGACGAGATTGCCATGAGCATCTTTTACGCCCAGGTCTTCCATCAGAGCTGTTGCCAATGCTGATCCCATTCTATCATGCACACCAAATCTGTCACACATCATTGCATAGTTTTTAGTATTGTATCTGGGAGTGTATGTTTGTGGTGGTATAAGAGTGTATGTTTGTGGTGGTATAACTAATTCTGAACCTCCTCTCACATCAACTTCCATTTCGTCATAATGTGGTTCGTATGTAGGATCGTTGCTCACTGGGATTGTTGGTATAGTCGTTGGTATCGTCTCATCACGTCCACTATCGTTTGTATTCTGTCATTATATTGATCGTGCATGAAATCTTTTAAGTTTTCTGGGATAGATCCACATGAGCAGTCGTTTTCTTTCAAGTTGCATTTACATTTTCCAATGTTGAATAATTGGTTTGTTGATTCTACGAATTTTTTGAATTCTGTTGCGCGTTTTACTCGTTGTTTATCTGCATTACTATATGCGTCAAGCAAATTATTCAATTTTCTAATGATGCTACCTTTGAGTATAAGTTCAATATTAAGTTGATTCCAAATTTCTAACAATCTGTCTGCTACTTGGGGAGTAAATCTTTTATACGAAAACATTTTGCTTTGGGCTTTTGAACGTTCGGCCAAGAAAAAATAGTACTTCAATATATCTCGTTTAGTTGACAGATTAATATCAGGTAATTCACAGCCCACGCCAAAAGAAAAAACATCATGAGAGACCAAATGTTGCAAACTACTGCGTTGGGTATCTGTTGGATTTTGCGATGAACCAGGCTCTGAATAAATTTTTTAAACCGTCACTAAAAGAATTATATATGTTTTTCATAGAATAATAATATAACTATTAACTATAATAGTTAGCAATGTTTTTACACTTACCTTTAAATCTTTTCTAAATTTCAAAATAGTTTGATTATTTGTTAGTTATTTCAAGTAACACTTCACTGAAATGACGCTCAAACAAAACTAGCATACACTGGAATCCCCACCCCGACAACTACAGCTGATTGTTTCGTCCAATTAGAATTGCTGTGTATTTGTTGTTGTCAAAATGACGTCAGCGAAGAATTATTCTTTATAAATCGTATGCAAACCCAAAAAAGAGAGCAAAAAGAAAAAGGGGAAAAAAATCAAAAAGTTGGTTTTATGTGTTATTTTGTTTTAGCAATATCGCATGAATTAATCAACCGAATTCGATAAATTTGGGCTTAAACTCTTCGTTTTGAATTGTAAATTGAATTAAATAATGGATTGAGCCAAAAAAATGGCCATGAAAGTAATATTCTTGGACAAAATCATGAAAAAAATGGAAAAAGGCTCCAAAATTTGGACAAAAATGCCCGTAACTTTTGAACCGTTGGACCAATGTTGGAGATTTTTTTTTGTAAATTTATCAAAATGAGCTCACCTTTCCAACGCGCCTACTGGCGATTAAACCCGATGGAGTTATGGATGTGAACGTGTAGGTAATATTTCATACGAACGTCAATTTGGGAAAAAATCTACCAACAAAAAGTAGGGGACTCGATTTTAACGATAGAGGTATGGTTCCTTCGGCAAATTTTCATGGAATAACCCATAGAATACGGAAATCATAGGGAAATTGTCGAAAAATAAATCGACCCGCCCTAATATATATATATATATATATATATATATATATATATATATATATATATATATATATATATATACATATATATATATTCATTGCACATACTTTGAAGACATCTGTATATACAGCCAAAAAAGTCCCTATAATATGCGCTGAATCCAGTAAAATGTCTTCAGTGTAAACAGTAGAATAACAAAAAGTTTAAGGACAGTACCCAAAGTAACAAAATGATAGATAGATAGATAGATAGATAGATAGATAGATAGATAGATAGATAGATAGATAGATAGATAGATAGATAGATAGATAGATAGATAGATAGATAGATAGATAGATAGATAGATAGATAGATAGATAGATAGATAGATAGATAGATAGATAGATAGATAGATAGATAGATAGATAGATAGATAGATAGATAGATAGATAGATAGATAGATAGATAGATAGATAGATAGATAGATAGATAGATAGATAGATAGATAGATAGATAGATAGATAGATAGATAGATAGATAGATAGATAGATAGATAGATAGATAGATAGATAGATAGATAGATAGATAGATAGATAGATAGATAGATAGATAGATAGATAGATAGATAGATAGATAGATAGATAGATAGATAGATAGATAGATAGATAGATAGATAGATAGATAGATAGATAGATAGATAGATAGATAGATAGATAGATAGATAGATAGATAGATAGATAGATAGATAGATAGATAGATAGATAGATAGATAGATAGATAGATAGATAGATAGATAGATAGATAGATAGATAGATAGATAGATAGATAGATAGATAGATAGATAGATAGATAGATAGATAGATAGATAGATAGATAGATAGATAGATAGATAGATAGATAGATAGATAGATAGATAGATAGATAGATAGATAGATAGATAGATAGATAGATAGATAGATAGATAGATAGATAGATAGATAGATAGATAGATAGATAGATAGATAGATAGATAGATAGATAGATAGATAGATAGATAGATAGATAGATAGATAGATAGATAGATAGATAGATAGATAGATAGATAGATAGATAGATAGATAGATAGATAGATAGATAGATAGATAGATAGATAGATAGATAGATAGATAGATAGATAGATAGATAGATAGATAGATAGATAGATAGATAGATAGATAGATAGATAGATAGATAGATAGATAGATAGATAGATAGATAGATAGATAGATAGATAGATAGATAGATAGATAGATAGATAGATAGATAGATAGATAGATAGATAGATAGATAGATAGATAGATAGATAGATAGATAGATAGATAGATAGATAGATAGATAGATAGATAGATAGATAGATAGATAGATAGATAGATAGATAGATAGATAGATAGATAGATAGATAGATAGATAGATAGATAGATAGATAGATAGATAGATAGATAGATAGATAGATAGATAGATAGATAGATAGATAGATAGATAGATAGATAGATAGATAGATAGATAGATAGATAGATAGATAGATAGATAGATAGATAGATAGATAGATAGATAGATAGATAGATAGATAGATAGATAGATAGATAGATAGATAGATAGATAGATAGATAGATAGATAGATAGATAGATAGATAGATAGATAGATAGATAGATAGATAGATAGATAGATAGATAGATAGATAGATAGATAGATAGATAGATAGATAGATAGATAGATAGATAGATAGATAGATAGATAGATAGATAGATAGATAGATAGATAGATAGATAGATAGATAGATAGATAGATAGATAGATAGATAGATAGATAGATAGATAGATAGATAGATAGATAGATAGATAGATAGATAGATAGATAGATAGATAGATAGATAGATAGATAGATAGATAGATAGATAGATAGATAGATAGATAGATAGATAGATAGATAGATAGATAGATAGATAGATAGATAGATAGATAGATAGATAGATAGATAGATAGATAGATAGATAGATAGATAGATAGATAGATAGATAGATAGATAGATAGATAGATAGATAGATAGATAGATAGATAGATAGATAGATAGATAGATAGATAGATAGATAGATAGATAGATAGATAGATAGATAGATAGATAGATAGATAGATAGATAGATAGATAGATAGATAGATAGATAGATAGATAGATAGATAGATAGATAGATAGATAGATAGATAGATAGATAGATAGATAGATAGATAGATAGATAGATAGATAGATAGATAGATAGATAGATAGATAGATAGATAGATAGATAGATAGATAGATAGATAGATAGATAGATAGATAGATAGATAGATAGATAGATAGATAGATAGATAGATAGATAGATAGATAGATAGATAGATAGATAGATAGATAGATAGATAGATAGATAGATAGATAGATAGATAGATAGATAGATAGATAGATAGATAGATAGATAGATAGATAGATAGATAGATAGATAGATAGATAGATAGATAGATAGATAGATAGATAGATAGATAGATAGATAGATAGATAGATAGATAGATAGATAGATAGATAGATAGATAGATAGATAGATAGATAGATAGATAGATAGATAGATAGATAGATAGATAGATAGATAGATAGATAGATAGATAGATAGATAGATAGATAGATAGATAGATAGATAGATAGATAGATAGATAGATAGATAGATAGATAGATAGATAGATAGATAGATAGATAGATAGATAGATAGATAGATAGATAGATAGATAGATAGATAGATAGATAGATAGATAGATAGATAGATAGATAGATAGATAGATAGATAGATAGATAGATAGATAGATAGATAGATAGATAGATAGATAGATAGATAGATAGATAGATAGATAGATAGATAGATAGATAGATAGATAGATAGATAGATAGATAGATAGATAGATAGATAGATAGATAGATAGATAGATAGATAGATAGATAGATAGATAGATAGATAGATAGATAGATAGATAGATAGATAGATAGATAGATAGATAGATAGATAGATAGATAGATAGATAGATAGATAGATAGATAGATAGATAGATAGATAGATAGATAGATAGATAGATAGATAGATAGATAGATAGATAGATAGATAGATAGATAGATAGATAGATAGATAGATAGATAGATAGATAGATAGATAGATAGATAGATAGATAGATAGATAGATAGATAGATAGATAGATAGATAGATAGATAGATAGATAGATAGATAGATAGATAGATAGATAGATAGATAGATAGATAGATAGATAGATAGATAGATAGATAGATAGATAGATAGATAGATAGATAGATAGATAGATAGATAGATAGATAGATAGATAGATAGATAGATAGATAGATAGATAGATAGATAGATAGATAGATAGATAGATAGATAGATAGATAGATAGATAGATAGATAGATAGATAGATAGATAGATAGATAGATAGATAGATAGATAGATAGATAGATAGATAGATAGATAGATAGATAGATAGATAGATAGATAGATAGATAGATAGATAGATAGATAGATAGATAGATAGATAGATAGATAGATAGATAGATAGATAGATAGATAGATAGATAGATAGATAGATAGATAGATAGATAGATAGATAGATAGATAGATAGATAGATAGATAGATAGATAGATAGATAGATAGATAGATAGATAGATAGATAGATAGATAGATAGATAGATAGATAGATAGATAGATAGATAGATAGATAGATAGATAGATAGATAGATAGATAGATAGATAGATAGATAGATAGATAGATAGATAGATAGATAGATAGATAGATAGATAGATAGATAGATAGATAGATAGATAGATAGATAGATAGATAGATAGATAGATAGATAGATAGATAGATAGAGATAGATAGATAGATAGATAGATAGATAGATAGATAGATAGATAGATAGATAGATAGATAGATAGATAGATAGATAGATAGATAGATAGATAGATAGATAGATAGATAGATAGATAGATAGATAGATAGATAGATAGATAGATAGATAGATAGATAGATAGATAGATAGATAGATAGATAGATAGATAGATAGATAGATAGATAGATAGATAGATAGATAGATAGATAGATAGATAGATAGATAGATAGATAGATAGATAGATAGATAGATAGATAGATAGATAGATAGATAGATAGATAGATAGATAGATAGATAGATAGATAGATAGATAGATAGATAGATAGATAGATAGATAGATAGATAGATAGATAGATAGATAGATAGATAGATAGATAGATAGATAGATAGATAGATAGATAGATAGATAGATAGATAGATAGATAGATAGATAGATAGATAGATAGATAGATAGATAGATAGATAGATAGATAGATAGATAGATAGATAGATAGATAGATAGATAGATAGATAGATAGATAGATAGATAGATAGATAGATAGATAGATAGATAGATAGATAGATAGATAGATAGATAGATAGATAGATAGATAGATAGATAGATAGATAGATAGATAGATAGATAGATAGATAGATAGATAGATAGATAGATAGATAGATAGATAGATAGATAGATAGATAGATAGATAGATAGATAGATAGATAGATAGATAGATAGATAGATAGATAGATAGATAGATAGATAGATAGATAGATAGATAGATAGATAGATAGATAGATAGATAGATAGATAGATAGATAGATAGATAGATAGATAGATAGATAGATAGATAGATAGATAGATAGATAGATAGATAGATAGATAGATAGATAGATAGATAGATAGATAGATAGATAGATAGATAGATAGATAGATAGATAGATAGATAGATAGATAGATAGATAGATAGATAGATAGATAGATAGATAGATAGATAGATAGATAGATAGATAGATAGATAGATAGATAGATAGATAGATAGATAGATAGATAGATAGATAGATAGATAGATAGATAGATAGATAGATAGATAGATAGATAGATAGATAGATAGATAGATAGATAGATAGATAGATAGATAGATAGATAGATAGATAGATAGATAGATAGATAGATAGATAGATAGATAGATAGATAGATAGATAGATAGATAGATAGATAGATAGATAGATAGATAGATAGATAGATAGATAGATAGATAGATAGATAGATAGATAGATAGATAGATAGATAGATAGATAGATAGATAGATAGATAGATAGATAGATAGATAGATAGATAGATAGATAGATAGATAGATAGATAGATAGATAGATAGATAGATAGATAGATAGATAGATAGATAGATAGATAGATAGATAGATAGATAGATAGATAGATAGATAGATAGATAGATAGATAGATAGATAGATAGATAGATAGATAGATAGATAGATAGATAGATAGATAGATAATAGATAGATAGATAGATAGATAGATAGATAGATAGATAGATAGATAGATAGATAGATAGATAGATAGATAGATAGATAGATAGATAGATAGATAGATAGATAGATAGATAGATAGATAGATAGATAGATAGATAGATAGATAGATAGATAGATAGATAGATAGATAGATAGATAGATAGATAGATAGATAGATAGATAGATAGATAGATAGATAGATAGATAGATAGATAGATAGATAGATAGATAGATAGATAGATAGATAGATAGATAGATAGATAGATAGATAGATAGATAGATAGATAGATAGATAGATAGATAGATAGATAGATAGATAGATAGATAGATAGATAGATAGATAGATAGATAGATAGATAGATAGATAGATAGATAGATAGATAGATAGATAGATAGATAGATAGATAGATAGATAGATAGATAGATAGATAGATAGATAGATAGATAGATAGATAGATAGATAGATAGATAGATAGATAGATAGATAGATAGATAGATAGATAGATAGATAGATAGATAGATAGATAGATAGATAGATAGATAGATAGATAGATAGATAGATAGATAGATAGATAGATAGATAGATAGATAGATAGATAGATAGATAGATAGATAGATAGATAGATAGATAGATAGATAGATAGATAGATAGATAGATAGATAGATAGATAGATAGATAGATAGATAGATAGATAGATAGATAGATAGATAGATAGATAGATAGATAGATAGATAGATAGATAGATAGTAGATAGATAGATAGATAGATAGATAGATAGATAGATAGATAGATAGATAGATAGATAGATAGATAGATAGATAGATAGATAGATAGATAGATAGATAGATAGATAGATAGATAGATAGATAGATAGATAGATAGATAGATAGATAGATAGATAGATAGATAGATAGATAGATAGATAGATAGATAGATAGATAGATAGATAGATAGATAGATAGATAGATAGATAGATAGATAGATAGATAGATAGATAGATAGATAGATAGATAGATAGATAGATAGATAGATAGATAGATAGATAGATAGATAGATAGATAGATAGATAGATAGATAGATAGATAGATAGATAGATAGATAGATAGATAGATAGATAGATAGATAGATAGATAGATAGATAGATAGATAGATAGATAGATAGATAGATAGATAGATAGATAGATAGATAGATAGATAGATAGATAGATAGATAGATAGATAGATAGATAGATAGATAGATAGATAGATAGATAGATAGATAGATAGATAGATAGATAGATAGATAGATAGATAGATAGATAGATAGATAGATAGATAGATAGATAGATAGATAGATAGATAGATAGATAGATAGATAGATAGATAGATAGATAGATAGATAGATAGATAGATAGATAGATAGATAGATAGATAGATAGATAGATAGATAGATAGATAGATAGATAGATAGATAGATAGATAGATAGATAGATAGATAGATAGATAGATAGATAGATAGATAGATAGATAGATAGATAGATAGATAGATAGATAGATAGATAGATAGATAGATAGATAGATAGATAGATAGATAGATAGATAGATAGATAGATAGATAGATAGATAGATAGATAGATAGATAGATAGATAGATAGATAGATAGATAGATAGATAGATAGATAGATAGATAGATAGATAGATAGATAGATAGATAGATAGATAGATAGATAGATAGATAGATAGATAGATAGATAGATAGATAGATAGATAGATAGATAGATAGATAGATAGATAGATAGATAGATAGATAGATAGATAGATAGATAGATAGATAGATAGATAGATAGATAGATAGATAGATAGATAGATAGATAGATAGATAGATAGATAGATAGATAGATAGATAGATAGATAGATAGATAGATAGATAGATAGATAGATAGATAGATAGATAGATAGATAGATAGATAGATAGATAGATAGATAGATAGATAGATAGATAGATAGATAGATAGATAGATAGATAGATAGATAGATAGATAGATAGATAGATAGATAGATAGATAGATAGATAGATAGATAGATAGATAGATAGATAGATAGATAGATAGATAGATAGATAGATAGATAGATAGATAGATAGATAGATAGATAGATAGATAGATAGATAGATAGATAGATAGATAGATAGATAGATAGATAGATAGATAGATAGATAGATAGATAGATAGATAGATAGATAGATAGATAGATAGATAGATAGATAGATAGATAGATAGATAGATAGATAGATAGATAGATAGATAGATAGATAGATAGATAGATAGATAGATAGATAGATAGATAGATAGATAGATAGATAGATAGATAGATAGATAGATAGATAGATAGATAGATAGATAGATAGATAGATAGATAGATAGATAGATAGATAGATAGATAGATAGATAGATAGATAGATAGATAGATAGATAGATAGATAGATAGATAGATAGATAGATAGATAGATAGATAGATAGATAGATAGATAGATAGATAGATAGATAGATAGATAGATAGATAGATAGATAGATAGATAGATAGATAGATAGATAGATAGATAGATAGATAGATAGATAGATAGATAGATAGATAGATAGATAGATAGATAGATAGATAGATAGATAGATAGATAGATAGATAGATAGATAGATAGATAGATAGATAGATAGATAGATAGATAGATAGATAGATAGATAGATAGATAGATAGATAGATAGATAGATAGATAGATAGATAGATAGATAGATAGATAGATAGATAGATAGATAGATAGATAGATAGATAGATAGATAGATAGATAGATAGATAGATAGATAGATAGATAGATAGATAGATAGATAGATAGATAGATAGATAGATAGATAGATAGATAGATAGATAGATAGATAGATAGATAGATAGATAGATAGATAGATAGATAGATAGATAGATAGATAGATAGATAGATAGATAGATAGATAGATAGATAGATAGATAGATAGATAGATAGATAGATAGATAGATAGATAGATAGATAGATAGATAGATAGATAGATAGATAGATAGATAGATAGATAGATAGATAGATAGATAGATAGATAGATAGATAGATAGATAGATAGATAGATAGATAGATAGATAGATAGATAGATAGATAGATAGATAGATAGATAGATAGATAGATAGATAGATAGATAGATAGATAGATAGATAGATAGATAGATAGATAGATAGATAGATAGATAGATAGATAGATAGATAGATAGATAGATAGATAGATAGATAGATAGATAGATAGATAGATAGATAGATAGATAGATAGATAGATAGATAGATAGATAGATAGATAGATAGATAGATAGATAGATAGATAGATAGATAGATAGATAGATAGATAGATAGATAGATAGATAGATAGATAGATAGATAGATAGATAGATAGATAGATAGATAGATAGATAGATAGATAGATAGATAGATAGATAGATAGATAGATAGATAGATAGATAGATAGATAGATAGATAGATAGATAGATAGATAGATAGATAGATAGATAGATAGATAGATAGATAGATAGATAGATAGATAGATAGATAGATAGATAGATAGATAGATAGATAGATAGATAGATAGATAGATAGATAGATAGATAGATAGATAGATAGATAGATAGATAGATAGATAGATAGATAGATAGATAGATAGATAGATAGATAGATAGATAGATAGATAGATAGATAGATAGATAGATAGATAGATAGATAGATAGATAGATAGATAGATAGATAGATAGATAGATAGATAGATAGATAGATAGATAGATAGATAGATAGATAGATAGATAGATAGATAGATAGATAGATAGATAGATAGATAGATAGATAGATAGATAGATAGATAGATAGATAGATAGATAGATAGATAGATAGATAGATAGATAGATAGATAGATAGATAGATAGATAGATAGATAGATAGATAGATAGATAGATAGATAGATAGATAGATAGATAGATAGATAGATAGATAGATAGATAGATAGATAGATAGATAGATAGATAGATAGATAGATAGATAGATAGATAGATAGATAGATAGATAGATAGATAGATAGATAGATAGATAGATAGATAGATAGATAGATAGATAGATAGATAGATAGATAGATAGATAGATAGATAGATAGATAGATAGATAGATAGATAGATAGATAGATAGATAGATAGATAGATAGATAGATAGATAGATAGATAGATAGATAGATAGATAGATAGATAGATAGATAGATAGATAGATAGATAGATAGATAGATAGATAGATAGATAGATAGATAGATAGATAGATAGATAGATAGATAGATAGATAGATAGATAGATAGATAGATAGATAGATAGATAGATAGATAGATAGATAGATAGATAGATAGATAGATAGATAGATAGATAGATAGATAGATAGATAGATAGATAGATAGATAGATAGATAGATAGATAGATAGATAGATAGATAGATAGATAGATAGATAGATAGATAGATAGATAGATAGATAGATAGATAGATAGATAGATAGATAGATAGATAGATAGATAGATAGATAGATAGATAGATAGATAGATAGATAGATAGATAGATAGATAGATAGATAGATAGATAGATAGATAGATAGATAGATAGATAGATAGATAGATAGATAGATAGATAGATAGATAGATAGATAGATAGATAGATAGATAGATAGATAGATAGATAGATAGATAGATAGATAGATAGATAGATAGATAGATAGATAGATAGATAGATAGATAGATAGATAGATAGATAGATAGATAGATAGATAGATAGATAGATAGATAGATAGATAGATAGATAGATAGATAGATAGATAGATAGATAGATAGATAGATAGATAGATAGATAGATATATTTACCTTATACCTTTACGTCTGGCTAATCCCGCCTTTAGTCTCTTCTTTAAAATCTTCAATATTTCTGTCAGCAAAAAAACGTTTTCTTTTATTGGCCGTGGGGATGGGGGCATTATCTTGCTGGAAAGTAAAATTATTTCCATAATTTTCCTCAGCAAATGTAATTAGAACATCGTCTAATAATTCTATGTGATTCTCCACATTCATTTTGTGTGAGACTCTATATCCAAAAGCAGCCCAAGTCATGAGGGAACCACCTTAAAAATTTCTCGCTACTGTAGTTTGCATTTCAGTACTTTTTTCTTTCCAGTATCCACGAACACCATCAAGATTAAATATTTTTGGTCATTGAATATAATTTTTTTCTCACTTCTCTTCCCAAAATTTATCCCAGGAAAAACATGGTAATGACCTATCATTACTTTATACATTACTTTGTAATAATGTATTACCGATAATATATTACCTTTTTATTATTTTCAATTAAATAATAATAAGTTACCTGTAATGGCATACCTTCCTATTATTTTTATATAAATAATAATGATTCATATTTAGTACTTTAAATAACTTTATTAATTTATGTATATTTTATTTATTAATCTTTATTTTGAGTTAAGGCCTGTATCAAAAAAGTTCGAATTTATGAAAAGAAACAACTTAACATTGCAAATGAACAGGAAAAACATACAATTTAGTATATAGTGCAAAGTGCTTTTTTGAATTTTCCAGTTTCTAGCTTTAAAGTAGCTTTTTCTAAAAGATTTTGAGCCTTTGATAGATTTTTCACATTTTTTTTTTTGCCGTCAAGTGCTTTTTTCTAATAACAAAAAATATTTTTATTCTTTTTTTAAGAAAAGTGTTTTTTCACAACTTCTAAGTTTTGCTTGTTTAAAAAATATTTTCTGTGCTGGTTTTGTTCTTTTTTTAAAGTGTTTTATCCCAACTTTTTACTTATGCTGGTTTTTTGGCCAATATTTTTTTGCTTTAAAAACAATGAATGATTTTTAATTTTGGTATACGAAACACGAATATGCAAAAATTTAAAAACAACTTAGGACAAAAATCGAATTTTGTCTGTAGTCCCGAAAAAGCCTTTATACACAAGTCTTCGAAATTGTGAAGAGATATAAAATTTAACATTTTAAAAATTAAATCGAATATAAATGGTATGCATATGTCCCAAATTGTATAACCATCCTGTAAGAAATGGAGTGAGCCGATATCTTAAAGGAATGGACCATGTCCTACCAAAATTTTAGAAGAAAAATCGGTTAGGAAATGGGTCAAACATGACAAAAATTAAAAATGGGACATTTATTAGACATTGGCCGTCAAAAGGGTTAATTTATATAGTTTGAAAAAAATAAAAAAATGGACTAATGTTTTGGATACACAACACTTTATGTCATTACCTTGTCGCTTACGCAGAATTTACGAAGTTTAAAATAATATGTTTCTCAATTTCATACTGAATGTTAAATAGTAATTGCTTATTAGTAACCAATTATTCAATTATGCATACGCGTAACCCATTATTTTTTATTTTTTCGTAAGCTTGCACGTAAGCATAACACCTTACTCTTTGGGACATCCAATATAAAAAAGTTAGAATTATAATATAAATGGTAATACCTGAAAACCTTTGAGTTTAGATTACTAGACTCATTATTTGGTAATGTGTGTTTTTGCTGGGCAGTAAGTTTTAATCATTAAAATCATCATTCAAAATTTGGTTTATTGATCTAGCTGTCACATTTAGATTTAATTTTGATTTTATTTGGCCACAAATTAAGTTTTCTTAAACTGCAAGACGACGTTAAATTTGTCTTTAATCGCATTCATTTACTACGGGAATGGGACCATGTGTTCTAATAATTCCATAGTAACTTTTCCATAGTAACTTTTAATCGTAGATTTCGGTCTACTTAATTTTGTTGCAATTCCTTGCTCTGTAGTTGACAACTTTGTTCCACGTGGTACAGTGCACTTGAAATATTTAAAAACCAGAGAAACAAATGACAGAAATATTTTTTTTTATTTTAAGCACAAAGTTCACTTATGAGTACCAACAAAATTATTTTTGTGTCAATATTCCAACAATATAATATTTAATTAAAAAATTAAAAATTTTCATATGAAAACTAGGATAATACAGCGTTGAAAAAAATTCGTGAGGTTTTGGAGAAGAATACCTTTATTTGAAATATATCTTTAATATTATTTGTACATTATATCCATTTCCATACCTGTAGATGGTATGTGGTTTATCTTCTTTGCTACAGATTTCTGCAGTTTCAACATGTTTTATTAAACTTAGAATTGTTTTTGTACCAAAATCATTTTGTTTCAGGAAGTGAATGATTTTATTCTTATTTCCTTATAAAAGACTTCATCACTAATCTCCAGGATCTTTCGTATAAAATTGGATGTGTTGAATAGACATTTATTAATCTACCTGATGCGGTGGGTTTCTTGATAATAATAGAGTCTAAGTAAGGCAGTTGATTATCCTTTTCTTCTTCAATAGTGAACTGGATTTGTCGGTGGTATGAATTTAAAATCTTAAAAGTATCATCTACTTTATCCGTTTCCAAAACAAATGATTAAGAGTTGATATTCCATTTTTCTTCGATTGTTTAAAGGGCTATATTAACTGAAATGCTAGGGAATAAGGAAACTACATCGAAAGAGATAGGGATCTAGTCGTCGTTTATTATAGTGTTATTAATTCTCGTCTTTAAATTAATTGCATCCTTCACATTATATTTAGATTCTCTCGTTAAATTTTTCAAAATATCAACCACATATTTACACTTAACTTCCCAGCAAAAACACACTGCAAGGTTTTCACCTATTACCCTTTATATTATAATTCTAACTTTTTTGATGTCCCAAAAGGTAAGGTGTTCTGCTTACGTGCAAGCTTACGAAAAAATAAATAATAATGGGTTACACGTATGCATATTAATAATTGGTTACTAATAACCAATTATTATTTATTTTTTGTAAGAAATTGCATAACACATTATTTTTTAACTCCTGGTAACCAATTCTAAATTAACTTTGAGTAAGCGACAAGGTAATGCGATGCAGTGCTGTGAATTCCAAAAGGAAGTATATAAATTAACCCTTTGGCCCAATTTTAACCGATTTTCTTAAATGTGGCTTTTATCGACAGATGGTAGTTGTTGTTTTCACACAATTCCAATTATTTATATCAATATGGTCTTAGAGCCAATGGGATTACCACAAATTAAAAAAAAAATATATACAGTGCGAGCTCGATTTTCGCAACTGGCAATATTTTTACATTACAGTCTTTATAACTGCAACTATTTTCAAAAAAGAGTCTCAACAAGTGCAACATATTTTTTTTACTATTTAAATGCTCTTTCTTCTTGTATTAATTTTTCTTGATGCAAGTCCGAGAGAGGAAAAAAGAAAGATAAGGGGTACACACTTGCTTGTACCGAAAAGTAGCCTAGATTCTCTTTTGTTATTTCATATAAAGGGGAATACAGTTTTTATAGCTAGTTTTTAGTTTTGTTTTATTCTACTTTGTAAGAATTTATTTTAGATTTGTTTAAGTAACGTGAAGGTCGATGTTAGAGCAAAAACATGGGATTTGTGAAAACACTTGTAAAGGTGACAATCAAACAAAAATTAGAGCTTGGTGAATCTGTAAAAAAAAATTGTATAGATTACAATGTGCAAAAGTCAACAGTAAGCCGCATTAAAAAAAATAAATTCATCATACAAAAATTTGTTCGAGAAACTGAGTCAGGGCCAGGACACCGTTCAACATTAAAAGCTGCAGAACTTCCAAAAATGGAAAAAAAATATTTAAGTTTTTTTTAAAACAAAGATCAAGCAATATACCAGTCTCTGAACAAATTAAAAGCAAATGCGATGTTTTTTCACAGCAAAATAAAAGAGAAACCAGGAAACTTTAACGCTAGCCTTGTATGGGTCAAAAATTTTAAAAGAAGACAAGGTATACGCCTACTGAAAATATGCGGAGAAGAACTTTCAAATAAGACTGAAAGTGTTGATCCATTTATAAAAGAGTTTCAAACAAAAATCAATCAATTAGGGCTAACTCCTGATTAAATATACAATTGTGATGAATCCGGTTTATTTTATAAACTCTTACCAGATACGACTTTGGTGAGTTCTAAAGAAAAATCAGTTGCTGGCCATAAAGTGTCCAAGGAAAGGTTAACATTTTTGCCGTGCATGAACGCAAATGGGACTCGCAAGTTGAAATTGCTCGTCATCGGTAAATTTAAGAATCCACGGGCTTTTAAAAACTTCAATAACAAGCCGGTCCACTACAGAGCAAATAGAAGTTCGTGGATGACTTACACCATTTTTGAAGATTGGTTCAAAAATATGTTTGTTCCTGAGGTTAGTATTGAAATTAACTTATGGGTCTATTATGGATGGCAACCGAACCGAAGAAAGCTTTACTGCTTATCATCCAAAAAATGATGAGTTGAAGTCCGACGATGGCAATTTTATCATAATGTGTCTACCTCCGAACTGCACGGCAATTCTTCAGCCTCTAGACCGAAATGCAATTAACTTAACAAAACGGTTTTAGTAGTAGTAGTAGTTATTCTTTATTTTCATTTTAAAGTTTTGCAATATATGTACATTTTTAACTTCAATATAAAATTGTTTAAGAATAGTTGTAAATCCAACTTTGACTCTATGTCGTCAGTCGGTTTGCTTTTTAATAATAACTTTATACATAAATAAATTTCCTTTTATACATTAAATTCAGCTATTAAATAATTTCGATATATTACACATGTTTTCATATAATTTGCCAATAACTTCCAAGAATGTGTTTTACCATTTAATAAATTTATTATTTCCTCTTCACTTAATACAGTTTTTCCAAAATTTGAAGCCCTAAATTCTCTTAAAGTGTAACAACGTCCTATAAAATGTTCTATGTCTTCTTTTTCTTTTAAATTGCAAAGTGAGTATAAAATTGATGTATTCTCATTAAAATTATTACCATTTAGCTTAATCATATCACTTCTTGCCTTAAATATCCATGCTATATCTTCAATCTTTGTGTCATCGGTCATATATTTAACTCCTGCAAGTGGATCTAGTTTTCTAAAAATTCTACTTGTTTGATATACTTGTGCCAGTTTATCTTGTTTGTATTTAATTCTTAACGCATTCAGTGAATTTTCACGATTTGTATTCCATTGTGTTTTGTTAATGTTTAGTTGTTGTGTCCATAACATTCCACAATCTGCACTTATTATGTTCAGATCTTTAACCCAAAACAGTTGCTTCTGTACTAAGAGTTTAGTGTGCTGATTTGGAAGTCTTTGTTGGCCGTACTCAAACATAGTCCTATAGATATACCTTAAGTGTAGGTCCAATGTGTACAAATGCCCGTTTTCCATTCCAGTTTCTAACATAAGTATATAGGTTGGTGTAAAACTGGGAAGTTTAAAAATTTTCTTTATAAAAAATAGCTGCAGTTTATCCACCTCTTCAAAAAGTGAGAATACCTGGGCCCCATAACTTTGAACAGCTCTACTGACTGCCAAAAAGAGTTTCCATTTGGATCTTAGCGATATATTAGATTTATTGAGAAAATTTTTCCACGTTATATTTATGCTATTTTTCGCAATTGTGTTTCTATTTTCCACATGTTTTCTAAAAATCATTGTGGGATACAATACCACTCCTAGATAACAATACTCGGAAACTATTTGTATTTCTCCTCCATTAAAATACCATTTTTCGTTTCGTGACAGTTTTCCACCTTTTCTAAATGCCATGATTTTTGACTTGCTTAGATTTACTTCTACATCCCACATTTTGCAGTATGCTTCTAATTTATAAATCATTTTCTGTAGGATACAAACTTCGTCTGCGAGAATAACGATGTCATCAGCATATAGCAATAGACGAATATTTAGGCCTTCAATATTTATCCCTCCTTCTAAGTGGTCATGTAAGTCGTTCAAATATAACGCAAACAGTAACGGGGACAGAAGACATCCTTGCTTCACACCTGATACCGTTGAAAATGGGTCAGATAGCTCTTGGCCTGTCCAAACAGCTGATTTTGTGTTTTTATACATATTTTCTATAAATTTTACTGTTTTGGTCGAGAACAAAACGGTTTTATAAAAAAAAACCTGAAAGCTGAAAGCTTTTAATATTCGTAAGGCGGTTAATATTTTGGCTAGTTCATGGGATAAAGTTTCTTCCAATTCAATAAAAAATTGTTGGAACATTCTTATGTCTAACTATGAGGAATGGACAAATGAAGACGATTTGCCTTTAAATGTTGTACGCGAGCAGCTGATGCAAGAAGAAGCCTTTTTTGGTCCATCTATTTCAACATTGCTTCAAGATGTTTTACCTAATGTGAGCTTTACAGATGAAATTATCCACGAATGGATTAACGATAATATTGAAGAAAATACGGTGGATGAAAGTGAATCGGATGTAGAAATTACTGTAGATGAAGGAACTGAAGAATTGCCGAAAATAAAAACAGACGATGTCATCAAAGCACTTGATATTTGCATAGAATGGGCCACAGAAAATGACTTTGGCTATGAAAGACTTAACGCTATTTAAGACATAAAAAAAACTTGCATTACAAAAAAAATTTAAAATACCTAAAGTTCAAACGAAAATTTCAAAATTTTTTTCTTTAAATTGATAAAATATGCAGCCTACCAAAAAATATGTAATATAGTACATGCAAAAATATTTTTTATTTATATAAGAGTGAAATGTTTATGTTTCTTTTGTTTTTCTTAATAAATAAAATGTTAAATTAAAAATATCCGATAAAACGTAACGTTTTTATTACAAAAATGGGGTGTCATCAAGTGTAATAAACACTGGTCGATTATTACAACTTTTCGGTAATTGCAACAGGCCAGATTTTTTCGGGTTGTGAAAACCGAGCTCGCACTGTATATATATATATTTTTGCATAATTTTTGGAACACATTTTCTCGCATCCTATTAGACAACACGGGTAGGTAGGACATGGCCCATTTCTTAATTTTTAAAAACATCGAGATATTTGGAATTGGTTCACTTTATTTATTACAGGATACTGATACAATTTGGGACATACATATAGATTTATTCTCCTGATTCCAAATTTGGTTTCCAAAATTTTCAATCTCTTTACAATTTTTAAAAATTTCATAAAACAGTTTCATAAACATTTTATTTCATAAACATTTCATAAACAGTTAAAACGCGATATTTTCTCCAAGTTGTTTTAAATTTTTTTGTCATATTCGTAATCTGAATACCAAAATATAAAATAAATAAGTTAAAATAAATTAATTTGACACTACTCTAAACTAATTTGCAGGCTTTTTCCTGTTCACTTACATGATAATTTGTTTTATTAAACACTTATAATTTATAAATAATAAAATACAAATTAATAAAGTTATTTAAACATTTGGCATAGACTCAGTATTATTTGTATTAAAATTATAGAAAAGGTAAGCCATTACAGGTAACTTATTATTATTTAATTCAAAATATTAAAATAAGTAATATATTATAGGTAATACATTATTTTTATTTTGAAAACAATGCTGAATGTAAGGCGTACTCATTACAAGGTAATGTATAAAGTAATTGCCATGTTTTTGCTGGGTATTCATAGTATATGTATATGAATTGTATTGTATGCACTATTGTTTATTGTGATAAACAGCTAAAAAAAGAGAAAGACTTTCCAAATTACAACAACATTTACGAAAAAAGATAAAAAATCGATAAATAGCATCAAAAGAAATTTAGATCAGCACCTACTTATCTGGTTTTAATATACAAAAAATATACATTCATTTAAACAAATATGTAAAACAAATACAACTTATAGAGCGATACATTACAAGCACACAAATAGTTTAAAGTCGCACATAATATTTATACATATTGAACCTTTCACTTAAAAATCAACTAAATAAATAAATTTATTTAAATGACTAAAGTTTTATCAATATATTTTTTGGGGTTTTTTAAGGAAGTACAAAGCTAAAAAAATCAGTTTTAAATTTAATTTTTAAATTACAATTTTGAATAATTAAATAGTATACCTAATCCAGTTTTTACACGGTACATACGTTTCAGAACATATCGTGCAAAAAAAAATAGTGGAAAAAAGACAAATCGGAAGGAAAAATATATATGTTCAACAATCTCAAAAGACGAACAAAAAATATCAATTCGTAAAATAAAAACAAATTTTGTCCTTTAGCATATCATTTAAAAACAGGATAAGTTTTGTCGGGTTAAGGCCAAATTATTCTGACGTAAACGTGCGGAATCAGCTGATCCGTTAGCTTTAGAAAGACAATATTAAAATCAGTGCTCGAACGTGTACGTGACGTAACTTTGCGGATTTTCTATCCGTTTTTACGTCACAGTATAACGATTTGTTTATTTACTTTTACGTGACATAAAATTTTGTACAAATTATATATGTAGTATGTTTTCTGGGTTTCAAAAATGAATTTTAAATATTTTTCTTAATAAATGTTTTTAGAAAAAAAAATTTTTGGCCAAAATTTATTTTTTGTTGTTATACCCCATTCATATTGTTTTTGATTGAAAATTTGTGTGAAATTTGAAAGTTCAAAACTAGAAAAAAACGAAAATACGTATTTTGGGGTTCATAAATAAATGAATGAATTTTATTGCTGCATATTATCAAATTCTAATAAAATTTCCATAAAAAGAAAGTCTCATCATCTTAGAATATTCTATAGGAAAAAAGGTTTAAGGTAGACTCTTTAAGAACAAGAAAAACGTAATGGATCCGTCATATGAAATAATTCTTAGAATCTCATGATATTGTTTAAGAAAAAATTTTCAGAATATATAGGGAATCCGTCAGATTTTAAGGGATTTTTCTGATTAAAATCCCCTTAGGTTCTAACAATTTTTTTTTTTTGTATAGGAAAAATCTCAGGTTCTGTGGGAATTTTTATGTAGGAAGAAGTTGTCAGAATCTAAGCATTTTTGTAGAAAATCTCCCTAAAATCTGAGGGTTCTCTTAAGGTAAGGGTCTCTATATGTAATAGTCCTCGGTATATGGAGGCTTTTCTGTACTTTTCCATATAAAAAACTTTAGATTCTAAGATCGGTTTTTATAACACCACAAATTTTGCGGATTGTTTCCTGTAGAAAATTTGTACTATAGCAAAGACGTAATATTTCGCGGATTTTTTAATTATTAAAAACCCAATAGATCCTGAGGACTTTTTTCTATAAAAAACCCCTAGATTCAAAGGAGTTTTTCCTGAGAATTTTTAGCTTTAAATCTCTAGATTTTGACGAAAATCGAGATTTCAGTAAAAATCTCGTGTAAAATCTCAAGATTTCGGTTGTCAAATCTAAATATCGCAATGTGCAAATGTAGACGGTCAAGATTTCTGTAAGAGATTTCCATTGAAATCTCGATATTTAAAGATAATTGTGAACGCAGCATAAGATTTTAAGAATTATTTATTAAGAAATTTAGTAACAGTTCCTTAAAATTACTTTCATTATTTTAAAAATAAATAAACTGTCAGCTGTCAAACTGTTTTTTTCTTTTGGTTAGCAACAACAAAATATTTTTATGTTATTATTATTTTTTCTTTTTTAATAAAATGTGATCGATATCAAGATTACAGATTGGCAGTCGCCAGCTGTACTACCTTACCTAATTCGACATGATATATTTGCCAGATAAATACATAAATGACTTGATGCATACGAGAATACTTACACGCCAGAACACAAAATACGAAAAATATGTGGTTATATATATTCTTACCAGAGTTAAAAAAATATTGGGTTTAAAAATTTGAAATAATGATAAAAATATGTCGTTATTGGCAACGTTATTGTACGTTTTAAGGTATTGCAAAAAGTACTTTGATATAAATAAAGATGCATTATTTTCATTTAGATAAGAGATATTTACAATTAAATTAAAGTTTGTCTGATTTTTATAAGCCCAAAAATTCACCATTGCCCACTGTTCACCAATTCTCTTCACACCTCCAAATACATAATTCTAATCTTTTGAGATCAAAAACTCTTTGTAACTATTTATTACGGTTATTATTCTCGGCTTTTATCCGGAAAAAAATATTTTGAAAGCATACCTGAATAAATCACTTTTTAAGAACGGATGCGGTCTGGTGAAAAGAATTTCTAATGTATGTTTTTCCAAATAAAAATATCAAAAATTTCTCTGTCAGAACTTAAGCATATTCCAATGCTATCATTTGTTTACCAGGGGCCTAACTCTCGCATTCGTGAGTGACCAAAATTCTTGTCAAACTTACGATTTTTTTACTTTTGAGATTAGTCGATATAGAGTAAAGCCTACGGAAATTTCTAATGATGACATTGGATATCGAGCGATCATTCGATAGGAAAAGAGTCTGCGAAAATACATTTAAAACATTTTTACCATGAATAAAATAAGAAATTTTTAATTTAAAATTGTGGAATAAGTAGAGCTGCTGTTTAACTTAAATTATTTCAAAAAATTTTAAAAAGGTTTAAATATCCAAGTTACTGGAGCACAAAGTAATGAGTCTAAAAATAGATTTTTAAAAATATTTGAATCAGTGATCGGTAACTCATTCTTTAAATGCTTAACCAGACCTACAATCTTTACAAGGTTATATGAAAAGTTATTCAAGTTTTTTTCTATTTTGTAATACCAGCATTAGCACCTGTAGTTTGCTTAAAGGATTGTTCTTTTACAAGGGTTAATAAATATTGGTCGATCTGTATAATATTAAGTGGGATTATGCCCATTATTTTTCATAGTTTTAGCAGATTTCCGCTCAAAATTGTGCAGAAAGGGGTAAAATTTGCTTTGCAATCAGGAAAATTTGTTAAATTTTCTTTCAGTTACCGAACCTATGTAATATGTACAAAATTTTATTTGCTGCTGCTTACGATGAAATCTCCATAATTATCCTCCCTCTATGACGACACCTAAATAAGAATTAATAGCACACTTATACTATTATTTGGGGGAAAATCCAAGAATACACTTTTAAGTGGTTAAAACCCGGTCAATTAGCTTTTTATATAATTATACACCTTTTATCTTTTTTCGAGCGTTTTCTAAACAAAAGAATAATTAAAGGTTGATTTACACGTCGATTACCCTTATCTACTATTACTCAGTATTGATTTTTAAAATCGGCAAAACAATAAAAAAAAACGTTAAAAAATATAGATTTTATTAAGCCGGCTAAATTCAGGTTTCCAAGTTTCTATGAAATTTTATAAAAAAAATAAAATAAAATATTTGTCAAAGAAATTTCAAAACTTTTTGTCAATTTGTCGCACAGTTCCTAAATGAAATTATTTAAATTGTATATTTTTTTGAAAACAATAAAAATCGTGAATCCGATTGTGTCACTTCCTTTTTAACTTAAAAATATGAGATTCCAATGCCACATAAAGTCTTAACTGGAATTCATAAAATTTGAGAAATATGAGTTTTTTATATAAAAACATATCATATTATATTTGTTTACAAAAAAAAAGAAAAGTCAGGATATTCATTTGTTTACAAGTAGATATAAATATAGAGATAAAATTCGAAAAAACAAAGCTTTTTTATAAAAAGAAAATATTTATGTCTGTGTCAGCGAAATTAAAAACCAATCCGAAATAAAGGAACGTAATTAAAATTCAAAAATTTACAAATATAATTCAAAAATATGCAATTTGAATTAAAAAATGCCAAAGCGCTATTAACAAAAATTAATTTCAATTAATGTTTTACATCCAAAAGTTGCAGAAACAATCTAATCCTTTTTGATATGGTTGTCTTTGGATTTAAAAAAAAAATTGCACGTAGCTACACATGATATTTGTGCTGTTTTTTTGTTTCAAAATAGTTCGCTGTGTGTCGCGGCTCAAAGTTGTTGACTTTTTTAAATGGAAGACGTGTTTTTTGAAATATTCGTGAATAAATAAAGTTTTGCATTTTTGCAATATTTCTGTAATGAAACGGCTTATTTTCGAAACAATTATCTAGAAGTAGAAGTTCATATGAGATACGATTTGTAAAAATAATTGCTTAAAAAGTAAGATCAGTTTAAACATGAGGTATTTATCCGACTTTGAGTCGCTTAAAATATCCAACTTTTAGCATTGCTACATCGTGAATTTTAAACAACCAAAACAGCACAGATATTAAAGGAACGTGGAATATCCATGTCCAAATTTATAGTGATATCCATAAAATGGTTCTTTGGATTTTATATTAGTGTTTGATATTTTAATTGATATTCTTGGAATTTCAAATGGTGTTTTTTATTTATAATAAAATTTTTGAAATTTGATTTGATTTACAGTTGCTATTTTTTAAATGAAAATGTAGTTGTTTTAAATAAATGTTCTAATTAAAATTACTTATTAACTACTAAGTAATTATCTATTACTCAGTAAATCTTAATAAACACAATTTATAAACACATCAATTTAGTCGGTGGCGTTTCCAGGATTTCGTTTCGCGGGCGGGGGGAGGGGGGTAGGTTACAAAATTCTTTTGACACGAAACGTTAAAGACTCGGCTTGGTGCAATATTGTATACATTCTTTACCACATTATCGTTACCGGAGAATCTATTTGTCATACTTGAGATTATTTCATCTAAATATGGAATGAATAATACTGATCTGTAATATTCCGTTGGGTCATCTGTTTGTAAATTTGAACAGTATTTTTGTTTTCCTACCCGTCCTGGTAACTCTGGTTCTATATCATACAGTTTTACGATTTAAGTAGTATCAAATAATAAACTCCTCCTCGTTTGTTTTGTTTTGTTAAAGTTTTAACATTATTTATGAGAAAAGCATAAGTTCGATTTTTGTTCGTCTACATGGAAGGTAGCTATTGCTTGAAATTACGGGCAAGTCATGTAAAATTAGGGTAAATGTGTTTCATATGTAAATAGTTGTAGAAGTTGGTGCCGCGAAAAATCGCGCAATTTTTATTAAAAAATTTTGATTTTGTTTTTCGTAAATTAATAGTTGTAGAAGTTGGTGCCGCAGACGAAAATTTTGTTATTCATACATTAAGAACAAATATAATTCTTAAAAGGTTTCGGAATTGCCAAGCTGAGACGCTATGTCATGGAAATGCTTTGGCTCTTTAATTTTATAAGAATATCGAATGCTGCAAAAACCGCATATCGGAAATTAATTGCTTTTCCATTGTTACCAAAAAAATGATTAAGAACTGGCTGGAAGGACACACGACGCAACTCATGGACGGAGAGCAGAAATTTACTTAATTTTTGAACTATTTTGAAAGACAGTGGTTGCACATCACTAAAATATTTGATTTATTTAAATTGATTTTGATTGTAATTCCTTAAAATGTTTCAATTTAGGTTGGCCCAAGTAACTTAAGTGTTTATAAGGAGTAGATTCGGATGTTATTGATTCCATGCAATATAAATGCGTATAACGCTGTGCATAAACAACATTTCTTTGCTTTGCATATTTTGGGGTCATTTTTCATTTCATCATATTAGGGTTCATTTTTCATTTCTTCAAATTGGGGTTATTTTGCAATCTGAATTAAAGCCTCAATCTAATAAATGAAAATATGCCCCAAACTAAATTTTTGGACTAATTTTCATTTGGTTGGGGTCATTTTTCATTAAATTTTTAGGGTTAATTTTCATTATCAAATTTTGCCCCAAAAAATGAGGCTTATTACATTTTAAGATTGGGGTCATATTTCTTGGGGCACAACGGTTTTGAATCAAATAGAAAAATTTCAAATATTTGTATGACAAATATTTTTGTTTACATTTAAAGACAAGAATTTCCAAGACTTGTCAGCATTTTGTAAATTCTTACTTTTTAACTGCTTTGAAAGCCTATATAAGCTAAGTTGTTAATTATATATTTGCAATTTTAAATACAAATGTTTTGGTGATTCCAGTTAAGACTTAATGTGGTATTTTAATCTAAGATTTTTAATTAGGTAGGAACACAAAAATACCGTTCAAATATTTAAACAGATGATTCAGCGGAATATTGCAGATCAGCCTAATTCATTCCAAGATTAGATGAAATAATCTCAAGAATAACAAATAGATTTTCCGGTCATGAAAACGTGGTAAAGAATTTATACAATGTTGTACCAAGCCGAGTCGTAGACGTCAAAAGAAATTCGTAGTCTCATAGAATTTTATCAAAATGTTCTAAATGCGGAAAAAAGCTTTACAACACAAAAATAATCAAAACTTACTTGAGAAAATTTAATGGGCAAAGTAAGACTTTCTACATTGGCTCTAATGTCTGTATATCGTGAAGAGTTAGACCCATACAAAATTGTTGACAGTTTTATGTCGAAAAATCGTCAAATTAATTTTAAAGTTCAATATTAAATGTATACATTAGATCTCTGTCAATGCGATAAATAAGTTTTAAGTAAAAATTTTATATGAATTTAAATGCTTTAAATGCTCAAAAAAGGTTTTGAAATAACCAGCTTTTTTTTAAAGAATCCTGGGCACGACACTGGTTACAAATATCAACATAAACAAAATATTCTTCAGCGGAAACTGAAAGTAATTTTAATGTCCTTATGATGGTATTTTCAGAAATAACAAAAAAAGTCCCATTTTCCCATTTGTTCGCGATATCCCAAAAGTAATGAGTGGTCATTACATTCTCACTTACAAAAAACATAAAGCTGCTCGCTTACGAACAGCCAAAAAATAATGAGTACATGTCAACAAAAGTAGTTAAGCGTGAAAATACGCTAGTATGTAAGTAGTTGAAACCAGGTTTTTGCTGGAAAATTTCTCGAAATAGCCTTTTTTAATATTCTAAGTTAAAATTACGCCCAGTCGTTACTGTATTGCGAATTTAATGAGTTAAATAACAGTAGAAGAACACATCAGAAACATGGTAATGACATATCATTACTTTATACATTACTTTGTAATGAGTACTCCTTACATTCAGCATTGTTTTCAAAATATGTTACTTTTTTTAATATTTTGAATTAAATAATAATATGTTACCTGTAATGGCTTACCTTTTCTATTATTTTAATACAAATAATAATGAGTCATTGTAAATTGTTTAAATAACTTTATTAATATGTATTTTATTATTTATGAATTAAAAGTGTTTAATAAAACAAATTATCATGTTAGTGAACAGGAAAAAGCCTGCAAATTAGTTTAGAGTAGTGTCAAATTAATTTATTTTAACTTATTTGTGTTATGACGCATCTTATATTTTAAAATTTAAAACATCTTGGGGAAAAAATCGAGTTTTAACTGTAGTTCCGAAATATCCTTTTTATAAAATTTTTGAAAATTGTAAAGAGATGCAAAATTTTGGAAACCAAATTTGGAATCAGGAGAAGAAATCTATAAAATTCAAATTAAATAAAAATTACTTGAATTTAAATGCGAATAACTCGTGTTTAAAACTGATCAAAAACTTTTAAAGACTCATGGTATACATATGTATGTCCCGACTTGTATCAGAATGGGCAATGTCCTACCAAAATATTGATCACCTGTGTTGTCCACTAGGATTCGAGAAAATGTGTTCCAAAAATTATGCACAAATATATATTTTTTTATTGATCCAAATAATTAGTATTGTGTGAAAACAACAACAACCCTCTATCGATATCACACATTTAAGAAAATCGGTTAAAAAATGGGCCAAATACGACAAAAACTAAAATGGGACATATATCAACCATTGGCAGTCAAAGGGTTAATTTATTTACTTCCTTTTGGAAGAAATGCGGTTTAGAAATTGGGATTCACAACACTGCATCGCATTACCTTTTCGCTTACTCAAAGTTAATTTAGAATTGGTTACCAGGAGTTAAAAAATAATGAGTTACTCAATTTCTTACAGAAAAATAAAAAATAATTGGTTATAAGTAACCAATTATTAATATGCATACGCGTGACCTATTATTATTTATAAGCTTGCATGTAAGCAGAACACCTTACCTTTTGGGACATCAAATATAAAAAAAGTTAGAATTATAATATAAAGGGTAATAGGTGAAAACCTTGGAGTTTAGATTGCTAGACTCATTATTTGGTAAGGTGTGTTTTTGCTGGGTTTGTTTTTTGTTTACGTTTTCGAAATTTTTATTGCATAAGAATGAAACAAAAAAGACAACATAAGACCTTATTATCTCATTGAAATTGCTATCCAGAGATACGTTTACGTCTGGCTAATCCCGACTTTACTCTTTCTCGTTTTTAAACCTTCCCAGCAAAATCAGACATTACCAAATAATGAGTCTAGTAACCTAAACTTTAAAGTTTTCACGTATTACCCTTTATATTACAATTCGAACTCTTTTTATATGGGATGTCCCAAAAGTAAGGTGTCATGCTTACGTGCAAGCTTACGAAAAAATAAAAAATATTGGGTTACGCGTATGCATATTAATTATTGGTTACTAAAAACCAATTATTATTTATATGTCCGTAAGAAATTTCGTAAAACATTAACATTTAACTTTGAGTAAGCGACAATGAAATGCGATGCAGTGTTGTGAATCCCAATTTCTAATCAGCTTTTTCTTTTAAAAGGAAATATATAAATTAACGCTTTGACGGCCAATGGTTGATAAATGTTCCATATAAAATTTTTGTCATTTGTGGTCCATTTTTTAACCAATTTTCTTAAATGTGGCTTGAATCGACAGAGGATTGTTGTTGCTATTGGTCTCAGAGCCAATAGGATCGCCAAAAATTAATAAACAAATATATATTTTTGCATAGTTTTTGGAACACATTTTCTCGTACCCTATTGGACAACACAGGGGATCAAAATTTTGGTAGGACATAGTCCATTCTAGAGTATTCAAAAACCGAAACCAAAAACCGGTCAACCGTTTTCTTTTTTTTTAACTGATCGGTTTCGAATATTTTGTAAATTCGAAGAAAACCGAAAACCGGTCTTTTTTGTTCGGTTAACCTGTTTTTTTAATTACATCACCAACTGGGTTACTTGGTCTCTTTTATTTTTTCCGCACACATAATCGTTTGTTTGGTTATGAAGATTTAGATGTAAGTCTGATAGATTCCGATGAAGACTTAACTTTGGATATTCCAAATTCAAATAGTTTAATTTCTGATCTAAATAACACAATAAACAGTATTCAAAATCCTAAAAAAGAGACTGTACAAAATCATTCATCATTATATAATGATTTCATATATCTTGATAAATGCGACAAAAAAAATAGTTGGAAAATTTATATAATTGTCTTTTGACTATTTGTCCAACATCTACTATAAGTGAAAGAGTATTTTCCACTTTTAGCTTTATTAAAAGCAAACAAAAAAAAATCGTCTTAAAACGAAACATTTAAATTGCATATTATTTCTAAAATATTATTTTATAACTTAAAAATAGATTTTCTTTTTACATACATATTTAAATGTAATATTAAAAAAACTTTTTTAATGCCATATGTTTTAAACGTACCAAATTTTACCAATTTACAAACTTAATGATCTCTATTCATTTGATATGAATATAGTTTTATAGTATTAATTTTTAAGATATTATATTAAAAAATTTTGGTTTTACGTTAATTTTTTTGTTGAAATGAAATACAAAAAAAAAATTAAATATATATATATATATATATATATATATATATGCATTTCACATACTTTGAAGACATCTGTATATACACCCAAAAAAGTCCCTATAATATGCGCTGTATCGAGTAAAATGTCTTCAGTATATATAGTAGATTAATGTAAAGTTTGAGGTCAGTCTCCAAAGAATCAAAATGTCTTCATAGTAACCTGTGAAACGAAAAACAGTCCCCGCAACATGCGCTGTGCACATATATATATATATATATATATATATATATATATATATATATATATATATTTATATAAGTATATATTTTTCAAAGAATGTATTTTTTGATTTTTATTAATTTATATATTAAATTTCTGTTTTCTTTTTGTAATAAAAACAATTAACAAATTATATAAGCTTTTTATTCAAATTAAAAAAACCGGTATTTTCTGCAAAAACCGAAACCGGTTTTTTTAAAATTCGACTTTTCGAAGAAACCTGAAACCGGTTTTTTCAAATGGCCGTTTTTTGGAGTACTCTAGTCCATTCCTTTAATTTTTAGAAACATCGAGGTATTTGGAATTGGTTTACTCCATTTCTTTCAGTATACTGAAACAATTTTGGACATATGTATCCCATGGGTCGCCAAAGGTGAAAAAGAGGGAAGTTTTCGTTCAGTTTTAAACATTTTACAGGATATGGGACATATTTATCCCATAGATCGTCAAATGTCAAAATTTTCTATCTCTACAATTTTGTAAAATTGTATATAAACGATATTTCGGAACTACAGTTAAAACTCAATTTTCGCCCTAAGTAATTTTAAAATTTTTGTCATATTCGTGATCTGAATACGAAAATTAATTATATAGGATGGGTCATAACACAAACAAGTTAAAATAAATTTGTTCGACACTACTCTAAATTTCTGTTTACTTACATGTTAATTTGTTTTATTAAACTTTTTTAATTCATAAACACATTAAAAAATAAAGTTATTTAAACAATTAACAATGACTCCTTATTACTTATATTAAAATAATAAAAAAGGTAAGCCATTACAGGTAACTTATTATTATTTTATTCAAAATAATAAAATAATACATTATTTTAATTTTGAAAATAATGCGGAATGTAAGGAGTATTCATTACAAAGTAATGTAGAGAGTAATGATATGTCATTACCACATTTTTGCTGGGTTTATATGAAAAACTTCTATACCAAAAATTAGGTAAATCATATTTTCTATCGAATAAAATTACAAATATCATTTTATTTATAATAAGTCTTGTTTTTCTGTTTATTTTTCAGATCAATGAAAATGTGTTAAGTGCATTATTTTGTAGGCCACTTTAAAGACAAAAAGTAAACCACATTATGAACCTGTATTGATAAAACTAAAAAAACAGCAAACTGTAAAAGCCTTTGAACATTACTTTGCTAAAAAACCACAAAAAACTGGACTGAAAGATTCTAAATAAGACTTTTTTGTTACCAACAAAATAAAAAAATATCTAGTTAATAAAAAGTTGAAGTCGAATAGCATAAAGCTAAAAATAGTGGTGGGTATAGTGGTCTTAATTTGTAAGCGCGTAGTAAAAATCAGCTAAGATGAAACAAGTTTTTTGTATTTTTGTATTTTCCTTTAACTACGAGCGCACATAAAGTAAAAATAGTACACTAAACATAAATTAAACAACAAACCCAGAGTTGTTGGAGATAACAAAAACCACAAACTATAACGAAGACACGGGAGAAGGTGAGGTGAGGAGTAGGGTGTATGTTGGTATATACCTACATGCATATGAAGTAGAAGTGACATACAAAGACAGGTTTCTTGCTGTTTACTTTGCCAACTTAGTATACTACAGCAAAGAACCACTTTTCTAGACTTTGTTGAGACAGACTTAAAAACAACAATAAAAAACCAGTCAGCCAAGAGTTTGCAACAAATTGTGGTAGATACAAATAACAAAAAAAAAGAAATGGCAACCACAACATTTACAACAATGATACCTACTAACCAACCAACGACGGTAACTAAAAAACCGGGACCCCCGGTACCTCCTAGACCACAACAATCAAGTTTATTAAAAACACAACGTGATACATCATCTTCAGAAGCAGCAGCAATATCACAACGTTTAATGAATAAAGTAGGTCTAGAACAACCACAGATTCTTAAGAAACCATTGCTAACAAATGCCAGCAACACAACAACATTAACTACTTCAGTTACAAGTGGCGGTCGCACGGTTATCTACAAATCACCATCATTAAATTTACAAAACCGTCAAGAAGAACGTGAGAAACGTAATGAAGCTAGTACTCAGGCAACTACAACTGCCGTTACCAGAACAACATCAGCAGCAGCATCTTTATCATCAACGGCAAAAATAACAAATAACACGCATACACCTAAACCACCGTTAAAATTAAGAAAAGCTCCCGATGTACCTACAGACAAACCACACATTCAATCAGTGGAAGTCAAAGATGAAGCAACAAACCAGAATAGTAACAGTAATGGCAATAACAATAGTAACAACAATATTGTAATTGTACAATCATCTCAGGGTGTAGTAACACTTAATCGACACCATTCAATGGAAGCTGCCTCACTACAAAAAAAATCTATTATGTCTCTAAAAGATACACGTCTTAGCTTGGGTAAGGCAGACTTTGATAGAATTGGTAAAGTGCAACCAACTACTCAGCCCTTGCCAAAGCCAAGGAAAATTGTTAAAGTTCCGGTAGCCACACTAGATGTAGAAGAAACAAGTTCCACTTCTGCTTTACCGGTAGCTACAAATACTCTCAGTGTTAATTTGTTTAAAAGATCAAAGACATCAATTGAAAACTTTACTTCGCGTTCGAATATTACCACTGTTTCAACTGGACATTCGACAACGGGTGGTTATTTATCAGGTAAAACTGTAGAAATCAAAAATAATCTTAAAAATGCTGCTGAACGTTTATTCTCGGAAATAATGGTTAATCAACAACGTCAAAATTTTATAGAATCAAATATAGCCACCAATACTATTATAACTAAACATGAAAGAGCTATTCAGCACCAAGTGGAAAACGTAAGGAATCAAAATAACATAACCGTGTTAACAACTTCAAAAGATAATCCTCCAATGCCTCCTAAAGACAATTGTACACGTATTAATATCAATACTAACACAAATAGCACTACCTCGACAAATATAAATCAAAATACTTTGATTGCCACTTCAAATCCAAGACAAGTTGTATCAGCATTTAATTCTCCAGAGAAGAAATCGGCTGCATTTCATGAAATACTAATATCTGAATTGGCGGCTATGCGTACTAGATCATGTTCTATGGAAAATTTTCAAACAAAACCCCAACAACAAGATGAATTCGAAACAACAACAACTCAACACTTTGAAAACTGTAAACAATTGAAAACTCAAGAGAATCTAAAACAGAAAACTAATAATAAATCAGATAAAGTTCATAATAATGATGATATGAATCATAATTGTCATTCTCCTCAACAGGATGATGATATTGATGCTGATAATATTGAAGATGCTGATGGTGATTTGGAAGATGATTTCAAGAAATCTCTCAGAGTTATTACCTCTCGTAATTCGCCACGTAAACGTTCACCTTCTGGTTGTTCTTCAGATTATTCTCCTTATGGTACCGAGCGTTCCGCCCGTATACGTACCTCGGATTGGATTGAGGTTGGTGATAATGGTAAACAAGTTACTTTAACTAGTTGTCATATTAGTTTAGAAGATTCTGGTTTAGAAGATGAAGAGCGCCTGGATGAAATGTCTTCATCGGGTGTGGGTGATTCTTGGGATAGCGTTAAAGAGGCTGAACAGAAAAAAATACAGCAGCAAGCTAAAAGATGTCGTAATGTTAAAAGGTAAGTAAATAATTTTTATTTATATTTCTTTTATGTACCTAAATAAAATAATCGCTTAACATGATTTGGACAATTATGTATTGTCTTTAAAGGTAAATGTGTTAGCTTATAGTTTGTTTTTGAAAGCAATGATCACAGGACAAGCGGTCTATACAGTGTAACTTTGCAAGTATTATAATTATAATATAAAAGATTAATACAATACAATTAAATTTTAATTACAATCTATATTTGGCTTAAGGCTGTAGTTTCTAGTATTTTTGCTACATCTTTTTGTATAAGGAAACAGCAAATGCAGAAACAGAACCATCATTTAAAATAACAATCAACCAATAATAATAACTTTGAGAGGGTAACAAGCTCAATAACGTATTAAAAAACGTTGAAATCCATAATTTTTATTATTTATAAATAGTACCAAAATCACCAAGGTGGTATCACTGCAACTAACTTCAAGCAGTTTATGTCAAATCAAAGTTGGAAATTTTTGGATTGAAAGTGACATTAGCCTTCTTTATCGTTAAATTAATTTCAAAATTTAAAGTTTCTATTTTTTTTACAAATAGGCTTGTTCTCTTTACACTTATTAAAATTTCTCTTTTGCATAAACTCGTGCTCTTCTCCAAAAAAAGCCCGTAAAAATGTAGTCATGCGGGCTTTATCAATATTGATGTAAGCTAGATTGGCAATAATAATTTCACAGTGCTTATTCTTAAACAGTACTTTTACTATTTTAAAAATCAAAATACATTTAAAATCATATTTTTATATATATAAAACTATAAACTGGACAAATGCCAACTAAATGAATTATATTTTCAGGTTTATAGATGAATTTAGCAAGTATAGTAGTACTTAGCAAATTTCGTAGTGCTTGATAAGTACTTAGCATTTTAAGAATATATTAGTATACTTCTATTATTTTTTTTAAACTACGTAATACTTGAAATTTGCATGTAGTCAGTAGTAGAAGCTTTACAAGGCATTCATATTGTAATTAAAATATTTAAGATTAAAGTTAAAAAGATCTCATTACGAGCGAAATGTAGGCGTGCAATAAATTTTAAACAAATACAATATTGTCATTTGATGTTGATAAACGAAATTGCAGTTGCACCAGTAACTACAACGTTAAAAAAACAATCACAACAAAAAACTTTGAAAACATTTGCTTTGAAAACAAGTAAAATTTCAGAAGAAAATTTTGAAACAATTTAGTAAAATCATACATGGGACTAATGCATTGATTGGACTAATTAATTGATGATTTCATTATCATGACATTGATAACAATTCTAACAAAATGAATTTTATTACCATTGTTTGAATTAATGGTAATGATTTAAGAATCTGATTTCATTAATGACAATGTTTTTTTAATTTCATTACAAATACTCTTGCATCAATTAAAAGAAAATATTAGCATTACTAACCGACATATTATGTGTTATTAATTATGTTCTTATTTATGTTATTTATGCGAGTTAATATTTGTATATCTTATATTTTGTTTTATTATTTTTTGTACAAAGCTACTTTGATAATTTTCAAATCTTGTTAAGTTTTTTTTACAAACAAATAATTTTTCAATCAATTATAATCAGTTTTTCTTATGCATTTTTGCTATTTCATTACCATTAGAAATGAAGTTTTTAATGGAAAAAATTACATTACCATTAAATGGTAATGTAATTTACATTAGTGTTAACTAATGGTAATAAAATTTTAATGGTAATGAAAAATTCCCAAGTATGAGTACAATTATTACTAAACATTGAGTAAGTTGACATGCTTAGTATGGGTATTTTTTTTTGTAAATATGTGGTTGCAATGTGTGCTTGGAAGTAGTTTGGTTAAAAAAGCAAATTTATTGCAGTGAGCACAAGTGCACATAGTGATGTAGAATATTTCGAGTCTGCTTGAGTATCAAATATCAATAAACCCGTAAGGTTTTGAACTTCCCACCTGTGTTTGACAGCCATTGATAGGAGAAAATGGAAATAAGTAAATTTCGTGTGCTAATTAAGCATTAATTTTTGGGGGAAAAAGCATCACTCAAACCAAGGCTAAGCTTGATAAATACTATGGGAACTCTGCACTATCAATTTAAATGGTAAAGTGGTTTACTGAATTTCATTGTACCCGTACAAGCACGGAAGATGCCGTATGATCTCCTCCCGAAACAATTAAAAATAATTGATATGGTGTTGAGCAATCGGAGGTTGAAAGTGCGAGAGATTGTGGAAGCCTTGGGTATCTCACATGGCTTAGTGGTTCCAGTTTGAAATGAGAAAGCCTTCCGCAAGACGGGTGCCGCGTTTGCTCACAATCGACCACAAACGTAATCGTGTGGCAACTTCATTTCCATGGAAAAAAACCAAGAATTAGTCTACGCCCTATTCTCCGGATTTAGCCCCTAGTGACTATTTCTTGTTTCCAAACCTGAAGAAATGGCTCGGCGGAAAGAGTTTTGATTCCAACCATGAAACCATCTCAATAACAAATACATATTTTGATGCCTTGACAAATCTTACTTTATGGAAGGGATACAAAAATTGCAGAAAGGTTGGACAAAGTGTATAGAGGTCAAAGAAGACTATGTTGAAAAATAAAACGATTTTTTATCCAAATACCGGTGGTTCATTCATAATAAGTCACTGACTTATTGGCCCGCCCTTCTATTTATACATTGGTAATAAGCACTTACTGAAATTTTGCTTTTATGCATTAAAGCTCACGGACTTATTGGCCCGCCCTTGTATTTATACATTGGTAATAAGCACTTACTGAAATTTTGCTTTTTTATACATTAAAGCTTTAACCCAGCAATATCTCAGAAATGAGTATAAGTAACACAGTGCAAAACAAAAAATGCATTGGACATGCGATCCACGAATGTGAACACCATATTAAAAAATGAAATATTTTTTGAAAAATATTCGCAAATTTAACTTCTTACCGAAACTCAGTTTTTTCTTTAAAATTTTTTACTTATTCACATACATGAGAAAATAACTGATCATTTTTAATATGGTTTTAAAAGCATGTCAACCCGGGTAAAAAAGTTAATATATGATCATAAGTGGCCTTACTTAAAAATATATTATATATAATTGCATTGGCGGTATGTATTACCATACATAATTGTATATTATATTATTTTTTAATTACCTTATATTTTGTCATACATAACCACATTTAATTGTATATTGATATTTATAAAATAAGATATGGTTTATATGATAATTTATGGTATATATTTTATCATATAAAATTATATATTACACTATATATAATTATATATTTGGCTTACACGGGACCGTATTTATTTATATATGACTTATACAGAACAATATATACTTGTATATACAGAACCACATATAATAGCATTTCCTACCTTATATTTGAGATATAATAATATATGGTCTATTGTCAAGAATATTTTTTATATGGTATGAGATATAATTATATATGATTCAATATCCAATATAAGAAATATTTTTTGATATGGTATGGTTTCGAATCTCAGCCAGGGATATAATTTTTTTTTAATTTATTTTTATTTTCTTATTGATAATTTTTACAAAACTTTAAAATTTAAACCTATTTGGGGACAACAAGACCTAGATACTTTTGATAGAATATAAGATATAATTTGTTTATAATAATCTAGGTACATATAATTATATATAATTTTTGTTTCTAAAAGACCTATATATGGTGATAATTTATGTATATTTTTTATTGTTTTAAATATTATAATTATTTCTCCACATTTTTTCTTAATTCATAAGATACGATTACACATAATTAAATATATTTATATATCAAATTATATATTTATAAGTAATTATATAAAATCAGATAAGTACAGAACCAATTAAGTCTCATTAGTTCAGCCATGATATGTATAAATTTGTCCCACAGTTATACGAAAAATGTAGTGTAATAAACTGAGCCATATGTACGAGGGCGGATCAATAAACGATCAAACCTATTTTAGTGAAATCGACAAATCATTTTTTTTGGAAGTGATAAAAAATTAAAGAAACTGGACAAAGTATATAGAGCTCAAAGGAGATTATGTTGAAAAACCTGTGTTTCATTCAAAAAGTCACGGACTTATTGGCCCACCCTAATATAGGAATGTGTAACTGATTGCTTAACTCACTGCAACTCTTGCATACCGAGAAATCCTGGCGAAGGTATTTTTTTTAGAATTTCAATCGCTTTTTTTTATTTTTTTTAGTTTTTTTATACGTTTTTTAATAAAATAGTTTTCGCATATTGTTGGATCTAATCTGATATTTTCCGGTAAAATTTGAATCTTACTTAATCTATAATATATTGCTGGATCTAATTTGATCAGCAATTTTATTGGATCAATTTATATCAATCTAAATCCCCAAATATATTGCTGAATCTAATTTGATCTGCCATATTCCGGATAAATTTAGATCCTAAATCCCAAAATATATTGCTGGATATAATTTGATCTGCCATTTTTCGGATCAATTTAAATCCTTTGAATCCCCAAATATATTACTGGATCAAATTGGATCTGCCACTTTTCAAATCAAATAAGATCAGGTAGGTGTTACAGCAGATATTAAAGAATATGAAATTGGATATGATTAAATATTGCGCCATATTATTTTTTCTTTTACTAGGGAATTTGTTTCGATTAGATGAAGGTTGTTGTAGGATATTCTTTCAATTAAAATGAAAACTTCACTTAATTTGCTAATTTGCAAATCTTAGAAAATCCGTTAGTTGAATTTTTAAAATTTTAACACGATATATTAGTTTACATAGATTTGTTAATACATTTTTGTCATACAGTCCTAATTTTTGAGGTAAAACAAATCAATTGTGTTCAGATTAAGTTAATTTTTCTTGATATAAAAAATCAATTGTTTTTATATTAAGTTAATTTTTTCTTAATATTCCCTACGGGAAATGGACCATTCACAGAGTTAGTCACGTGACCGGAACTTTGTGGCAGAAACCGGTCCTCGAGTTGATTCTCTTATATGAAAGTAACCTGTAACTTTAACATGGGCTTGTCATAGGAGGTG
The DNA here is from genome assembly GCA_949748255.1 of Eustalomyia histrio. Classification (NCBI taxonomy): domain Eukaryota; kingdom Metazoa; phylum Arthropoda; class Insecta; order Diptera; family Anthomyiidae; genus Eustalomyia; species Eustalomyia histrio. The sequence continues at coordinate 108,974,612 of OX456523.1, forward strand.
GCAATTTCTACCTTTTAAGCTACTTGCGACATAACGCTGACCTTGTTTAGGGTACCATATCACTGCATTGGTGTAAGTGAATGCGCAACAGAACAGGTTAGAATTATCTTACACATAACTAGTCTCATGACTGGCTCAAATGTACATACCAAAGGACTGAGGACAAGTAATTAAAAAAAACTGGTTACTTATCAATCACAATGTGTTATGTTGCAGAACTTGTAGGGAATGAATAGTTTCGTGACATATCACTTGACTGTTGCAAGTGGACATGACACAGATCAAACGAAAATTAGTTTGCATGTAACCTGTCAAAATTTCTTCCGCGTGTTTCATATTAAGAACGTGATTCCATAAGGTCCAGTCACTGAATTTACCTGCAATGTTTATTACAAAAGTTTTCACAATTTTTTTTTTTGTAAAAAAATAAAGTCACAGAATGTTAATATTTTTCAAATTGAATAGTATAGTAGGATTTTTTTTAAGATCATATCATATTCTTTTTTAATTATTTTTATTGTAAAGAAACATGAAAATTTTATTAGTAAGTTATAGAGAATAAAAATTGAGAAATTCCACTGAGCCAGCAGGATAGAATACTTAGTATTTTCGGTTGGCGCTACCCAACCTTGTCAATACCCATGCTCTTCTTCTCCCTTTACGGTCATTGCTTGTTGATGATTGTCTATTTTATATTGAGTGTTAGGAAACAAATTAACAAACTTGTAAACAACAACACAATTAGACTAACATCAACGAAATTTAACAATTTATATTTATCCTCTATATTTTTTTTTTTTTTTTTTTTTTTTTTTTTTTTGTTATGAACTTTAATTCTTAAAGTATCAAATAACACAGCTTATATGAAGCATTTAATATCAAATGTTTGTCTTAATCCATATTAAATCTACAACATAATCTATGTTGATAGTTAATGAATAGACAATATTTTGAATTATATTTTTCACTGTATCCTTGTGTGTAAAGTAATGGAATTTTATGAATTGTTGATCTGTTATTTTGTAAGTGAATAGTATAGTAGGATTTTTTTTAAGATCATATCATATTCTTTTTTAATTATTTTTATTGTAAAGAAACATGAAAATTTTATTAGTAAGTTATAGAGAATAAAAATTGAGAAATTCCACTGAGCCAGCAGGATAGAATACTTAGTATTTTCGGTTGGCGCTACCCAACCTTGTCAATACCCATGCTCTTCTTCTCCCTTTACGGTCATTGCTTGTTGATGATTGTCTATTTTATATTGAGTGTTAGGAAACAAATTAACAAACTTGTAAACAACAACACAATTAGACTAACATCAACGAAATTTAACAATTTATATTTATCCTCTATATTTTACAGTTTTTTTTTGTTATGAACTTTAATTCTTAAAGTATCAAATAACACAGCTTATATGAAGCATTTAATATCAAATGTTTGTCTTAATCCATATTAAATCTACAACATAATCTATGTTGATAGTTAATGAATAGACAATATTTTGAATTATATTTTTCACTGTATCCTTGTGTGTAAAGTAATGGAATTTTATGAATTGTTGATCTGTTATTTTGTAAGTGAATAGTATAGTAGGATTTTTTTTTTTTTTTTTTTAAGATCATATCATATTCTTTTTTAATTATTTTTATTGTAAAGAAACATGAAAATTTTATTAGTAAGTTATAGAGAATAAAAATTGAGAAATTCCACTGAGCCAGCAGGATAGAATACTTAGTATTTTCGGTTGGCGCTACCCAACCTTGTCAATACCCATGCTCTTCTTCTCCCTTTACGGTCATTGCTTGTTGATGATTGTCTATTTTATATTGAGTGTTAGGAAACAAATTAACAAACTTGTAAACAACAACACAATTAGACTAACATCAACGAAATTTAACAATTTATATTTATCCTCTATATTTTACAGTTTTTTTTGTTATGAACTTTAATTCTTAAAGTATCAAATAACACAGCTTATATGAAGCATTTAATATCAAATGTTTGTCTTAATCCATATTAAATTTTAACAAAATTGAGGAACAAAAGATTTGCTATTTAATTAAACAAATAATGAATTCAAAATTTTCAAATTATGGGTGGGGGTAAAAGCAGGTCTGTGGAGACAGTCCTATTCACGCTAATTCTCTAGGACGAAGTTTAGCTCATTGGCTGCCAATATTTTTCCGACTTTTCCTTTAATTTTACTCTCAAAATCGCGTCCGATCGCCAAAAAATATTTTTCCAAAAAGAGAATTTTTGGAAAATTTCCAAGAGAGAATAGTAAATCAAAATCAAATAATTCAATTATTAAATGGAATTGGTTTTGATTCACGAATTAAAATAGATTGTTTATGAGTTAATGTATTTTATATGTAATAAATGAACTTATATTTAATTCATTGACTTAATAAAAATTGCAGATGCAAATTAAATTTTACTCCTAATAAATCAATGTTTTTATAAAAATCGAGTACTTTAAAAAAATTAAGAATTAATATTTCGCAAATCAAAAACGTTAGATCGAATTCAAAAATATCGTTTATGGCTTATGTTCTAAAATATTTATTTTTTGATTTGAACCATATTGTCTAATAAAAGTTCTCGAAATTTTAGTTGTTCTTATCCTGCAGAAAATTCATTTCTCAGAAAAATGTTAAGACTGCAATGATATTCGAGTCAAATTTAATTCATTTTAAAAAAGTGAAAAAGAAAACTACCCATCAAAACCACACATTACCAAATAATGGGTAAAGTAATGTATAGCCATAGGGACCGATGGATTACTTTACACCTTACTTCATTGATGAATTTTACGGCTATGAGCCTCAAAGTAATGTATATACCCATTACTTTCGAGGTGATAATGTAAGGGGTTACTTATATAATTACGAGAACGGAAAAAGTAATGTGTCTAAAAATAGATTTTTAAAAAGAGGAATTTTTATTAAAAAAAATTATTACAAATATTTTATTTAAAATTTTTGCCCACTGAGCTATCGACGCATATAATATTTGATTGCTTTAAACTTAAATGAATTGTTGCGCTTCGTTTCTTCGCTAGTGTTATCAAAACAAACATACATTACCCTTTTGCATACAAAAAATCATAAAATAATGTGTCTAAAAATAGATTTTCAAAAATATTTTAATTATTACTTTACATTTATTAATCATACACTCAGAATATTATGTAGTTAACTGTTTGTAGTTTAATAAAAAAGTTTTCCGTTCCATTTAAAAATTAAGGAAGATACATTTATTTTTCAAAGAAATATCTATAATTATTTTTTTTATACATTTATTCGAAATAATTTACTATCATTTACCGATTTTTTTCAGTTTCAGAAATTTAATAAAAATTTACCCACAAAACGGAAACTTGTGGTTTATTTGTGTCCGTAACAGTTATTACAAATTTAAATTTTGTTTGCTGTCTGTTTCAAAAAAATATTCAAAAAATTTCAATTTGTTTTTTATTTAAATTGGTTGTATATATACAAAATTTTTCAATACAAATTACAAGAACTTCATAAACACACATACAAATACATTCACACAAAAAGTGTTTATAGTTTCATATGCATACATACATTTTGTATTGTACGAGTATATTAAAAAAAAAACAAAAAATACAAAAACGGAAATAATTTCAAATAAATGAAAAAAACATTTATTTTTTAAGGATTGGTGGGTAAAATTTTGACATTTATTTTAACTGATTATATCATTTCTTTCTTACGGATGTGTCAGTTGATTAATCAACATTTAAAAATAAATAACAAATGACATTTAATTTAAATGAAAATTAAGTAGACCGGTTTTTAAATGAAATATCATTTTTTTTTAAATGATATTTTTTTTAATTATTTTAACTTACAAACTTTTTTAAGTGTATATTACGTAATCAATAATGAGTAACTTATTACTTTATGCTTGCAAATGATGTAACGAGCTATCAATACAAGGTAGCGCATGAGAATATCGCACCCATTACCAAAGTTTTGCTGGGTAATTTATTGGCTGAGCTAGGGTGGAGTGTTTGAGCGACTTTCAGCTTAAAATTTCGCGAATTTTTGACTCTTATGCAATTTTTGTGATCGTTAGAAGTTTTTAATTAATATTAATCAATGAATCATTTTTAACAAATAATTCCAACAAAAATTGGTGTAATTGATATATATTTCACGAATTAATTTATAAAACAAATTATTCTATCGAAACAAAAGTAACTTAATATAAATTAAATTAAATCATATCCCACTTAATTCAATAAATTAATAGCCATTTTTGATTATATAGCAGTGTAAATGAAACAGTTGTCCTAATGGAGTTAAGTGAAAAATAATTTTTATATATTTTAATTTGATGAATTTTGCAATAAAATTTTAACAATGTTAAGGGAAAAGAGTCGTCGATCGAAAATTTCAATAACAAATATTGGATTTTTAGGGATAACATCCCCCCTAAGTGTAGCGGGCAGCTTGATTTGCCTGTCATTGACACTTCATCATGTACATTGGATTCATTTTGAATTAATGCAGTTATATGTCACTATCTAAACAGTTGCGTAATCACTTCTTTAATAGATTAGTGTTATGTCATCATTTCTTCAGTCACAAAGTCAGATTTGTTAAAATCAGTTCAGTAATATGTCAGCTTTGCAACAGTCCGGGGATTGGGGTTTTCGCCACCGATTGACATTCTTTTATACACTGCAAAATTTGCTGAACCAGTTCCGTGTTCTGTCATTATTTCAACTATAACAGTCCTTATTTCAACTATAACAGTCCTAATTTCCTTAGTCCACATTGGTATTATATTCATTTCTCTGTAGTAACATGATATATCCAGAAAGAACCAGTCAATGTTCTGCCACCATTTTAATATTTGGGACACTGGTAATTTTACAGCAATTACCACTTTTTCAGACACTGAATTACATTTTACACCAACTTTGTGACATGTCCCTTATTCATCTATCGCAGATTTATCACCTTGGATCAATCCACTCTTCATTTCCCGTAGGGATGGGCTTGTCATTGGAGGTTAAAATTTCTACCTTTTAAGCTACTTGCGACATATCGCTGACCTTGTTTAGGGTACCATATCACTGCATTTATGCATGTAAGTGAATGCGCAACAGAACAGGTAAGAATTATCTTACACATAACTAGTCTCATGTTAGATACTACGTGATGTGTATCAGAACTAGTGCAAATTGAAACGTTACGTGACTGGCTCAAATGTACATACCACAGGACTGAGGAAAAGTAATTTATAAAAAAACTGGTTATATATCAATCGCAATGTGTTATGTTTCAGAATTTGTAGGGAATGAGTAGTTTCGTGACATATCACTTGACTGTTGCAAGTGAATATGTCAAAGAGCAAACGAAAATTAGTTAGCATGTAACCTGTCAATATTTCTTCCACGTAATTATTAAATTCGATCGTTTAAGTTCAAAAATATTTATTTCAAAAATATTCTGGATTTTTCAACAGATAAATCCAGTTGATTTCAATCAAAATGTCCAACAGAAGTTCTCAAATTTTAGTTGTTCTTCTCCCGCAGAAAATTCATTTGATTCAGAAAAATTTTTGATTTGAAAGATTTTCAAGTCAGTATCAGGTTTTCTACAGCTAAAAAACATAAGTGGCTGCTTACTTTTTATAATGAATAAGGGGATAAAGAATTAGTTTTGTAATTCACTTTTTTTAAATGTGTTAAATTTGACTCCAATAACATTTAAATTTGCTATTTAGGTCATGTGCGAGGGGGCTAAATAAATTCTAAATTAAATACAAATTGACAAAAGGTTTTGAAATTTCTTTAAAAATATATTTGAAAAAATTTTAAAATTTCATAAAAATTTGGAAACCTAAATTTAGTTCAGATTTTATTTAGCACCCACCATTAAAATTTACGTTACATGCTTTGAATTAATATTAATCAACAAATCAACTTTAACAAATCATTCCAACAAAAAATGGTGTACTTGATATAGATGTTATTTCGCGAATTAAATCATAAAACAAATTAATTTAACATAAACTAAATCATATCTCACTGTATTCAATACCAAATTATTTCTTAAAAATTATTATAAATTATTCATACAATCTAATTAATTTCTGTTGAAACTTACCCAACTTATAGTAGGAAACTGTAATCCTACTATAAATTGGGTAAATTTACTCTGTGTGCGTAAATAAAAAAATACACACATTATGCGTAAGTTGATGAACACAAAATGGGTAAAATTACATTAAAAGTGCGTTAAAATTAAATGAAATTTTGAAATTAAAGAGTAAATTTACCAAATTTGTTCGTAAAGATACACGTTTTTCCTGTAAATGTACACATAAAAATTTTTTTTCTATAAAAACAGTACATTTATTGTTTAGTAATTCACAATAAAAATAAAAACAATTAGAGCGCCACGGTAGGCTAGTTGGTAGCGTGCTATCAATGCGGGGGTCGTGGGTTCAATTCCCACCAGAGGCTCTGGTCTGTTTTCGCTACAACGAGCCGATATCCTTTATTGCTAGTGCTCGGTTAGGGTATTAGGATATAATTTGTAATTATATGATTAATATAAACAAAAAAAAAAAAACAATTACAAATTCCAGGTAACAAGTATTCAAGCTGGAGGTCTTTTTTATACAAAATTATTTATTTTTCATCCAATATTTCGCTATCTCAATGGATAGCTTCTTCAGGGATTTTTTTGTTTTTAATTTTTTTTTAACATCCCATTTTATTTACACCTGTCTTTATATGACAATTAGTAATTAGTTTTGAGGTTTGGGTATTAATTAACTTAAATCAACACTTAAGATAACTTATATTTAGTGCAAGTAAACATTTATATTAAATTATATAAAATATATTTTGCCAAATTATCAATTATAAGAATCGGACACATAGCTCCGATGGAGTGCATCGCTTAAGTCTTCTTGAAGCTGTGAGCTCGTTATAGGGTAGTTGTCTAATTTCATTGTTAGAATGAGTTGTAAGTTTAAATGTATGTTTTAAGCTGGAATTCCTTATGACTTCTTGGACTGTGCTGACGTTAAGATCACGATGTATATTTTTATTGGATATGTACTATTCGGCGTTTATAATAGTTCTCAGTATTTTTGATTGAACTCGTTGGATGATTTTTATATTAGAGTTGCTTGCAGTACCCCAGAGCTCTGCGCCATATTTCCAAATAGGAGCTATTATTGTTTTTTATATAAGCAATTTGTTTTGTAAGGATAAAGTTGAATCCTTTCCTAAGAGCCAGTAAAGTTGTCCAAAATTTGTACTTTACTTCGTTTTTTTTAAGGATGATATGATCTTTCCAGATTAATTTAGAGTCGATTATCATGCCAAGATATTTAGCTTTATAATCATTTTGAATCGGAGTGTTGTTTATCGTAATTGCTTGATGATCACTTATCTTCCTATTAGTGTAAGTCACTTGTACTGTTTTAAACCAGTTTAGTTTATTGTCCAGCAATTGTTGAAGGTTTGATATGGCCAAAGTTATATCTTTATTTGATGACAAAAGGATAGTGTCGTCTGCAAATGTTGCAATCATATCTGTGTTTCTTGCTGGAGTAGGAATGTCTGCTGTTTACAGAAGGTATAGGATAGGGCCAAGGACACTACCTTGCGGAACTCCCGCTTCCATTTTAATTATGCTTGAGCATTCATCTTTATATTTAACATAAAAGTGCCTGTCAGTTAAATAACTTTGTAGAATAAGAAAAAAGTCCATTGGTAGATTTTTTTCCAATTTATAAAGTAGGCCAGTATGCCACACACTGTCAAATGCTTTCGCTACATCAAGATATGTTGGTACGCAAAAATTTCTCTTATCAATTTCAGATGAGATTTTGTTAGTTACTCTATGTATTTGTAGGATCGTAGAGTGCATGAGTCTAAAACCAAACTGATGCGCTGGTATAAGATTTATTTCTATAATTATTGGTTCTAGTCGATCAAAAATAAGTTTTTTGAATAATTTAGATAAAAGTGGTAATAGACTTATTGGCCTGTATGAAGTAGCCCTTGTGGCGTCCTTGTTGGGCTTTGCAATAGCGATTATTTCTGCAACTTTCCATACTTTAGGAAGATATTTCTTATGTAGATAAGTCCCTTCATTGGTAGTTCTTTTAATAGTTTGCCCGTTACTCTGTCATAGCCAGGGGATTTTTTAGCATCAATTCTTGTTTTAATAGTAGTTTTAACTTCATGTAGAGAAACGTTTTTGATGTGGCAGTTTGTGGATGAAATGATATTTGGCAGAGTAATATTTTGTTTGCCCATTTCATTAGAGAAAGTTCTGTAAAAATGATTAGCTAATACTTGAGCCTTTTCGTTATGATTTCTGGCCCACGTTGTCAGATTTTTGGATTGGCGGTTGATGAATAATAGCATTGTTAAATTTTCTTGTGGCTTTCCATAATGAGTACTTTGTTGTCTTGGTTGAATCAAGGTTTTCAAGATAACTTTTCAGTTTATCCTGTTTGTACTTTTTCAAAAGATCCTTTAATTCCTTGGTTAGTTTGTTAAGGATTGTTTTATCAAAGGGTGATCTTGTTGATTGCCATTTTTTTCTTTGTTTTCTCTTTGCCTTAATCTTTTCTTTGATGAATGGTGATATAATATATTTGTTTGATTTATGAGTTATTATGGGTGTAGAATCAATTGCAGTATACAAAATTGTGTCATTAAAATATGCTATTGAACTGTCCACTTCATCTTTGGTTTTTAGTAGTATCTGTATATCAAGTTTATTTTCAACTATTTCTCTAAAGCACTCCCAGTCTGTTTTCTTGTTGTAAGAAAATTTGTTATGGGTCGCAAGAAGAACATTACTTTCGAATTTGAGAATTCGGAGGATAGTTCGAAGCACGATTCTATCTTTAAATGTTCATGTTTTATATTTTTCGTGATAAAGAAGTCAATTAAATCAGGTGCCGAATTACGGCATTCGTGATCGAACGAAATTGTTCGAAAACTGTTTTTTAAAAAAGTTACCACAATAATACTAATAATGATAACACCAACTTTAACTTTTATTTCCAATCTGGGGCCAAACTACAACATCCCTGATGGAAAATATTCCGTTCTACTGTTTGATTTTTAGAAATAAAAAACTAATTTTGATCGAAAAATTACGATCACGAATGCCGTAATTCGACCCCAGGTTTTTTGTTTAAGTTAGTTGGCCAGTAAGTAGGCTCTCCAGTGCTTAAAAATTTGCTATTTGTTTCTCTTATTGCTTCAAGTAAGTGTCGGCCCTTTGTAAGAGTTATTCTCGAGCCCCAGAAAGTGTTTTTGAAGTTGAAGTCTCCTCCAGCAATAAAACGATTACCAATTGACTTTAAAAAATTAATGTATTCAATTTTAGTGTTATTGTGTTTGGGAGGACAATACACAGCAGACAACACGAGTGGGCCGAACAAGTCTTCAATTAATATTGAGGTAGCTTGGAGGTAATCTTTTCTGAAACTTTCAAATTCCGTACATTTAATTGAGTTTTTGATAATTATTGCTGTACCCCCATGGGCGGTATTGTCAGGATGATTTGTGTTAAATATTGTAAAGTTAGGTATACTTAAGTAACTTTTTTGTGTGAAGTGTGTCTCAGATATTAATAAGATATCTACAGAGTTCCTATATATAAAAGTTTTTAGTTCAAGGACGTGTTGACCTAGCCCATTCGAATTCCAAAGGATAATCTTTAAATCATTTTGTCTGTCCATCAATTTTTGAAAGTAGAATTGTGATTATATTCATCATATTAGATACTTGTGTTATAAGCTGTTTCATCATATCTTTGATATCTTGCATATCATTATTTGATTGTTGAAATCTAGGGGTTAGTACGGAACTAGATGTGGAGTTATTCGTTGTGTTTTTATTACAATTTAAGGTAGAACTTGTTGTGGAAATATTTGTTGTATTAGCTGTATTGTTAGCTTTTATTGCTTGGGCGTATGTGATAATAAGACCAGAATTATCTTCAGATCTTGCTTGTTCGTTATTATGTAGATTTGTTTGATGTGTTTCATTTCGTTTTTGAGTTACACTAGTTGAAGGCTCATTTTCTTTCTTTCTAAGAGGGGGAAATTTTTTTACTCTTAGTTCTTTGTAAACCATACAACCTTTATAGTTTGCTGTATGTTTTTCGCCACATAGGGCACAATTAATATGATCACTCCTTTGTTTTATTAGGCACTGACTAGTTTTATGACTTCCGGCACATTTGACGCAAACAGGACTTTTTGTGCAAAAGTTTTTTGTATGTCCATATTTCTGACCGTTTGTACATTGTGGTAAGGATCTTTTTTGGTGCGGAGGTCCAAAGTTTATTTTACAATGTAAAAGGTGAGTGATGGAATATATATCTTTATTGTTTTTATTAGTTTTGAGTTCAATTGCGAACAATGATAAGGGTTTTTTTGTACCTGTTTGTAGTACATTTTGCACGTGTGTAACTTCGTGACCAAGTTCACAAAGTTCTTTTTTTATTTGCTCTTTGTCCTTAAATCCTTTTTGGTCTTGCGGTTTGTATGTATAGTATTGAGTTTCTTTGTTTTTTAAAAGTTTAACAATTTCTGTATAGTGAAAAGATTCTAGAGGTTGGATTTTGACTTCATTATCTTTAAGAACTTTTAGTTCGTAATTGCAGTTGGGTAGGGTGCTTATTGCTTCGATCAGATTATCAATAAATAGAACGTTTTGTACATATATTGGTGGAGGCTTGCGATTTTTTGGCTTTGCTATTTGTGGATTTGGGGTGCATTATGGTTTTCATGTTCATTTTCTACTTGCGATTTTTCATCATTTTCTATCTGGGACAAAATTTCAAATCTGTTTGCTGTTGAAGGTTGGCCTAACCAGTAAGATTTTAACGTTTTTTGAGATTGCTCTTTAGTTTTTTGCTTTTTGAGCTACTATTATTTTGTGTGCCGATTTTCTCTTTATTTACGGGAGCTTTTACTTGGCTTGGTAAGTATGTATATGTAGACATAATCGGCATAAGAGAAGATTTTGTCGATGTAGACCAGTGCTGTTCATTTGATGGGACAATTGTCCCCTGCTCAACTCACATGTATTCTTACGCTCTTGCTTTTAGTCGCAAAAAGTATATAATTTTCTATAGAGTATTTTTCCCGCTCTACCAGAAATTCAACATGGTACAGAGTTCAGCGGCAACATTTTTAAATGAGAGGGCAACATTTTCAAAGTTGCTAAAGTGTTGAAAAACATTAAATTTAGTGTATGCAGTGCTGCCACATAAACAGTGTAATTTTTTATCCCAGTTTTTGGGATTCTTAACTGTTTACCAGTTTTTTCATAAAACATTTTTTTTTTTCAAATTATTGCATTTTTTATAGGTTTTTAGTTATATGTTGCAACAATTAATAGCATATTTATTCTCTTTTTTATATATTTTTACCATAGAACTGGGAAATAATGGATATGAATAGACATAGTTGGTCAATGTGTGTGTACACACTTTAATACTTTTGATGTCACAATGTTATGTTTGAATTCGTAACTATTTTTTAACACAATTGCAAATTTTGGTTGTTGTTTTTTTTACTTTATTAGACATGTCTAATTTTAGTAAAAATAGTATATTGAACAAATATTATATTTTTATATGAAAAATCTGAAAAAATACATGAATAAAATAAAAAAAAAAACATTTTTTTTATGAAATAATCTGAAAAATCTCTAGCATCCCAAAAAACGGCAAAAAAAATAGTTAAAATTGGTTATATGGCAGCACCGCTAAACACTACTAAAAGTTGCCGATCAAAACTCACCTTTGTTGCCGCCAAACTATGTTCGTGTTCTAAGAGAGTACTAAAAAGTTCGTGAGAGAGAAACATACTCTATAGAAAATTATATTCTCTTTGTTAGTCGTCACTGAAACAGCGACGAGTGAACATGTGTAGCGGATGTATGCTGATTTTTTTTCAATGCACTGAAAAAAATTAATAGCAATGTACGAAAAATATTTTGTGATACTACAAGATCTATAAAAATCTTTAATATACTTAATAAAAAACCCCATTTTTTTTAAAATAAAAGTTGAAATGTTTTGAAAAATTCGAGTCCGATCGTTCATTCATTTATTCCGATCAAATGTATTTGTTTTTCCATCCGAAAATTGCATGTTTTTAACAGAATAACATAAGAAATCCAACATATTAAAGATATTTTATTAACATATTAATAAAATATCTTCAACTTTTAGTTTTTATACAATAAAAAAGACACCCTAATTTATAAATGTATTTCTTTTTTTCCTTTCAAAAATTTAATTTTTGTTTAATTTTTATTTCTTTAAAACAGTTTTACACAAAACATTAACAGTTTCATATTTTCAATAAAAAAATAAATTCATTCAGATACTAGCACTGCTATTAACCCATTGAACATTTCTTACAGTGCAATTCTCATTTTCTCACAAACACAACTACATTTTTATTTTTGAACAGCACTGATGAAGACATGGTTGTAGTTGTAATAGCGGAGTATGAACTAGTACTTGTTGTTGTTGTGGGAGCGAATGAACTGACTGATGTGTATGTATGTGAGACATTATTAATTTGAGTTTTAATTTAAAACAATTTTTTTTAAAAAATCAAAATTAATGAAACAACAAAATTGTCAATTTTAAATAAATATTAAAAATTATACACAAATAATATAATTTAAATAAAAACTATTTTAATTTGTAAATACATAAAATATTTCATATATTAGCGGGTTTCTATAAAAAGTGTCAGATTCTTCTTAACAAAAAATACTCCAATTTTTAGGACCAAAAAGGCCGATGATGAATACATATGAATTGATTTTAAATGAAGCTTATTGATGTGCATTCATCTCTATGGAAAGTATCAATAAAAGTAGTTTTTTAGTGGATCTTGAATAAATATTTTGGGCAACTTTAATATTCCAAATTTCGATACATTTATATTTTTAACATTGGCCTATGTTTTTCTTCCATCTGTATTTTCTATATCCATTCCGACGTTATGATAAAGTTGTAAAATGCCTGTATTATGTCAATAAACTTTAAGAAGTTTTACAACCGACATATAATTATCGCCGGCTGAAAATTGGTTTTATTTATGCTAAAGGATATAATATAATTGCCATTTAATAGTTTTTTAATTTTTTCGAAACACAACTTACTTTTAATTATTTTTTTTTTAAATTTGTTTATTTTTTTTTAACATAGACGATTTTACGCGAACATTTAATATTATATTTTTTGAGCATTTAATATTACTTTAATTTGACGAGATTATAATTTATAAATTTAAAAAACTAATTCAGTTTTGTTTTTAATTTTTTTTTATTTAGAAATGTCATATTTTTTACCATTATAACTTAGTATATTTACAAACTTTCTGCGTAACATTTTTATTTAGCAAAACGATACTAATTTTAGGCATAATGTGTTTAATTGTAAACACATAGTGTCTAAAAATACTTCGTGTGTGTATTAATGATATTAAAGTGTGCGCATATACATAAAATAATATTACATAAAACTTTACCCATTTTATAGTAGTAAATTAAATATCATTTTTTAGATTGTAGACTTGTGAAAAATGTTTGTTCAAATTAATTCGGAAAATGGATTAATATAATTTAAACAAATTAAGTCTAAGGGCCAGTATTATAAAAACAACTTATTAGAATGTTTGACTTAAATTTTACTTAAGAAATTTTCAAACAGATAGCCATTTTAAATTATGAAGTTATTTAAGAGAAACAGTGACCATAATGTAGTTTAGCGAAAAATAATTTTTATATATTTTAATCTAATGAATTTTGTAATAAAATTTTAACAATTTTAAGAGAAAAGAGTCGTCGATCGAAATTTTCAATAACAAATTTTGGATTTTTAGGTATAACACCCCCCCTTAGTGTTTGTTTTAAACTCTTAAGTGTTGTGATGCCAAGGACCCTATTAACCAGGATGAACAAACTAAAGGGTTTTTCAACAGGGTCGCTACAAAAGTAGAGCGACAGGGACAGCAAACGACGCCATATTTCTTGCCGCTCTTTTGGCATTTCTCTTCAGTAAGGTTTGCCATTTCATCATGGAAAGATATACCAGCCAACAACGAGTCGAAATTATTAAATTTGACTACCGGAGACAAAGAAGTGCCCGTAGTGTCGAGAATATTGCTGTCGCTGAGGCTTCAGTTGAAGAAAGCCCAAATGTGTCTCTCACCCGTCGTTCTCAAGCGTTGGGCATCTCTGTGACGTCGTTGTGGCGAATTTTGCGAAAAGATCTTGGCCTACATCCCTACAAGATCAAATTGACGCAACAACTGAAGCCGCTTGACCACCAGAAGCGTCGTATGTTCGTGAATTGGGCTGATTCGGATTTTCATCGAAAAATCATCTTCAGCGATGAGGCTCATTTCTGGCTGAATGGCTTCGTCAATAAACAAAATATGAGTTATTGGTCAGACAACAATCCACACGTACTCCATGAGTCATCATTGCATCCCGAAAAAATTACGGTTTGGTGCGGTTTATAGGCCGGCGGCGTCATTGGGCCGTACTTCTTCCGTGATGATCAAGACCGGCACGTTACTGTGAATGGGAATCGCTACCGTTCAACGATAACCGAATATTTTTGGCCCCAATTGGATGATATGGACTTGGAGGACATGTGGTTCCAACAGGACGGCGCCACAAGCCACACAGCGAATGTCACAATCAATTTATTGGAAACCAAGTTTGGAGAACGTGTTATCTCACGAAATGGTCGAGTCGATTGGCCGCCTCGGTCGTGAGATTTGACGCCTTTAGACTATTTCCTGTGGGGCTACGTCAAGTCTATGGTCTATGCCAACAAGCCAGCGACGATTGATGAACTTCGTACGAATATCAAACGTGAAATTGCAGCAGTATCGGCCGATTTATGCTTGAAACCCGTCGAAAATTGGGTTCAGCGTCTGGACTTCTGCAAGCGTGCCCGTGTTGGAGAGTATTCAGAGAATTTAATCTTTTTTTAGTTGTTTCATATTGTTGAAAGTTTAATCGTTTGTTACTGGAACTACATTTTAACTTTTTTTATTTTTTATATATACCTTTCAGTTTTTAAAATTACGCTAATTATGCTAAAACACATTAATGTTTTCTTCTTCTTTGTTATAAAAGGGGGAGTGAAGTAGCTAAGAACTTTTATATTTACATTTAGAGCTAACCCTTATACTATCTAATTGCATACAAAAATAGTTCAGAAACTTAATTAAAAAAAGAGAAAAATTATGAAAACGAGTGGTCGAATAATCGAACACTGGGACGATATGAGATAATTTGTTAAATGTATCCCTACTTTTTTGCTATTGGCAACACCAATGTTAACAGCTTATTGAAAATCATTTTTTCCCTATGTATGTAAATTTTTTTGTCTCCTGAAACTTAAACCGCAAAAAAAGTTTATACAGCAATTTTAGAATTTTTTTTATTTTTTAGCAAAAAATTAAAAAACTGCTTAATAAAAATAAAATTTACTTCAAATTGTCTGTTTTTTTAAATAGTTTAAAAAAATTTCAAACCAACGCTTAAACAATTCAAGTGGTGATTTTGACATCTCAAGTGATTACACTGTGCTACACTGAAAAAGAACTTGCGAAATGACCTAGTGTAGGTTGTACGTCTAGCTGAGTGTATTATATAACCGGTTTTCTGAGTAAAACAAGCTTTTATTTGTGTAAATCGGTTAAAAATTGACAAAGTTATAGTACTTTTTCTAATCAACAGATATTATAATTCCTTATTTTTGTTAACGAATCGCCATTAAAGTCCAATTAAAAGTGGCTTTTGTTTCATTATTTGCGTTTCAATTAAAAAAGAAATTAAAAATTGTTTGTTTTTTACTTTAGATTGTTACTCAAGTTCGGCGTATGCCAAAGCCAACTTAAGGAATTTAGGTCAATTACAGTTCTAGCTTTAGGACTTAATAAAGAAAATCCACCCTTTATAGTTTAGTACTCTATCATTGTAAATAAGGCATTATTAAAATTATTTTTGTACTAATACCGTTACTTTTTTTGTGAGGCAACCAGCAGTAATTCGCTAGCATTCTGATCTGACTTTTTCCTTCGAACTGCTTTTCTATTGTCGATAGCTCTTGGTGGAAGCGTTCGCCTTGCTCGTCTGTAAATTGACCCAGATTTTCTGGGAAAAAATCCAAGTGAGAATGCAAAATATATATATTGTGATTGACATTCTGCATCCCATTTCTCCATACGCCTCTAGAAATTCGATAACACACTCAACTTTTAAAAAATCAAATGATTTTTATTAACACTTAGCTTATAACACAATTAAATATTTTGGTTAGTTTTTTTTAAGAAAAACATGTTGTTTTTTTGAAGCTGCACCACTAATACTAACTAGTAAACAACTTTTTTGCAAGTATGAAAAAAAGTAACGGTATTATTGTAAAAATAATTTAACCTATTTCACCTTCGCACTTATGTCTTGTTTGTATCATACTCGTATAATAAGTCCTAAAACTAGAACTAAAACTAGAACTGTAATTGGCTTTGGCATACGCCGAACTTGAGTAACAATCTAAAGTAAAAAACAAAAAAAATTTAATTTCTTTGTTAATTGAAACGCAAATAATAAAACAAAAGCCAATTTTAATTGGGCTTTAATGGCGATTCGTTAACAAAAATAAGCAATTCTAATATCTCTTGATTAGAAAAAGTACAATAACTTTGTCAATTTTTAACCTATTTACACCAATAAAAGCTTGTTTTACTCAGAAGGACACTGATTTTAAGATTATTGTTGTTTTAAAAGAAGATTCGTAGAAAATGAAAAAGTTAAAAAAAATTAAAAATTTTTATATTATTGAAAAAATCTCTACACATTTATATAAATAGTATACGGAAAGTATATATATTTCGAAAGAGCGCGTTCATTTCTAATTAATGCCGTTTACCGTTTCGGTTAAAAAATGACTGAACTAGAAAAGTTTAAGTGCGGCAGTCCAAAAAAAATAATCTTTTCCCCATATCTCGAAATTTTGAGGGTATATTGCAACTTATAAAACCGGTTATATAAAGCACTCAGCTAGACCTATAACCTACACTAGGTCATTTCACAAGTTCTTGCATTTTTTTTTTGTTGTAGCAGCGTGTAATTTTTTCAGCGCAGGAATTTATTAAATTCTAATTTGTATGTATAAAATTTCAAATAACGTTATGAACAGCTGTTTCAACGCGAGCAATCACCTACTTTATTCAAGTGATTTACAAAATTGAGTTTTTAAAAAAATTATTTGAAGTGAGGCGTTGCGTTTTACAAGGGTTGTACCAATTCAAACATGTATATATTCACATCACAATCACTGTACTTGCGCTACAACCCTTGTTGGAGGCCTGTCATTGACACTTCATCATGCACATTGGATTCATTTTGAATTAATGCAGTTGTATGTCACTATCTAAACAGTTGCGTAATTACTTCTTTTTGAACTAGAATAGTGTTATGTTATCATTTCTGCAGTCACAAAGTGGGTTCTGTTTAAATCAGTTCAGTATTATGTCAGCTTTGCAACAATCGCGGGATTGCCGCTTTCGCTACCGATTGACATTCTTTTGTACACAGCAAAAATTGTTAAACCATTTCCAGAATATTTGAAAGTGAGTCAACTGAAATACCCAACCTATACAGCCAAATGGAAAGGCTTTTAAGAACTGTATAAATGATAAAATTTATTTAACGGAATTTATGAACACAAAGAACTTTTTGAAATTTGATGAGGTATATTTGGGATTAATGGCTAAAGAGTTAATATCAGAATCAAAGCTTAACAACAGCAAAATTAACAAAATTGTAAATAATTGTATTAATTTTTATATGGAACTTGCAAATAAAATATTAAAACGTTTTAATTTTGGACAAAAATCTTATAAATCTTTAAATATGTTAAACCCTAAGAAGAAGAATTCCCCAGCTTTTTTCTGAAAAAGAAAAACAAATTTTAGACTCTGAACTCAGAGAGTTAAAATTTGTAATATTTTAAGAATTTTTTGAAGGAAGTGAAATAAATTTACAAACTTTTTGGCAAAATTTTTCAGATTTAAAACGCGGGGATTCTACTGTTCATTTCCAGTGCTGCAAATGTTTGTACAACAAATTATGATCCTTTCACACTATTCCGCAAATGTGGAAAGAATTTTTAGTCAAGTCAACCTTAATAAAACAAAATTTCGATGTTCCCTGGAAAATAAATCTTTACAAGGAATTCTATTTTCTAAAGATTATTTAAAATTTAATAATTCAAACTGTTTTG
Source organism: Eustalomyia histrio (assembly GCA_949748255.1). NCBI lineage: Eukaryota > Metazoa > Arthropoda > Insecta > Diptera > Anthomyiidae > Eustalomyia > Eustalomyia histrio. The sequence goes on from OX456523.1 coordinate 108,992,971, forward strand.
ATGCCGGTATTAAAAAGGATTTAATAAAAATGTCAAATTCAAATATGTATCTATAAAATATATGTTTATATAAAAAAGTTAAAAAGACTTTTTTGAACTTTTAAAACAATTCATCCTAAAGAAAATAGGGACACTTGCATGCAACAAATTTAAAGTTAAAAAAACACACATACATTTTGCTAAAGAACAAAAAATATTATTTTTAGATTATAGTACAACAACAACTCTTCATTTTAAGTAACAACTCAAACTTTGTTGTTGCAATTGAAAAAAACAACATTAAAAAGTGTTATAATTTCCTATAATCGAATGTGAATAAAAATAGGTACGGTAAGAAAATTGTTTGAAATATAATTAGTATTTTATATTTTTTATGGAAATATAATAGTGGTCATTGTATCTAATAGATGTACCCATTTATGTACCATATGTATTTATGTAAATAAGTGTACCAAGTATGGAGCCAAGGGTGAAAATGGTGTGGGATATATAAAATCGGAACAGAGTGCCATATGCATGGAATTTTAAAATTTTGTTTGTGTTAGACTACTTCGTTGGTATTGTTTATCAATTCTAAGCCAAACAAAAAAGACCTGATTACTATTAAGTCCTTAGAAAGCTGATTTCCTATCGAAAATCGGAGATTATTTACAGATTTTAAAGAGTATCGAAAGTCAAATTTTGTTTTTTGGGGTTTTTCAATTCACATTGCAATAGCTAGTTGATAGTTTTTAAATATAGAAGTATTTTACAATGTGAATTGAAAAACCCCAAAAAACAAAATTTAACTTTCGATGCTCTTAAAAATTTGTAAGTAATTTCCGATTCTCTGTAGGAAATCAGCTTTCTAAGGACTTAATCGTGATCAGGTCTTCTTTTGTTTGGCTTAGAATTGATAAACAATTCCAACGAAGTAGTCTGGCACAAACATAATTTGAAAATTCCATGCATATGGCAATCTGTTCCGATTTTCTTTATCCCATACCTTTTTCACCCTTGGCTCCATACTTGGTACACTTATTTACATAAATATGACACAGAAATGGGTACATCTATTAGACACAATGACCACTATTATATTTCCATAAAAAAATAAAAAATACGAATAAGATTTCAAACAATTTTCTTACCGTCCCTATTTTTGTTCTCATTCGACTATAGGAAATTATAATACTTTTTAATGTTGTTTTTTTAATTGCAACAACAAAGTTTGAATTGTAACAACGAAATATTATATGTTAATTATTTTTTTCATATTAATAAAAGAGACAGTTTTGAAATACAACAAAAAATAGCACAAGATAAATTTCAATGTAATTGTCTACACTTTTTTACATTAGTTGCATTAAAAGTTTCTTAGGAATATGACATATTTTCTATCGATGTGTCATAAAAAATTGATTTTGGGTAAGTAAAATCTTCAAAAAAACAAGTGGTAGTAAACAAAGGTTAACTAAATAATTTTATTTTGGATATAGTGGATTTTAATGGGTACGGCTTGGCTTTTTAATATACATAATCGAGTGTTAATAAATACCCAAAACAACAAATACATTTAAAGTATTTACTCAAAACAAGACATGTACTAAAAATTAATCTAAAATTTCCTTTAAAATAGTTTAAAAATTTTCCTTAATTTAAGTAAGATTTTATTAAAACTTAAAAAAATTTTCTTAAAATGAATAAAAATTCCTATGTTTGGGTAAAAACGAAATAGTTTATATACTCAGAAATAGTTCATACCTTTCTTAAGTAATATTTCTTGATTTTAGGAAAAAATAAGCATATTAAATAAAAATTTGTTAATTTAAAAAAAAAACATCTCAGTTTTAAGAAATTTGCATAATTAAATGTAATAAAACTATGTTTAGTTAAAAAAAAATTAGAACATAATTTACTCCCATTTAGTTCAAAAAATGTGTCTAACTTAAAATAAGAAAGTATTTCAACTTAATGTTTGTTAATTTTTTTTTCGCGAGTAGTAAAATTCAGTTTTTGAGTCTACCACTTTCTAATTTTTAAGAATTGTTTTCTAAAAATTAGTTTAGGCAATTAAAACAAAAAGTAATACATTTTGTCCTACGTAATAATAATAATTTAGTGGTTTTAGAAACTGATGAACTATTTGTAAGGAAACTTTTTATGAACTAAGTTCAGACAAATTTTAATAAAATATATTTTTCAAGTAAAAGTTTTCTAATTTTTGAAAAATAATAAACGTTTAAATTATTTTCAATATTCTTTTACAAGAAAAAACAATCAATTAAAAACAAACTAGTTAGTTTTCCTAATTTTCAAGAAAAAATATTATTAAAGGAAACAAATTAAAGTAACCATTTCCAAAAATTATCTTGCATGATTGCAATTTTTGGTTCGTAATCATGCGTGAGTCGAAAATGGCTCTCGTGTCAATCTCTAACCTTAACAGTCTTAAATATTGAACTTAAAGTAGCTTAAATTACATACATTTTAAAATTTTGTTAGCAAAAGGTAAAAAATTTCGAATTTGCGCTTTTATGTAATAATTTTGTTTGCTGACTACAATATAAAATATCGCAAGCACATTTTATACATTACGGCATAATGACTTTCCTATAATTAACGTTGTGCCTAATAAACTTTATATTTATCAAAGGCACTAAAACTCTATTATTCACTTAATAATAAAAAGTTAAAATTTGTATACGTGTCAATTAAAGTTTAAGCCAAAAATGTCATATAATAAACATGACATTTTTCTATTTTTTAATAATAACAAGAAGTGTAACTGTGATATATTGTATTTTTGCAACAATTTCCTTAAATTAGTTTATTTACGAAGACAAATGACCCCCCGTGTTCCTTAGCCATATATGTCGTGTGTCACTTAGTTTGTAGTTCTCTCAAGCAGAACCATTAATTAACTACGACAAGGATCTGACAATTTATTGAGTTTAGTATAATTCAATTCAATTTAAAGATTAAATGTAAAGCGAAAAGCTTTTTCAGAGAAGTGTCCTCACAAATTAGTGCAAAGTACTTTAAAATATATGGTATGGAAACAGTTTCATATTTATTAGAACATTTTTATCAAATTTAATTTTCAATTTTAATTTTCACTATAAGGTAGTGCTATTTAACTTGATGTTAGACTATATTTTCTTATTTTTAGGGAGTTAAGTTCTAGTTTTTAGTAAAAAAATTATCTAATAAAGTTAAATAAAATTTTTCTTAAAACTAAGGGAACATTTCCTAACTAACAATAAAATTTTAGATGATGTATGAACTAATTAGGAGGAAATTTTACTCTTTTCTAATAAAAATTTAGTTCTCAGTAGTAAAATTTTTCTATAATTTAGAAATTTTAACCAAATTTTAAGTAAATTTTTTTTCTAAATTTCAAGGAAAATTTTATTAAATATTGATAAAAAAAAGTGTCTTTCGCGCCGTTTTCATTTCAATTTTTCCTCCAAGTATGTTAATTTTTCTAAATTCTAGTTATTTTTTTTAGTGTACTTAATTGTCATTTTTACGTATTTATTTAATTTTTTTTTTACAATTTTACTTTCGTGCTTATTTTTTTTTTATTTTGCACATTCATGATAAATTAATTCAAGCGTATATTTTTCTTTATATCTGAGATTTTATTTTTATTATAAATATTATTGTATTTTGTGTCTTTCATATTAAATACTAGTACAATTACTTGTGTATGCATGTACAAACGGGTGACAGCTAATTGTATGGGAAAAATTGTTGGTAAATTACATGGATTGTCAGGAAGAATTTGGTGACCCGGGCCCAAAATTTCTATGCGGAAATTTTGGGCAAATTGAACAACGCTTAACCGTGGCCGTTTGAAATTTCAGGCTTTACGAACAAATAAATAAAAAAATGCTTTTGAATGTTACGTTATAACCAGAGAAGACAAAAAACGGCAAAGGAAATTGTAATTCTCTGGGTATAACACATAATTGTAGCATGCTAAATACGAATATTCAATTTTTTTATATATATTTTTTTTGATTTGTTCAAAAAACCGAATTTCGAAAATCGGAAACGTTGTCCGGTTTGGTTCAAATATTTAGGGTTCACACTTTGGATCCAGTGTCACCCATTCTGCTTGGCAATCCTAAAATATTTATATATTTATGCTTTATTTATAGTCCAAGCCCTTACGGGCCAAATGATTACAGAAATAACTTAAATGAAAGAATTTGATTAAAATAATTAATATAATTATACATATTTCTGATTTTTGCTCTAACTCTAATTGGAACATTTTTTTCGCTACAGAAGCGCTTGTAATAGCTTTGAGTTGTTAGCTTCTGAAATCAAACGCAATATTAGAATACATATTCATTGACACAAACATGCACTAATACATACCTCGAATTCCCGATTTTCCATTAAGAAGTCAATTAAAGACTTTTCTTCTGCCACTGACCACTTTCTTGTTGGGTTTAGGCAAATGCGTTTTGGTTGAGACTAAAAAGATAAAATACATAGAGATATTTATAAACGTATATTTTTAAAGAAATAAACTTACCGATGTATTTGTATTATTTGCCATTTTCTAATTTTTATTTTTTAGCAACAAATGTATTTTCTTTTTGTTTTGTTCTTTTTATTACAAACTGGCATTCACTTCAGACTGATATGTTATGATACACAATACAACACTTAATAAACACTGCAAATGAAACTGTAAAAATGTATCAGATTTTTAAGTGTAAATTACCAACAACAATTTTACACTATTGTAAAGTAATACACGATACAACAAATACAACGATACAATATCCGTTGTTAATTGCCCAATAGATTCAGTATGAGAAAAATTTCTTTCATTATAAGGTATAATACTAATCCACAATCCTATAACTCGTGCTCTAAATGACCTTTGCATTATTAGTGTTGATAATATCTAAGAAATACAAAATTATATATTCCATTATGAACATAAGAATACTAGGGTGTATGGTAACTCAAAATTTTGCTACTATTACGGGAAATTTTGGTAATTTGAGCCCAGCGATATTTTTTTTTTCCTAATCTTACCAACACATGTCTGCTGACGTGTAGTACAACGAAATTAGTAGAAAAAATTAGTAGCCGCTACTAAATTTTAGTAACGTTTTTGTAGTCGAATTTAAAAACTGTAAACTGCAATTTAAAATTGATCTGCTGCAATAGCAACAAATTTTACTAAATATAAGTAAAATGGAAACAACAGAAAATTTAATAACTGCTGTACAAAGTTTATAAAAGTAATTTTGATCTAACCAACAAAAGTTTTTGCTTAATATTGGTGAACTAAACACAATGAATTGTAATATGTAAATAAATTTTGTTTTGTTGTTTTTCTTATTTAAAAAAAATTTATTTATTAAATTTTTATGGGTTTTACACTGATTTCTTTTCATTGATTATCTTAGAACTAACTTAAATGATTAAATTAATCCAGTATTTATACACGAATTGGATTGTTTATTTAATTCTGTAATAAGAGGAACAACACATCACAAAATGAAAAGTACATTTATGTTTTTGTTGCAAATTATCATAATACTAACATTTCTTTGTTTACAAATATGTTTATATTTCAATTGCTTCTCATGAACGACTTCATTTAAGATATTTGACTATATTAACATATTTATATTTAGTACGATCCTAATGATCCCCTTTTCTTAAGAGAGGAGCCCCGCATCTTTATATGCTTTGTCAATTCTTTTGTTTAGTTCTTTAAAGGTTAATTCATTTTCTTGAACTACGTTAATATGTTTTGGTTTATTCAAAATTGTATATGCTTTAAATCCAGAATAAATTAAAATCAAAATGATGATTAATATGATAATGAATATTAAAATTGCATTGTTGGTTTTTGTTCTCTCTTTAAGATTTAACAAATTTATATTTTCTAATGTATAATTCAATTCGTTATCATTTATGCTGTTTACAATATTATAATCATTTAATTTGTTTGTCTTAAGATAATTCAAAATCTGTGAGCTTGGATTTTCATAAACTGTTTCATCTATTGTTGTAAAATTTTCAAAAGCTACAAGGTAATTTCAGGTTACTAAATGACCATCGATTGTATGATTACCATTTACTAAAATAGCACCATCTTTTAAATATTCAATATCTCTTGATATCGTCTTAATTTTAGTACAATTTGTTCTTCAATTATTTAACAAATCTGATAAATATCTTGATTCTTTGTTTTCAAAACAATAAGTGTTTCTTAATTCTAATTTACAATTTTTATGTTAATATATTCATTTTTGCATTTAGCAATATTTTTGTTAAGGTTTAATTTATGGTTATTTTTTGTAATTGCTCTTACTTCGTAATTAATACAAATTTTATTAACTATTGGATATTATATATATACTATAATACAATTATTTACTTGGACAATTTTAAATATTGAAGAATCCAATAGATCAGATAAAGTTATCTCCTCTCTTTCATTATCAATATTTTCCCTTATTTTCCTCAGGTTTAGTATTGATGGATTCAAAATTTAATTTTTCGCCATTGAGATTGTTTGTACAAGATTCTGTAAATCTGTTATCTATGTTTATACAATTTAATCATACTTGAAGTTTCCCTAGAAATTTCAAAATGTTGTGACATTTCAGAAATCATTCTGAATAATTTCGAATTAGTAATAAACTGTTTGTTATTATTAGATATAAGGTCATCGATTTTATCCTGTATTCTGATGAAACTATTATGATCGGGTGTACCTGCTATCCATTTCCATAAAGTACCGAGTTCGTTAAAACCTCGTTTGGTTCTTTCATTAATAACGAACTCCTTTAAGAGTGAATCCAATAATTCAACCTCCAAGTAAAGAGAATATAATTCCTGTTATTGGGTTGTTTCTGGATAATAATTAATATTAGTAGTGTTAAATATTTTATACTCGAATATTATGTTCTCACTTATTAAATTATGTGTCTCTTCCAAAATTTGACTGTAGTACGATATATTTGCTACATGGATTATTCTTCCGTAATCATTGTATATAGTGATTCTTCCATTTTCCAAAAGTAAGATTCTTTCCTAGTGTAATCTTGTTTCCTATATTTAGGCCTTAATTTGTTCCTTTCAGTGAGTATCTTTTCATAAATGATATCTCGTGGATTGTACTGTCTTACTATTATTTTTCTATTAAATCTTTCTAACATTTATCTCTAGCTTTTGTTAATCTTTCAGGTACGTTACATTCGTTACCGAATGTAAAGTTTTTTTCTATTGTTGAACAGCTCTAAATATTGCTTCAGCTTAGTTTCCTAAAGTAAATTTCTCTTTTAGACATCTTGCTATCTAAATTATCGTAGAATGAACTCTTTCCACTTGACCATTAGTATTTGAATGTCCTGGAGAACAATAAAATATTAAAAACCCAATCGTTCCATTTGTGTTTTGAACAAAAGTGACGCGAATCCTGGTTCGTTATCTAGAGTTATTGTTCGAATGTCTGGGTAAGGTTGTAAAACCTTTAAAATCTTCTCGTCTAGTTTTGTTTTGTCCTCTATATGTTAAATAGTTAAAAATTTCGAGTACGCGTCCATCTACGTTATAAATTTTAGACTTTGGGCGTAAAAAATATCTACATGTACTTGCTTTCGCTCCGCTATCAACCGTGTCAAACTCAATTATATGTCTGGTTTTTCCGAAGACATTCAATTGTTCGTGAACAGTAAAATTACCTTTATCTATCAACAATTGTTGCTTAAATTGGTTGAGGCGTTAACCAGTGGTTGGAACATGATCAGTATCAACTGAAGATTGTTCATAACCATCCTCTTCTATGTCACTTAATACACTAATTTCATCTGTTAAATTGTTAATGAATTGTCTTGTAAGTGCATCTGCAACTACATTTGTTGTACCTGGTTTATAAACGATTTTGGGTGAGTATTCCTCAAGAAGAGCATGCCATCTTTGTATTAGGATTTCAATTTGAAACTGCAAATGTTAATGGTTAATGATCTGTACACTCACAATATTGTTTCGTTAAAAACAACTTAAAATACATATTAAATTAATCGAAAATACAATCAAAGAGAGGACTACTGATTTTTCATTATATTCAACCCATTTTGTTGTTTATTTTCAATCATTGTTTAATAATCGACAAAAGTAAAAACAATAGAAAGTCGTTTAAAATAACCATCAAATTTTTACTAACAAAAAGTTAGAAAAAACTACTTTTGTGGTTTGTTTTTCAAATTGATAGTTTTTTATTTGTATGTAATTCCAAAACAGAACGCAACACATGCAGGTGTATATATTTTTATTGGCTGTGTGTGTATGTATGTATATTTGAATAATTTCTTGTAATTTTTATTAAAATAATTTTGTATATATACAAACTATTTTGGTAAAAAAAACAAAAAGGAATTATATGAATTTATATTTTTTGAAACAGAAAACATAAAATTTTACATTTAACTGAAAATATCAACTCCTACTGAATGTCTGTAAATTTTTATAGTTTGTTTTTTGAATGACTGATTCAAATAGTTAAAAAATATATTTCTATGAATTTCAATTGATTCTACATTAAACTACATTCGGTAACGGAAAATATATTGTGAGTGTATGTATTTCAAGATATCTTGACCCATAGAGATAATTTCTTAAATTTTTCAAAGACCATTCTATTGCGTATAGTTTTTTTTTTCATTTATAGCATAATTTTTCTCGGTTGAATTTAAGGTTTTTGAAATAAAAATAATTGGTTTTTTATCCTCTGAAAAAACTGCTCAGAATGTGTTATTTGATGCAGCTGTTTGTAGGTATACATTTTTTACTAAAATCGGGCTGTTTTAATTCAATCTGACCAATTAGTAGACGTTTAAGTCTTCGTCCAGTTCGATTAAAGTTTTCTTTGACATATTGGTGGAAATTCTACTATTTTCACCAGATAAAAACTTGTCAAAGGTTTTGCTATTAAGGCGTAATCCCTTAAAAATTTACGGTAGTATCCTGTCATTCCCAGGAAACTTCTCAATTGCCTTAATTTTTTTGGTTCAGGAAAATTATCAATAGTCTCTATCCGAATAATTTTGTATGCAACAACAAAACCTAAAAATTCTACTTCCTTTTTATAAAAGTGAGATTTCTCTAAAGATATTTTCATGTGTGCTTCGCTTAATGTGTTTACGATTATTTCCAAATGTTCAGCTAAATCCTTTGAAAACACAATAATGTCATTCATATAGACGTGACAGAATTTTTCCACATAATCCCTAAGGATATTGTCCATAGCTCTCTGAAATATGCCTGGTACAATTTTTAAGCCGAATGGCGTACTAACATAGACGTCTTTACCATTATTTACCGCGAAAGCTGTTAAATATGATCTTTCTGCATCAGAATTTGATGAAATCCTGATTCAAGATCTATTGTTAAGACATATTTTGCTTCTCCAAGGTTTGATAGAATAATATTTGTATCAGGTATAGGATATTTTTCTGAAATTGTTACTTCGTTTAGTTTCTTAAAGTCAATAACAATCTTTGTTTAGGCGAACCGTCGTCGTTCAATCCCTTTTTTGGTACTACCCAAATTGGTGAATTCTAAGGACTCTTGCTTGGTCTGACCATTCCAATCTTAAGCATTTTCTGTGTCTCCTTGTTGACAAAATTATTTGCTGAAAAAGTTTAAAGGTATTGTTTACTCCATATTGGTGTAACTACCGTTGTTATTAATTCCGCTTTGATATCAGTTCTAAATGGTAAGTTTGTATTTACCTTTGAATGTATCACTGCTATCTTTTTCCTAATTCATTAATTCCATCTGCTGAAACATGAATTTTCTCATTTTCATTCATTTCTGTAGGATATGTTTCCGAATTTTTAACAATGTTGACGGTATTTATGTCTTCGTCTGGCGTTCTAGGACTTTTTCCCAGATGTTTGTTACTTAGTTCATGAAGTTTTCATCCTTTAAAAAAGTTTCATGTGATTTAATGATAAATCTTTTCTGACTTAGTATTGTTAATAATAAGGTTTTTATCAAAATCTATTATTGCATTATTTCTTCGCAATAAACTATAACCTATTATCATATCTGTTTGCAAATTGTCGACCTCGTTAAACCTTTCCTTAACTCCTAATACTGTTTTATGATAGTATATCCATTTATTGTCTTAACTCTCCTGTATATTGGTAATATATTTTTATTTCTTAGATACCATTTCTAATGTAGCAATTCGTTGCCCCAATGTCGATAAGTATCTTAATCCTTTGTCCTGTCTGTCGGTCTGTTTTAAAAAATATATGGGTGATTTTATTTTCCTCTAAAAAATGGTTCTCATCAATATTATTGATTCGTTAAGCTTTGGGCTGTCGAGATTGTCCGCTACCTTCAAAACTTCTTTTAGGTGCAGGATTACGATTATGATGTTTATTCCACTTTTGTTTATGGTTTTGTGGGTATTATTTTTTTTATTGTTAGGATTTCGTGGTGCATTATAACTATGTCCACTTGGTTCAGGTTCATTTTGGTTCCGTTGACCTCCTGATTGATTATTGTGATTATCCATTTTAGGGAATCGCAAATTATTGTTGTTATTACCTTTATAAGGTTAACGCCCCTTCTGTGATGATTTTTATTGTTATTGGTACTATTATTATTATTGCTATTATCGTTTCCTTGCCAGTGCGTTTGGAAGATCGGATGGCTGGAGGGATCCCTGAGACCTGTAATAAATATTCGTAAAGGTGATTCAGTACCATAAGGGTGTTTCCTGTTAACTAGATTATAATATTCGATAAGGCTTAAATTACCCTGTTTGAGTACGCTGAGTTCCTGTTCAATAATTTGAATGGATCTTTTATCCGCAAAAGCAAAATCGAAATTAAGTACCGTTCCATGACTAGTCAAAACGTCATTTGCGTCACCAATTATTTTATTACGAAGTATTGAGAGAGCAGCAAAGTATCTTTTGCTTCCTATGTTATATAAACTTAAAGCATTTTGGGCAGCCTCTGGCCAACAAACATAACCTGTCTTCCCATTGAATTCTGGTATTAACCTTACAATTTCCAAAGATTCGTTATCTTCTATTGTAATGTCAATATTTTGTTTCAAGAATTCTCTAACTGTTGAACCTGTGTTCAATGCATTAAATTGTCTTTACAATTGATCGATTTTATTCATCAATGGTTCTAATCTTCTAACGAACCCCAGCAAAACCACACATTACCAAATAATGTGTAAAGTAATGTGTAGTCATAGGGGCTCATGGATTACTTTACGCCTTACTTCACCGATGAATTTTAAAGGCGATGAGCCTCAAAGTAAAATAATGAGTAATATACTCATTATTTTAGAGTGATAATGTAAGGGGTTACTTTATGGTTACGAGAATGGAAAAAGTAATGTGTCTAAAAAAAGATTTTTTAAAAATAGGAATTTTTATTAAAAAAAAATTATTACAAATACCTTAAACGTTATTAAAAATAATGTGGGCATGATGGGAATCGAACAAGAGAACTCTGGTTGCCAGCCAAGAACTCTACCCACTGAGCTATCGATGCATATAGTATTTGATTGCTTTAAACTTAAATGAATTATTGCGCTTCGTTTTTTCGCTAGTGTTCTCAAAACAAACATACATTACCGTTTTACTTACAAAAAAAAAACACAAAGTAATGTATCTAAAAATAGATTTTCAAAAATATTTCAATTATTACTTTACATTTATAAATCATATATTACGTAATCAATAATGAGTAACTTATTACTTTATGCTTGCAAATAATGAAAAAGGTAACGAGCTATCATTACAAGGTAACGCATGAGAATATCGCACCCATTACCAAAGTTTTGCTGGGACACAGAAAGTATATCGTTAACCAAATTAACATTATTACTTGCAGTAGCCATTATGTTTTTCAAACCTGTTATTTATTTTTGTAAAAGCCCTGCGGGAAAAGGACCTATCCCAGGACACGTCACATGACCGGTTCATTGTGATAGGGACCGCTCACGGGACCGATCACTTTAACATGGGCTTGTCCTAGGCGGCGGTCAATTGCCCTCTGTGACATGTCACAGGACTGTCCTAAAAGGACATGTCGTGACTTTTAAACCGGTCACGTGATAGGTACTTTAGGAACCGGTACTTTTTTCACCTATCTCGTGATATGTTTTTTCGAAACCGGTTCAGTTTTCACCTATCCCGAGACAGGTCCCAATCCCCAACTGACCCCTTTTTTCCCGCAGGGAGAATTTATTTAATTCTATTTATTTTAATATAAATTTAAAAATAACTTAGTATCAGAATCCGATGTAACGAGATCTGCGTCATTTTCTTAATATTCGTCTTCTTTGGTTTATCCTTTGGTTTTGCCAATATTCGAAGATGTTTTTGGGAACTTCGTTCTCCGAAGAAAGACATGAGTCGTAAGTTTGGCATAAAAAACCGTAAGATTCTGTACTAGACTCTTCGGTATAATATTCTGACGTAGTGTCTTGCTCATTCAGATATATTAAAAATTTCCTGATTTGATTTTTTTTCATTTTTTTCTCCTTTCCTTAAGGATACTTTTTGTATTTTAATTTTCCTCCTTCTTAATTTCAAGGATACTTATTTTTAAGTGAGTTATTTTCTTTGCCTTTAATCTTTTTAAACTGGTACAGCTGGTCCCCTTATTTATTTTCAGGTGCTGAGTTGTTTTGTTGATCGCTGGTAAGTATAGATGGAGGTGTTTGAGACGTCCTTCGCTAGGATGTATTTCAGTAGTTGTTTGTGAAATCTTGGTGCTTCACGTTGGTCGCCAATTAATTTTGTTTTTTTTTTATTTAAAAAAAAAAATATTTTTATTAAATTTTTGTGGGATTTTTACTGATTTCTGTTCACTGATTACTTTAGAACTAACTTAAATGATTAAGTTAATCCAGTATTTATATTTATACACGAATTGCATTGTTTATTTTATTCTGTAAACAGAGGAACAACACACCACAAAATGCAAAGTACATTTTCATAATTCTAATATTTTTTTGTTTACAAAGATGTTTATATTTCAATTGCTTCTCATAAATGACTTCATTTAAGAAATTTGACTATATTAACATATTTATATGTAGTACGATCCTAATGATCGTCAATGTTATTATCTTGTATAAATTATAAACGCATAAATTTAGTATGGATTATTACAATTTTTAGGAGCGAGCTCCGTCTTTATTGTTCGAATGTAGAATTAAAACTAAATTAAAATAAATTCATTATAATAATTACAAAATAAATTGTCTTACATTGCATACCGTCAACCCGCAATCGCCTGATGTTTTTCCACGTATTTTGTTTAGTACAGACGCTGGCTCATCATTTCATATGGGAACTTATGTTGACTGCATATTGTGCCGTAGACATATCGTCAGCATAAGTGATGGTTTGTTTGTTGGTTTGTTCTACTGGTTAACCATATGTAGCGTTGTTTGTTTATTTATTTTATTTGTAAACGTATGCAGCGTTAACTTATATACGCTACTATGTCCATTTGGGACCTCAAAAAAAAAAAAATTTGTGAGTTATTGACTAGGCCCCCCTTAAAAATATGTATTTGGGTGTAAAACAACGTCTCCCAAAAAATTAGGACAATCGGATAAGAGGAACACGTGCCTCAACGGCCCTGAAGTTTGAAAAACGGTATACATGGAAAAATATGATTTTTTTTTAATTTCTTAGAATTTTTAATATTTTAAATTGATCTTGAATTAAAAATATTAAAAAATAAATAAGTAATAAACAGTAAATTATCCTTCTAATATTAATTAAATTGCAGAATACATACAATTCATAAAACCTTAATAAGTGACAAAAATCGTTGTTTTCTCGAAATCCGCTGAAGTTAAATCGCTGCACTGGCCAAATGAAATGAGGAATACCTTAAATTTTTGGAGGTTTTAGTCCTAAATATGTGCTTAATTAAACCTTGAAGTCCAATCATGGATTTTTTTTTAAAAATTTTTGAAACTTTAAAATTGGAGATTTGAAAACTGTGTTTAAAAATTTTGCCAAAAAGGCTTTAGTTTAAAACGAGTTTGCAAAGCACATGATAAAAATAATTTTTAATTGAGTACCTTGTTTTTGCATTACATTATTTCTTCAAATTTCAAAATTTGGGCTCGAACTTCTTGATTAAGCGTTCTGTGACACATTAGTTGTCGGGGGCAATTGTAATAACTTTTTTTTAACCGATTTTAGTTTTTATTGAATTATTAGAAAGATAATTTACTGTTTATTACGATTTCTTAATCTTTTTAATTTAAGATCAATTTAAAATATTAAAAATTTTAAGAAGTTTAAGAAAAGTCATATTTTCCCCATATATACCGTTTTTCAAACTTAAGGGTCGTTGAGGCACGTGTTTCTTTTATCCGATTGTCCTAATTTTTTGGGAGATGTCGTTTTACACACAAATACATTTTTAGAGGGGCGCCCAGTCAATAACTGACATTTTTTTTGCTCCATACAAGGTCGGAGTACCCTAATGTACATAGACAAATTTTAATTTATAAAACAAATTATATAAAAATGCAATATAAATTAAAACAAGTAAAAAAGGCTCAAATTCGGCTGTGCCGAATCTTTTACTACCATCGATTAATATCCTCTACTGTTTTTGATACAAATAATTTAGAAAACTTTTGAAGTAAAATTATGGAGGTGAAACAAATTTTTAGAGGTGAAAACTCTTTTTGGATGTGAAAACAAATTTTGTGGTGGAAAAAAATTTTGAGGTGAAAAGAACTGTTTGTATTGGAAAAATTTTTTGAGGTGAAAAAATATTTGTGGTAAATATAAAATATTATGATGAAAATTTTACAAAAATACACCCATTTATATGGAAAATTTAGAGGTACCTTTACATTTTCATTCATAACTTTTTAACCGCTTTACCGATTTTGCCCAGGGGGCATAAAAAAAGGAGTAATTAAAGGTTGATTTTTCAAAGAAATTTTAAAACCTTTTGTTAATTTATTTAGTTTAGAATTTAAATAAATAGCTACCTCGCACAGGTTTTAAGTGGAATTACTTAATCTGTATATTTTCTTTAAAAACAATATAACTGGAAGTTATGTTTGTATGTTTTTAATTAAAAATCTGAGATTCAAATACCACATTAAGTCTTAACAAACAACTTGTATAGACTTTTAAAGTAGTTAAAAAGTCAGTATTTATAAAAATGCCGCCAAGTCTTAGAAATTCTTAGCTTTCTTCTTTTAAGTATAAACAAACATATTTGATATTCTTTTATTTGTAATTTGATAAAATATTACAAACAACAATAGCTAACAAATAAATTATGTGTTTGTTAGTAAACGTAGAGCAGGGCATACAATATGTTATATTTGCTATATTTCGTACTCCGGCGAAGTTCATATATGAAAACAACTTTCGCAAAAAGGCTGTCCCAAATGTTTGAATTATATTTGTTTTCAAAAAATGAAGAAAAGTCAGTAAGTAGGGATAGTCAACATATAAAAATAAGTCTATTTTATAAAAAAATGCCCATAAATGTAGACAAAATTGCCTAAAAATGACAATTGAAATTAAAAAAAAAATCGAAATAAAAGAACACAATTTAAATTCAAAAAATTATAAATAAAATTTAAAAATTCGCAATCGATACTTAAAAAAATTAACTAAAATTAAAAAATACCAAACGCAATTAAAACAATTATTGAAATTCTACAAATATTTATTTAATTTGGTATTTTTGAATTTCAATTGATGCTTTTAAATTACATTTGGAGTCATTCCAAAAGTTTTTGAAACAATCTAATGGCTTTTGAAATGGTCTTTGGATTTGAGAAACATTTTGCACGTGGCTACTTCACGTTCCCATGATATCTGTACTGGTTTTTGTTTTTCAAAAATCGATGTACATACTATGTAGATCACGGTAAAGTTGGTCACTTTTTTTAATCGTTTAACGTTTTGCATTTTTGCAAAATTTCTGTAAGGAAACCGCTAATTTTCGAAACAGTTATCTAAAATTAGAAGATTTAAGCTTTCGTATGAGATACGATTTGTAAAAATAATGCTTAAAAAGTTAGATTAGTTTAAATATGAGGTATCTATCCAACTTTGAGCCGCCATCCAACTTTTAGCATTGATACATCGAGAAATTTAAAATACCAGATTTCACAGGAACGTGGAATATTCGTGTCCAAATTCTCAGTATCCGGTAATGACACTTTGATTTTTTTAAGGGCATTTCATATTTTTTAATTCCAACTGATATTTGTTTAAATTTCAAATGTGATTTTTTAAATTACATTTGTTTTTTATACCCTCCACCATATATGGTGAGGGTATATATCAGTTTGTCATTCCGTTTGTAACATGTCGAAATATAGGTTTAAGACCCCATAAAGTATATATATTCGTGATCCTTATGCAACTTTAAGTCGATTTAGCGATGTCCGTCTGTCTGTTGAAATGGCGATCACGACGCGAAGACGCAAGCGGGGTGCCTATTTTTACCCAGATTATTGAACATCCTCCCGAGCAGTTTGGTATTTAAAATGAGCAAAATCGGTTGAGCGGTTCAAAAGTTATGAGTGAAAATGTGAAGGTACCTCTAAATTTTCCATACAAATTTGTACAATTTTTCTGTATCTATTTTTATACCCTCCACCATATATGGTGAGGGTATATATCAGTTTGTCATTCCGTTTGTAATATGTCGAAATATAGGTTTAAGACCTCATAAAGTATATATATTCGTGATCCTTATGCAATTTTAAGTCGATTTAGCGATGTCCGTCTGTCTGTCGCGAAGACGCAAGCGGGGGTGCCTATTTTTACCCAGATTATTGAACATCCTCCCGAGCAGTTTGAAATTTAAAATGAGCAAAATCGGTCAAGCGGTTCAAAAGTTATGAGTGAAAATGTGAAGTTATCTCTAAATTTTCCATACAAATTTGTACAATTTTTTTCTCTGTTAAGTAAGTAAAAATGTTATTAAGTCTTCTTATTGTTCGATTACATTTATTGTCTTACATAATATGATAACTAAGTTAACGTAAAAATGAACAATGTTAAAGTCGCTAACAGAGCAGACCTCTGTAAATAACATTGCTAGACTAAATAACAAAAGTTCGTTACATAAATTGACAAAACATATTCATATTACAGTTCATGCAAAATTTAGTATATACGTATATCATCTTCAGCCCCTATGGTGGAGGGTATTCAAAGATTCGGCACAGCCAAATTTAGCCCTTTTTTACTTGTTTGTATTGAAAATGCTGTTTTTTTATATAAATGTTCAAATTAAAATTACTTATTAAATAGTCAGTAAATCTTAATAAAATAAAGGCAACTGAACATATTAATTTAGTAATTGATATGTTGAATTCGACGCGTATATGTAAATGCTGAGGAGTATTATTGGAGACTACTGAAATCGTAAAGCTGTATGGTATAGAACCAGAGTAACCAAGACACAGGGTGATTTTTTTGTATCAATTAATATGATAATATAAAATACCACACTCCGATAATACAAATTTCATTTATCGTTCCATTTCGTTCGTATAAAATGGGTCACCCTGTGGATGTTTTATAAAGATACCTCAGGATGTTATTTTTTATCGCTGTATATTAATATTCCAATGGAGAAAAAATCTTATCCGTTTTGCCCTCGCTTAGTTTTCGAGATACCGGTCATTTTAAAAAATTACCATTTTACAAAATGGTGAATAGCTAGAAAACTAAGAGAGATTCGCAAGTCAATTTTAATGTTTTTTATTTGGTTATAATTCGCAAATCAAATCAATCTTTTTTTAATTCGCGAATTAGATAAATAATTATTTTTGAAATGATTTGATTCAATTGAATCTGATTTAATAAATTTATTTATAAAATATTTAATTAACTCGCTGATTTACAAAAAGAATTATTTTTTTCGCGAATTAATTTAATAAAAATTTATCTTTTTCAAGTTCTGTCCTGTCACATGTCGCAGAGGGCAATTGAACCCTCCTAGGATAAGCCCATGCTAAAGTGCCCTGTCCTTTTCATATAGAAAACCGTTCCCATGACGGGTACCTATCATAATGAACTGGTCACGTGACTTGTCCTGATATAGTTCCTTTTCCCTTAGTGAACAACACTGCTTAAAGTACAGGAATGCATTCTAAGGGATACATTGACCCACAGCTTATTTCATGTGAGGAATATTTTTAAAAAACCAAGAATAAGAGTGGTATATTTTACTCTGAACTCTACAAATAAATGTTGCAGTTTTTGAGATAATTTAGTATTCAATATAAAACACCAAAAAAATTTTAAACAAATATCAACATTGAACGTTTTTTAAAAACAAATCTAAACAAATACATAATTTTCATGTCACAGCTTATTTCGTGTGTTAATTTTTATTCTTATCTTTTTTGAAATAACGGATTCTATAAACTATCGGTAGATCAACACATAAACAATAATGATATCAGAAACAGTGCGTCTATTCAAAAGTATCAAAACCAGTTATAATTGCGTGATTTACAAGAGTTAATTATTAAACACTTCCAAAGTGGAAAACAGAAAAACAAATTGCTGATTTAAATCCATCAACGGCTTAGTATATTAGTGAGCGTTTTGTTCTAGAAAATCGTGTGCACAATAAAGGAAGAAAGGCTCCAAAAATTTTTTTATTGAAATTGATAAGGTGGATTTTGCGAAAAATAAAAGAAGATCCCATGTTAAGTGTTCCAGCTGTGGACAAGGATGTTGGTTAAAATGTCATCCAGAAACTGTACACAGAGTACTTAGAGATGCTAATTTTCATGGGCGAACATCCAGATACAAGCCGTTTATTAATAAGCAAAATCAAAAAGTCCACATACGTTTCCCAAAAGACCATAAAAACAAAGATTTCTAACTGTAACATAGTAATTTTTGCTGCTGAGAGCAAATTTAATATTTCAGCATCAGATGATAAGCAATATGTGTGGCCGCAACCAAATACTGAGCTATAAAAACAAAGAATTAACGTGACACAGTAAAACATGGATACGGACCTGTAATGTTTTGAGGTGCGTATCGTCAGTAAGTGTAGGTAAATTGGTATTCAATACATCCACTATTACTAAGGAGGTATACCTAGACTTACTGAGGCGAATTTTACTCCAAGAACGATACCAAGCCCAATGCCGGTATAGTGCTAATTTATAATGTATTAGCTAACTTAGAATTACCATCCAAATGTCCGCCTAACCCCCAGATTTAAATGTTATTGAAAATTTGTGCACATTCTAGAACTGCCCAGCAAAATAAAATGGATGTTATTCTTTACGAATCTCGTTTTCAGAACATCCAAAGAAGCAAATTTTTTGATTTTTCAAATAATACCGCAAATTTTTCAATAGCATATTCCAGCAAAACGGACACTGGAATTTAAGTCGAACATTACAGTGAGAATATTCTTTGAATCACAGTTCAAATCAAGTTCAAACAATATAATAATAACATTTGCCTTAAAGTCGTAACTTCAAGTTTGGTTTTGGTACAATTTATTAATAATTTATTAACATACATTTTTAAAATATTAGTTTTGTACATTTAATCTTGATTTTTTGACTTCCGATGGGTTTTCCACTAATAAGGACAAAAAAATGTGGTTACCTTTTCTTTAAAATCCATGGACGAAATTAAGATTTTATAAAAATAATCTTCACAGGAAACTTGTAAATTTTAACAAATGTTTTTATTTTAAAATATTGACAGTAAACGAAAAACATTAATAAAATTATTTTTATTTGTATGAACTTTATTTTGACTGTAAAAAAAAAACACTTAAAATAAAGCACAATTCAAGCAATATTTAAAGCACTTGAATTTTTAACTTTTCAATGTTTATTGGGTATATGTATATAAAAATTTATAATTATAGTAAAAATAACAATTATTTAGTTAGTCCATAAATGGTTAATTCCTGCGGTCATTGAATGCCTTATTGGGAACATATTTTGCATACCAATGATAACCACTTTGTCCTGGTCGGAGTAATAATTCTTGGTATTTTCAAAATCACATTTTAAATTTAAAACAAAGCCACTCCCTATATTTATTTTGTAGTCCCAATATTTAACAACTTCCGTAAACTAAAGAAAAAGTCCATCTGATCATCGATTTTTCATATCACCGAAACAAACTACATACTTCCTCCCAATGTTAAAATCATTAATGATTCACCGAAATTTTCACAACTTCGGCTTCAGTAGATGTAGTGTTTAACTACTTCTTCCTCAGCTCTTTTTGCTGGGTGGGTATTCGAAAACTCCATATTTCTAAAGGAAGAGTGGACAAAAATATCGCCACAATACACTAAAAAGATGGTTGACTCTATGCTATCCAGATTAAAAGCTATAAAAAAAGCAAAAGGCTACCCTATAAAGCATTAAATAATTATTTTTGAGCAATTTTTATATATTTTTTAATGTTCTCTTGCCATACACGAAATAAGCTGTGACATGAAAATTATGTGTTTGTTTAGTTTTGCTTTTAAAAAATCATTCATTGTTGATATTTGCGTAAATATTTTTTATTTTGAAGACGTAAATTATCTACAAAGCTGCATCATTTATTTGTAGAGTTCAGATTAAAATATACTACTTTTATGCTTGGCCTTTCAAAAATGTTCCTCACATGAACTAAGCTGTGGATCGATGTACAGTGGGGAGCAGAGGTGAGTACATGTTTGTATTTCTTCCAGTTCTAAGGGGATACAAATAGTAATAATAAAGCGATTTTAATTTTTTTTTCTTTTATTTTATTTATTTTTTAATTCTTAACAAAACTGTTTTCAAAACAAAATAGAAAGCAACAAATATAGAGAAAATACAAAATAAAACGAAAATAACTCTTATGTACTCAATTTTGCACCTTCCAACAACAATTATAAAAAAATTATATTTTTAGTACTTAGTCCATAGTCCATTATTATTTATAACACTTTTTATACGTTTTGGCATACTTTCAACCAACTTCTGAATGATTTCATCTGGAATACGCTGCCACTCCAGCTCCACACGTTGCCATAACTCGTTTAAGTTTGATGGAGCTGTTCGATACTGTCCCAACCGTCGTTTCACGATTGACCACAAATTCTCAATCGGATTGAGGTCGGGACTTTGCGGTGGCCACTGCATTAATTGAAAATTTTTTCCAGTCAACCATTCCTTAACGATTTTGGAGGTATGTTTGGGGTCTTCATCCTGTTGAAATATAACTTCTTCTTCAGGATATGCGCTCATGTCTACAAAATCGGGAAGATGGGTCTGCAAAATATTTAAATAATCTTCTTTTCTCATGATACCATCAATTTTTTGCAATGGTCCAACATGCCACCACGTAAAGCAACCCCACACCATAATGTTGCCACCACCATGTTTTACGGTTTGTTTAACATGGTGCCTTTGGAGGGTCTCATTAGGTCGGCGCCAATAATACTGCTTACCGTCGGACTGAAATCGGTTGAATTTTGATTCATCTGACCAGATCACACGTTTCCAGTCCTCAGCAGTCCAATTTTTATGTTCTTTGGCGAATTTTAACCTTGCCGCAACATTCTTCTTCGACAATGCTGGTTTGGGTTTCTTAACAGCTGAAATGTAGCCAATGTTGTGGAGTGCTCGTCTTGCTGTCCACCGGCTAACATTTTTATTTATTGCCTTGGCAGCTTCTTGTGGCGTTAAACACTTGTCTGCTTTCATTTTTCTCATCATAAGACGCGCGTCCCCATCCGTTAAAAGTTTTTAACGACCTCTATACTGGTATTGGGAAGCAATGTTTCGTCTTTTCAGGACTCTTATGACCACTGATTGACTTAGTTTGAGTTCTTTAGCTATTATTCGTGATGAGGACCCATTTGTTGTCATGGTTAATATAAGATTCTCAACTGCTCGCGGTAGCTTTCTCATAATTTTAAATAATTATAAAATTATTTTTATATATTTAAAAATCACCTCGTTTTGAGCTTACGCAGTTAATTGTATACTAAAATTTATATAAAGTAAAACTTTAAAAACAACAATCAATCATAAACAAAATCCAAATAACGGTAATTTTTTATTTTTTTCAAATAAAATAGTTAAGATCACGGCGGGTGCAAAATTGAGTACATGAGAGTTATTTTAGTTTTATTCTGTGTTTTCATTGAATTTGTTGCTTTTTGTTTTGTTTTTTTATACAGTATTATTAAGAATTAAAAAAGAAATAAAAAAAAATAAAACAAATCTCTTTATTATTACTATTTTTATCTCTTTAGAAGTGCAAGAAATACCAACATGTACTCACCTCTGCTCCCCACTGTACATACGCAATGGAAACGAAAGCATACGTAAGAGTACTGCCTTTTTGCTTTCCTGAAAACAGTTCGTAAGGGAGTCCTGTGAACTTTGAACAGGGCGTAGTCCCATAATAAAGGCCCTTTAAATGAAAAATACATTTAATTTGTGCTTTCCTGGGGACAGTGCTGAAGGGATTTCCGATAAACTTAGACAATATTTATGGATCCCGGGAGACATATAAGATAGACCCAATTTCCAAAGGTACACGATCATAGGGGTCCTGTAAATGGAAAAATAAATTTTTTGCTCCTTTTTGTTCTCCTATGGACAGTTACAAATTGACTCCCAAGAACTTTGGACGGAATAAAAGCCCTCGGGGAGTCCTGTTGTACTCACGGAGGTCCTTCATATGGAAAAAACATTTATTTTTCGCCTGTACGGAAACTTATGTAGTCCAACTTTTTTCCATTTTAAGTATAAACTTTAAAATTCTGTATGCCTTATAGGTCTTCCTGATGGCTATAATTCTGTCCAAAGTTTCGGAAGTCCCTTTGTAACTGCTTTCAAAAGCGCAAGAAACTAAAAAGGATGAAAAATTGCTGTTTTCCATTCATGTACCAGGAGAGCACAAAACTTAATAAGTTTTCGTACAGGCGAAAATAATGCTTTTTCCATTTAAAGGACCCCCATGTCGTACGGCCCTTGGAAAGTGGGTCGAGAGTTCTAATTCTGTCCAAAGTTTACGGCAATCGTTTTAGAATTGCTCAAAATATTGAGATTAAGTGTGGTTTTTGCAAGTTATTACAAATTGTGAACTAAATAATATTTTAAATTGATAACTACATGTGTTAATTCAATTAATATTTATTAGATTTGTTTCAAAAAATCTGACAATCGGTGGGTATTGTGGAACTCTATTCCAATTTACCCGCTTACTTATTGGATGTTTTATTTTATAACAGAAAATATTAAACGATGCCAAACAAGGGATTAAATAGAAAATGGGATCCAGAAAACATGAAGCTAGCCGTCGAAAAGGTTAAAAAAGTTAAATTTGAATTACATTAGCCCCAAAGACTTTCAACGTTCACACCACACTTTAAGAACGGCAAGAAGTGAAGCAAGCCTAATCAATCTTTTGTCCACACCACTAGGAGGAAAGCCAGTTTTTTGCAAAGAAATAGAAGCCGACCTGGTAAAATATGGAGGCTCGTTATTGGGGACTAACTCGGAGCGATATCCAATCCCTTGCATTTCAACTTGCGAAACAAAATGGCATTCTTAACAATTTTTCTGTCATGAACGAATGTGCTGGCAAATACTGGCTGTATGGATTTCTGACATTAAAATCTGTTAAGCATACGCACACCAACTAGCACTTCCTTTGACAGAGCTAAAGGTTTTTCGCGTGAAAATGTGCAATAATTTGTAATATTCGTGAAAGGGGATATTGCCAGCACAACTTTCCTGCATCTTCCACATAGAACGTAGATCAAACAGGTACTATTTCCGTTGTTTAGAGTAGATATCCGAAAGGTATAGCAAATAAGGGAATACAGTAACAACCTGTGTAAGCGCGGGTGGTTTCGGCATAGCACATATCTGGTTGGGTTCAAACAGATATTTTTACAAAATGGTTCCAGCATTTTCTGATATGTGCAAAACGGAAAAAATGAGCCACAGCCAAATCAGGAGATTTACTCGGGAGAATGCTAGAAAAGTTACTCAATATGACGTAACAGAATTATTTGCCAGATCATACCAAAAAGCTCAGATGGGTGAAATTGCTATAAATAGATTTAAATGGTATTTATACATTTGATAGGAACATTTTTAAGGACTCTGATTTTATTGCTGGCGGAACAGTTGAAAATTAATCTCACGGAAATTAAAACAATAATGATCAAAACTAATGATACAGTTTTGTTTCGAATGCCTTTTTATTAACATCAAAAAAGAATTAAATTTATTATAAAGATAAACTTTTTTCACAAAAACTTAAAAATAAAGATTGACAAAGATTGTACATTAACATGGTATAGCAGCCAATCTTTGACAATTTGAGCCGTGTGCTTCATTATCTTATTGGAAAATCAAACTCCGGCCAAGCTAAGCCAAGCATCAACTGAGGGATTCAAGTTTCGTTCCCAAATAGATTTGTATTGGTAACGATTCATGTTACCTTTTACCACTAAGACCGTCTACAGAAGGTCATCACTAAAGTCCAATTATATCCAAAGCAATGTATTTGGTGCACTAATCGCCAACGACATTTTTGTCTGTTTGAATTTACCTATCGAACAGTGCCAGTTTGAACACGCTCAGTTGAATAGTTTGATAGATACACCCATTTCTGTCAAAACAGACACGAAAATTATTTATGATTTTGGTGCAAAATTAAAACTAAAAAAAAACATACTTTCCAACAGCTCAATCGACTCGAAATTTTTTTTGGCAAGTAGCTTCAAGCTATATTTTGATAATTTGTTGCGTGTTTGATTTGTGAAACTAATTTTTTTGTTTGAGTCGAGCTTTTTGTCTTCAGGTTGTCTTTAATTTTTTCCACCTGGCGCTTTCAGGTTAAATTTTTTTGACAAATGGACTTCATATTCGTGCTTTTTAGTCCAAAATGATACTATAACCAAAATTTCATAACAAAATACCTCGTATTTTGACTCCAGTGGTTAAAGGGTTAACTTTTCTACTCCAGAAGCAGCGACAGCACCCCAAACCATCACAATGCTTAACAGTAGCGACTAAGTTCTTTGGATCCATTGTTGTTTTTTTTTTTTGCGCCATACATTATCTCTTTCATCAATTCCAAATATGTTATACTTCGACTCGTCAGTCAACAAAACTCGTTTCCAGAAGTCAATGTCCTTTTTAATATGCTTTTGGGCGAATTTTAAACAAAGTTTACGATTTTTTTTCGCTAATTAGGGGTTGCTTGCAAGGAGTTCTACTATGGTAACCATAATTATATATATTTGTAGAGTTCGTAAATGTACAATAATTTCCGATCTTGTTGCGATTTCTTCCGACAATTTTGTGGCATTTACTTTTGCATTTTTGTGTACTTTAAAAATAAAGCTGAAGTCTACGATTTAGGACGATCAGTACGCAGCTTGTTTTCAATTGTTCGAGTATATTTATTCACATAAAGGTTTTCCTTCATTTCTGTATTTTACAACCAAATTTCGTACATCAATTGAAATTTCTTTAAGGAAAGCGATTATTACAATTAAATATTTAGTAAAACTGTCTAAATGTCAACAGATTACTTTTTTAAGCAACACAACAAGAAAATAATTAATTACGATACTTTTCTCATAGTAATCAACAACAAAACCATGGGATGCTGATCATATCGTCTATGTAGAAGAAAAACTCATCAACTACACTTTTGCGAAAAATTTCATTTTATTTCATAATTTTTCATTGTTTATCTTTTGCGCTTATCGATATGCGCATATCTATTTTATTTACTAAGATTTTTTTTTATAACTCACTTACTTCAGGTTTGCGATAAAATTTGTGAAGAAAAGATCATTATCTACCTAAGGTTTTTGTCGTTATAACAGTATTCAACTTATGCAGAAATACAAGTCGAGTGGTGCAAATTCGATGCGCCTCCACCAACGACTTTTTTTTAGTCGAGCCGCCACCATAGTAAGCGCCAAACTTCGGATTTTATTTGTTAGTAGAAATAAAAAAACAGCTTAGCCGATATTTTTATTATTTTTTTTCAAATTCCACCAAGATTCCAGACCCTTTTGGAGCTTGTTTGCTGAGAGGGTTTTTATTTAAATAATAACATCGACTTTTTGGAAAGCGAGGAAAACAATTAAAATCAGTGGATTATACGTATGGGCAGGAGCCCAGACATATTGAAATCTCCGACTCAAGCGATCAAAGTGACAATGAACTTGAACAACGATCACCAACGCCATCATGTTATAGTGGAAAGGATTTTTACATTGATTCCGACGATGACAGCGATGGAAAACAAAACCGAAATAGTGAAAATCAAGTATCAAATAAAAATTCCCTGTATCGTTGGAAACAGCTAAATATGGCGATGCGAAATGTGAACATCATAAAAAACAAACGAGCCGAAAGCTTGGCTTATGAAACTTCCACGGGATTAAAAAAAGCGAGGACACCTACAGCGGTCAAAAAAGTATTCGACAAACTGCTTGTTTTTCATAATCATGAAAAATATGTTAAAAAAATTCTACAAAATGAAAAATGTAAAAATGCAGATTATTAGCTTAAAGTATTATCTCTTTATTTATGAAACAAAAAATACAACAAAAAACAATATTCTGGAAAAAATACATACAAAAACAAAAACATGTAATATTTCAACCCAAAAAAAGTATTCGACAACGTTGCTCTGGTTGTAATTAACGGGAAAATATTGATTAAAAATAAATAATTAATATTTAGTTGCTCTTCCTTTTTGTTTTATAACGGCTTTTAAACGCTTTGGCATTGATTTAACAAGATCTAAAATGTAATTTTCGTCAATTTTATGCCACTCTTCTAGAAGGATTGCTTTAAGCTGGTTTTTGTTCCTGAAATTTATTTTCCTTATATTTTGCTCTAAGCAGGCCCATAGGTGTTCGATGGGGTTTAAGTCTGGGGACTGTGCAGGTGGTTTAATCACGTTTGGACAGTTATACAACATCCACAACCTTGTATTTAGGGCCATATGTTTTGGATCATTATCCTGATAATAATGAAAATCACTTGCAACACCCAAAATTTCGGCACTTGGCTTAAGACTTTCCTTGAGTAGGTTTATGTAGTACTGATGGTCCATTATTCCATCAATGAAAACTAAATTACCCACGCCTGAAGCCCCCATACATCCCCAGACCATAACACCGCCACCACCGTGCTTTACAGTAGGCACCATATTTCGCTCCTCCAACTCGGAATTAGGCTTTCTATACACCAGAACCTTACCATCACATCCAAATAGGTTGAATTTAGACTCATCAGCAAAAATAGTCTTCATCCAAAACTCCATAGGCTTATTCACATGCGCTTTTGCGAAGTCAACTCGAGCTTTTCTGTTCTTTTTTGAGATATGCGGCTTTTTCCTAGCTGATCTTGCGTGATAATCGTTACTGTGTATAACATTATGCACGGTCTGAGGTGTAACATTGATATCAAGATCATGTTCTAGCAGTTTTGTTAAAACTGTAGCGTTGATCTTAGGATTTTTTTTTATTTCACGCAAGATCCACCTTTCGTTTACTTCATTAAGTTTTTTTGGACGCCCACTTCTTTGTACATTTTCAATACTTTTAGTTTTTTTGTATTTATTTATGATGTAGTGAATAGTTGTTCTAGGTCTTCCAACAATTTCTGCTATTTCTTATCAGTTATTCCCTTTTTAAAATGTGTAATTATTATTTCTTTAACATCTAAAGAAATCTCTGCACCCTTTCGACCCATGTTAACAATTAATTCAATAAATGAAATTAAGACATTAAAAAATATTAGTAATAATAAAAGACATCAATATAAATTTCAAAGAAACGGTGCTTTTCCCGTTAATCACAACCAGAGCAACGTTGTCGAATACTTTTTTTGCGTTGAAATATTACATGTTTTTGTTTTTGTATTTTTTTCCCAGAATATTGTTTTTGTTGTATTTTTTGTTTCATAAATAAAAAGATAATACTTTAAGCTAATAATCTGCATTTTTATATTTTTCATTTTGTAGAATTTTTTTTAACATATTTTTCATGATTATGAAAAACAAGCAGTTTGTCGAATACTTTTTTTGACCGCTGTATAAAATTTAACTGTACCAAATGTCGTTTCAAATGCAATTTTCATTTTACGGAAGGAGACCGAAAAAAAATTTGCAGTGTATATTGGGCAATGAAAAATTACAAAAGGCAAAAAGACTATTTTGAAATGCATGATAGTTTCTTCTGTGAAACGAAGAAATACTTCGGAGAATCATAGTTCGCGTAGCGAATCAAGGGCATACTACCTTTTCAATGGACAACGACAATTATGGAGGGTGTGTGCAACATTTTTTTCAAAAAACTCTATGCATATCAAATGGACCTATAAATGTAGCATTGTCGTCAATCAATGCTTGTGGTAATTTTGAAGGCGATGACAAACGTGGAAAGAAACCACCAGGCAACAAAACAAGTAATCATTCCATAAATATAGTAAAGCAGCACATTGAAAGTTTTTCGACTGTACCGGGACATTAATCACAACCAGAGCAACGTTGTCGAATACTTTTTTTGCGTTGAAATATTACATGTTTTTGTTTTTGTATTTTTTTTCCCAGAATATTGTTTTTGTTGTATTTTTTGTTTCATAAATAAAAAGATAATACTTTAAGCTAATAATCTGCATTTTTATATTTTTCATTTTGTAGAATTTTTTTAACATATTTTTCATGATTATGAAAAACAAGCAGTTTGTCGAATACTTTTTTTGACCGCTGTATAAAATTTAACTGTACCAAATGTCGTTTCAAATGCAATTTTCATTTTACGGAAGGAGACCGAAAAAAAATTTGCAGTGTATATTGGGCAATGAAAAATTACAAAAGGCAAAAAGACTATTTTGAAATGCATGATAGTTTCTTCTGTGAAACGAAGAAATACTTCGGAGAATCATAGTTCGCGTAGCGAATCAAGGGCATACTACCTTTTCAATGGACAACGACAATTATGGAGGGTGTGTGCAACATTTTTTTCAAAAAACTCTATGCATATCAAATGGACCTATAAATGTAGCATTGTCGTCAATCAATGCTTGTGGTAATTTTGAAGGCGATGACAAACGTGGAAAGAAACCACCAGGCAACAAAACAAGTAATCATTCCATAAATATAGTAAAGCAGCACATTGAAAGTTTTTCGACTGTACCGGGACATTAATCACAACCAGAGCAACGTTGTCGAATACTTTTTTTGCGTTGAAATATTACATGTTTTTGTTTTTGTATTTTTTTTCCCAGAATATTGTTTTTGTTGTATTTTTTGTTTCATAAATAAAAAGATAATACTTTAAGCTAATAATCTGCATTTTTATATTTCTCATTTTGTAGAATTTTTTTAACATATTTTTCATGATTATGAAAAACAAGCAGTTTGTCGAATACTTTTTTTGACCGCTGTATAAAATTTAACTGTACCAAATGTCGTTTCAAATGCAATTTTCATTTTACGGAAGGAGACCGAAAAAAAATTTGCAGTGTATATTGGGCAATGAAAAATTACAAAAGGCAAAAAGACTATTTTGAAATGCATGATAGTTTCTTCTGTGAAACGAAGAAATACTTCGGAGAATCATAGTTCGCGTAGCGAATCAAGGGCATACTACCTTTTCAATGGACAACGACAATTATGGAGGGTGTGTGCAACATTTTTTTCAAAAAACTCTATGCATATCAAATGGACCTATAAATGTAGCATTGTCGTCAATCAATGCTTGTGGTAATTTTGAAGGCGATGACAAACGTGGAAAGAAACCACCAGGCAACAAAATAAGTAATCATTCCATAAATATAGTAAAGCAGCACATTGAAAGTTTTTCGACTGTACCGGGACATTAATCACAACCAGAGCAACGTTGTCGAATACTTTTTTTGCGTTGAAATATTACATGTTTTTGTTTTTGTATTTTTTTTCCCAGAATATTGTTTTTGTTGTATTTTTTGTTTCATAAATAAAAAGATAATACTTTAAGCTAATAATCTGCATTTTTATATTTTTCATTTTGTAGAATTTTTTTAACATATTTTTCATGATTATGAAAAACAAGCAGTTTGTCGAATACTTTTTTTGACCGCTGTATAAAATTTAACTGTACCAAATGTCGTTTCAAATGCAATTTTCATTTTACGGAAGGAGACCGAAAAAAAATTTGCAGTGTATATTGGGCAATGAAAAATTACAAAAGGCAAAAAGACTATTTTGAAATGCATGATAGTTTCTTCTGTGAAACGAAGAAAACTTCGGAGAATCATAGTTCGCGTAGCGAATCAAGGGCATACTACCTTTTCAATGGACAACGACAATTATGGAGGGTGTGTGCAACATTTTTTTCAAAAAACTCTATGCATATCAAATGGACCTATAAATGTAGCATTGTCGTCAATCAATGCTTGTGGTAATTTTGAAGGCGATGACAAACGTGGAAAGAAACCACCAGGCAACAAAACAAGTAATCATTCCATAAATATAGTAAAGCAGCACATTGAAAGTTTTTCGACTGTACCGGGACATTACATTCGCCAGTCATCTCAAAAAAAATACCTTGACAGCAATCTATCCATCCTCAAAATGTATGAGCTTTACTAAATTTATTGTTCTACGCTTAATGAGATGCCAGTGAAAGAAAATGTGTTCAGGAGAGTGTTTTGCACTCAATACAATCTATCTTTCTTTACACCAAAAAAAGACCAGTGCACCATTTGCACACGATTTGAGTTGGCAGACTCAGTAAGAAAAGAACAACTTCAAGAAGAATATGACTTGCATATAAACCAAAAAGATGATTGCTACATGGCTAAGAATTTAGACAAACAACGATCAACAACACAGGACAATTTTCAAACAGTTACATTTGATCTCCAGAGTGTCTTGCAGATACCATCCTCAGCATCGTCTCAAATGTATTATAGTCGCAAGATTAATGTTTATAACCTTACAGTGTATGAAAGTGGTCATGATCAAAAGGCTTTGTGCTATGCCTGGAATGAACTAAATGGAAAACGAGGCAGTTCGGAAATTGGATCAATACTGTTTAAATACATCAATTCAATACCACAAAATATTACGGAGCTGTCACTTTTTTCTGACACATGTGGTGGCCAAAATAGGAATCAAAACGTTGCTGCCATTTTGCTCTATGCTGTAAGTTCCACCCGCCTTCAAGTTATCAAACAAAAATTTTTGGAATCCGGTCATACGTATATGGAGTGCGACTCCATGCATTCATCAATAGAACATTCAAAGAAATACAGATCGGTTTTCATAATGAATGATTGGCTTGAAATTTTTAAAGCGGCAAGATCCACAAGAGGTAAATATAAGAACAAGGATCCTTACGAAGTCAATGAAAATAAATATTTTGATTTTCTTTCTCCAAAAACTGTGTGAAAATCTCATAAAAAATAGAAATATTGATGAGGATGGTAAAAAAGTGTCTTGGTTAAAAGTAAAATGTTTACGATACCAAAAAACCGATCCGAATACAATATTTTATCGATACGATCACACAGCACCATATAAAAAAATTTGTGTCCATGGACGTGGAAGACCACCATATGTCTTAGCACCTGTACATATTTATGAAAATGAGTTACCCATAAGCGAAGCAAAAAAAAAAAGATTTGCTAAAATTATGCGCAAGTGGAGTTACACCAGTCGAGCTTCATCAGTGGTACAAGAATTTGCCAACGTTAAAGTCTGCAAAAGACTTTGAAGATGAAAATGTTGATGAATAACAAGCCTTAAAAATGTACAATTCAAATTTATCTTAAAATCGATAATATAAATAAAATGTATTAGATTATCCATTACTTATTTTATTTCTTTCAATAAAACTTTCAAAATATGGACTTTGTATTCATGCAATAAAAACTCACTAACTGTAATCGAAACAAAAAAAGGTAAGAAGATAAAATCACTATCTACAATTTCGTAAAATTAGTTCTAAATTCTCATTATTTATTAAAAGTTTTTGGTGGATAAAATGTTGTATTTAATAATTAACAAATTGTGGTATTCAAAATATTTTTTATCGAAATATTGGATTTTTAATGAGAACTTTTATATAAAACACCTTATAACTTAAAACTATGAAAATGTAGATGATGAGTTTTTGTTCTACATAGACGATATGTAGACTTGTCAATGCTTTTTAATTGTTTTTCAGAAATTGTTTTCATTAATATCGTTTTTTTTTTGGTATAGCAATAAAAATAGATTTCAAACAAAACAAGATCATTATTTTAATTAATCATTATTTAATTATTATAACGTTTTTGGTTTCATCAAATGGCGAAAATTGTGGTCGTACGTAGACTTTTGTCGGCCACTGTAAACGGAAGTAGATATAGACTTGCTAAGCCTATAGCTGCTTAAAAATTAAGAATTTTTCAAAATGTTGAAAGAGTGGATTATTGTAGATAAATGACGAAAAAGTAATATAAAACTTTTTATTATTGGTACCCGATTTTAATAAATGTGCAATTGAAGGTACACGGTTACTTTATTGCACTACAGGCTACTGCGTTTATTTTTTCGCTCTAAAAATATCATATTGTAAGTTAACAATTTCCTCAAAAATTAGAACCTTAAGTCTTTTGTTTTACATACATCAACCACTTTGCTACAATTGGTAAGAGTTGCTCCAATAAAAACCTAATTATTGTCCAAATTCTAATTTCTTTAAGGCTTTTCACTCTTGGTAGTAAAGTACCCTTGTAGACCTTGTAAAGTTGTAAATATAGTAAAAGTACTACCATTTACTAAACAACAACAACAAAATGTATGGAACTAAAATTTACTAGGCTGTGGTTAAAATACAAGACAAAAAGATATAGTAAATACATGTTGTACATTTACAAGACTAAAACAGCTGATCGTTTAGTCGTCAAAACTATTGTTTGATTTTTTTATTTTTCATTCTGTGGTCACTAACAAAATAAAGTTGAATAATGGATCAACATAATGAAAAACACAACTTCAAACAAAAGCGTGAAAAAATAATTAATAAAATATGGACCGATAGAGAAAATCACCAGCTATTGCTTTTTATTATTAATACAAGTAATAACTTATCTTCAAACACAGAATCTCTGCAAATTATATTTGGTTAATTGCATTCTGCTCCAAAAAAGTTTATAATTTTATCTTTTTCCGTAATTATGGTAATTTTTGTTAACTTCAAATTCTTTTTGATATTTTAAGTTTTCAAATTGATGAAAAACAAAACAAAAAGCAGCTGATTCATTAATTTACAATAGCTGTATTTATGGTTATGGGGGAAGTAAATACACGAAAAAGTCGTTTACGCTTTGTAGTATAAAGTCGTTGTAAATCAGTGTTGTTCATTGCATGGGACAATTGTCCCCTGCTCAACTCACATGTATTCTTACGCTCTTGCCTTTAGTCGTCACTGAAACAGCGACGAATGAACACGCGTGGCGGATGTATGCTGATTTTTCTTTAATGCACTGAGAAAAATTAATAGCAATATAAGAAAAATATTTTATGATAGTACAAGATCTATAAATATCTTTAATAAACCTAATAAAAAAACGCATTTTTTTAATATAAAAGTTAAAATGTTTTTAAAAATTGGAGTCCGATGGTTCATTCATTTATTCCGATCAAATGTATTGTATTTTTTTCCTTCCAAAAATAGCATTTTTTTAATAGAATATCATAATAAATCCATACATATTACAGATATTTTATTAATATGTAAATATAATGAAATCATTAATATTAATGGACAAAATTTACAACTTTTTGTTTTTTATAAAATGAAAAAAAGGCACGCCAATGTATTTATTATTTTCCTTTCAAAAATTTACTTTTTGTTTAATTCATATTTCTTTAAAACTGTTTTACACAAAACATAACAGTTTCATATTTTCAATAAAAAATAAATTCATACAGATACTAACACTGCTATTAACCCATTGAACATTTCTTGCAGTGCAATTCTCATTTTCTCACTAATACAACAATATATTTATTTTTGAACAGCACTGTTGTAAATATACAAGGGTTGTAAATATACCACCAATATACCAAGAGTGAAAACCGCTATTGTGTATTTATTTCCTTTACATTTTTTCGTTAATTTTCCTGCATAATCAGTCGTTATTAAAGTTTTTATTAAAGAACATTTTTCCTAATATTATATTTTACTACTGATATGCTGACGATTAAAAAGAAGGCATGTTTTTATGTCTGATGCCGCTACATTTTCATAACGAATGTTTTTAAAACAAAGCATTTTTAATTTATTTTTATTAGCACAAAACGATACCTTACCATGATATTACAGAGAACGTTAGTAGGAATTAAAAAAAAGTTAAGGAAATAGATTCAGATAAATTGTTATAATGTGTTTTTGATAACGTTAATAATTGTTTGAAAATAGTAATCTTAAGAAAAATGTTGAATATAAGAAATATTGATAAAAAAAAACATATAAAATAGTATTTGTCTGCACGTTTGCAAATATCGTACACGTATATGTGCACAACTCTAACATCAAGAGTTATAATGAATATCCGCTTTAGATTATGGAATCTGTATATAGTACGTATTGCAGAATCAATTTATATTTTCTTTTATTGAGTTTAAAAATTATTAGCTGTTTTTTATTTTTATTGTTGTGTAATGCAAATATCATAACCATTTATGTTTGCTTTTGGGGTAATCAGATTACACATTAAATATTATTAAATATTCCACAGCGAATCTTTTAAAGGAGCCACGATTGGACAATGTTGTCGGTTACGTTTTTATACAAATTTGGTAACTCTTTTACGATCGACCGTTCTACCCGGTCAGACCGATTTTAAAACCAGTCGTCTGGTCTTTTCCACAACTGAAACAAAAGTTAACAGCTTAAGAACTATGTCTAGATTAGTTTTGCAAAATTTTAGTCCATTGTGAACCAATTCATAAATAAGCCGGATATTGGACCTAAATTGAAAAGTGAAGGTCTCTCTGAATTCAAGAGCCAGTATCGGAATATTTTTGTTCCACAACTTAAAAAAGTTTACAGTTCCAATACAGAATGACGTTTAGATTATTTCTGCAAAACTTTTGTCCAGTGTAAGCCGTCATAAAAACGCCAGACATGGTCCCGAAAAAGACTAGCGTTTTCATATAAATGTATAAAAGGTATAGGACAATCTGAAATTAATCGGCAGCATTTTGGAAGATTTAGAAATTCTATATAAAACTGCACTTAAATAATATATTTGTCAAATCAGGAAGTTCGCTGTATTGACATTTATTAATACTACCAAAATTAAAAATTATTTTTTTAGTATTAATAAAATGTTATTGTAGGTTATACTTTTGGTGACCATAATTTTTAAACCAAAATACAGAACAAGGAAATATATAACCAACAACAACTATAAAGTACAAACAACCTTACATATGTATTTAATAGATTTATTATATTTTTATGTTTTTGACAAACAAAATAAAATGCAAAATTAAAAAAAAAAATCAAAATGTAACAACATTGTAATCACATACGCTAATGTACATATGCATACTACATAAAGAGTTTCTTGAGATCATAACATACGTACATACGAGTATGTACATAATTTGTAAAAACTATAAAATTAAAATTAATTTGTACTTAAGATGTATACATTAACAAGAATATTAAAAAAGTTTTAAATTTGTTTAAAATCTTAACCCTTTAACCACTGGAGTCGAAATACGAGGTATTTTGTTATGAAATTTTGGTTCTAGTATCATTTTGGACTAAAAAGCACGAATGTGAAGTCCATTTGTCAAAAAAATTTAACCTGAAAGCGCCAGGTGGAAAAAATGAAAGACAACCTGAAGACAAAAAGCTCGACTCAAACAAAAATATTTGTTTCACAAATCAAACACACAACAAATTATCAAAATACAGCTTCAAGCTACTTTCCAAAAAAATTTCGAGTCGATTGAGCTGTTGGAAAGTATATTTTTTTTAGTTTTAATTTTGCACCAAAATCACAAATAATTTTCGTGTCTGTTTTGACAAAAATCTTGACAGAAATGGGTGAATCTATCAAACTATTCAACTGAGCGTGTTCAAACCGGCACTGTTCGATAGGTAAATTTGTTTTACCAAACATTCTTTTCCTTTTAAATATTCTTTTAACTCATTACAATTTAAATCAGTGCTGTTCAAAAATAAAAATGTAGTTGTGTTCGTGAGAAAATGAGAATTGCACTGTAAGAAATGTTCAATGGTTTAATAGCAGTGCTAGTATCTAATGAATTTATTTTTTATTGAAAATATGGAACTGTTAATGTTTTGTGTAAAACTATTTTAAAGAAATAAATATTAAACAAAAATTAAATTTTTGAAAGGAAAAAAAGAAATACATATATACATTAGGGTGTCTTTTTTTATTGTATAAAAAAGAAAAAGTTGAAGATCAATAGTAAAGATTTCATTATAATTACATATTAATAAAATATCTTTAATATGTTGGATTTCTTATGTTATTCTGTTAAAAACATGCAATTTTCGGAAGGAAAATCAAATACATTTGATCGGAATAAACGATCGGACTCAAATTTTTCAAAACATTTCAGCTTTTATTTAAAAAAAAATGGGGTTTTTTATTAAGTCTTTTAAAGATTTTTATAGATCTTGAAGTATCACAAAATATTTTTCGTACATAGCTATTAATTTTTTTCAGTGCATTGAAAAAAAATCAGCATACATCCGCATACACATGGTCACTCGTCGCTGTTTCAGTGACGACTAAAAGCAAGAGCGTAAGAATACATGTGAGTTGAGCAAGGGACAATTGTCCCATGAAATGAACAGCACTGATTTAAATCATAATTTAATTTAGTAACTAAAATTGCTTTGATGATCTCATCTTCATTTGAGTTTTTCAATGGTCCATATATTATTTAAAACAGAAAATACTCTTTCTGTTGGGGCATTAGAACCAGGTAAACATAAACTAAATTTGATAACTTTCAACATATTTTGGAAACTTATGTCTCTTTCTTTAAAATGTTTAAACATTTCTACCCAACGCTTCTGCAGATTTTTGATTTTAATTCCAATTCGGTGTCATTAATTAATAGCAGTAATTCGCTAGCATTCTGATCTGACTTTTTCCTTCGAACCTCTTTTCCATTGTTGATAGCTCTTGGTGGAAGCGTTCGCCTTGCTCGTCTCTAAATTGACCCAGATTTTCTGGGAAGAATTCCTAGTGAGAATGGAAAAAATGTATTTTGATTGGCATTCTGCATCCCATTTCTCCATACGCCTCTAAAAACTCACTAAAACACTCAACTTTTAATAAATCAAATGATTTTTATTAACACTTAGCTTATAACACAATCAAATATTTTGGTTAGCTTTTTTTAAGAAAAACATGTTGTTTTTTGAAGCTAACTTTTTTGCAAGTATGAAAAAAAGTAACGGTATTATTACAAAAATAATTTAAATAATGCCTTATTTACAATGAAAGAGTATTAACCTATACAGAGTGGATTTTCTTTATTTCTCCTTCTCACTTATGTCTTGTTTGTATCATACTCGTATAATAAGTCCTAAAGCTAGAACTGTAATTGACCTAAGTTCCTTAAGTTGGCTTTGGCATACGCCGAACTTGAGTAACAATCTAAAGTAAAAAACTAAAAATTTTTAATTTCTTTGTTAATTGAAATGCAAATAATAAAACAAAAGCCAATTCTAATTGGGCTTTAATGGCGATTCGTTAACAAATTAAAAAAATATTGTTTAAGACATCCTAATATCTCTTGATTAGAAAAAGGACTATAACTTTGTCAATTTTTAACCGATTTACAAGAATAAAAGCTTGTTTTACTCAGAATTACACTGACTTTAAGATTGTTGTTGTTTTAAACAAAGATTCGAAAAAACCCTCGTAGAAAATGAAAAAGTTTAAAAAAAATGAAAAATTTTAAATCTCTACACATGTATATAAATAGTATACGGCAAGTATATATATTTCGAAAGAGCGCGTTCATTTCTAATTAATGTCGTTGACCGTTTCGAAATCGGTTAAAAAATTACTGAGTAAGAATAGTTTAAGTGCGCCAGTCCAAAAAAAAATACTCTTTCCCCCCCCCCCCCCCCCTCCATATCTAGAAATTTTCAGGGTATATTGCAACTTATAAAACCGGTTATATAATACACTCAGCTAGACCTTCAACCTACACTAGGTCATTGCGGAAGTTCTTTTTCAGTGTAGCACCGTGTAATGAGAGAAACCTCAGTCATGCATATTTTTTGGGACTCAATCAGCGTTATTTAATCATGAAATAATGTAGCTTGGCAATGAACAAAGAATAGCGGTATCATCAAAAAAACTTTTTTAAAATATATGGACACTTTGACTGGGATAAATAGTATTCTTTTAAAGGCTTAAAAAGCTTTAAGATCTGTCAATTGATAGTTTAAGAGTTAGCCATCTAGGCTTGCTAAATCCAAGTAATTTTATTTATTCTACATTTACTGTGTCAGAAATTACTTTAAGCTCTTCAACACGAACTGTATAAATATAAAAGCAGGAGTAAATTTTTACGATAATTACTTCAATATCTATGGGCAGACATTCCGTCGCCGTTTGAATGCAATTATTTAAAATATGGGCAGCAGTTCACACCGATAAGAAAATTTCCTCGATGAGTGAACTTTTGTAAAACCGTTGTTTTTTCCTCGCCTTCCAGCTTCGCCAAAGTTACAATTTGTGTTATTTGCAGATAATGCAAGTAATTTTTTGTTTATATTACATTCATTGAACATATCAAAAATATATTTTGTTAAAACATCGGAGGACTCCTTTGACAAGTTATCAACTTCTAATATTTTTACTTGAATACCATGCCATGGCACAAAATAAGGAATAAGTATTGGACATATTTTTATGTTTCCATGATTTGAACATTCACAAAAAATTTTTATCAAAATAACGTTAGCCAAATCATTTTCAATTTCTCTAATGGAATTAGGAGCCAGGATTTTGCAAACTATAGATTCACACTTAGTACGACCAGAAGAATATCTCTCATCAAAACAACTTCGTTTTGAAGTACAATCATTGGAACGGAAGGAGTGGTTGTTTAATAATATGAAATGCCCAAGTTCCTTCTGATATTCAAATTTTTTCCACTGTCGTATATATATTTGGACCCTAAGTAACATAATAGAGCATTGATGGAAGCGGCAGCAATATCGGCATCATTGTGCTTATTTGTGCGTAAGTGCTGTTGAATATTAAGTTTTCCTCCATTAGCAATACTGAAAGTTGCCATGCACTAAGAACATCGTACCTGGCTATCATTATTAGTATTTTTAATAAAACTGCATTGCTTTTGCAATTCATCATTAAAAATGAACTTTCGTCTGCAAGGCACCACTACTTAAGATTTAAAAAAAAAAAATTAAAACTAATCTAAATGTTGTTTTTCTGGTAACACTTCGTTAGCGGCAGCTTAGCAAAATATACAATACACACAGTGTTGCCATATTTCAAACGAAACAAAACTCATGTTGTTTTGGTATTTTTATACATTTTTATATATAATTTTTATAATAATTAGGCTTTTTTCATTTTTGATTAAAACATTATTGTTAAGACGTTAATTTTTAAAACACTGAGGCATGCAAATACAGAAAAAATACTGAACAGTAAATAAATGATGTTTTTTCTTAATAAATAATTTATGCACAACAAGACTCTCAAATACAGTACTGAGGGTCAATTCTCGTTCTGTGATAATGTGAAGTGAAAAAAACTTTTCATTTTCGTTTTCATAAGCACTTTTCACTCGAACTTTTCACAAATACATAAATTGCGATTCTCGTATGTATTATGAAAAAAATGTTTCATTCGCACTGTACCCATGAAAATTTTGTAACTGTGTTATCCAAAATTTAAAGCAAATGTCAAAACAGAGAAAAACGTAAACAAAAGTGAATTAAGTTCGTAAAATTTATTTTAAATAATTATATAAAAATATCTGGATTAATTGTATTATTGGATATTACTCAAAGAATTCCGGATGAACAAAGGTAAGACAATGATGTTACAAGCATTTCATTGCAGTAAATAATTTATAGAAATTTTTTGAGAGTGCTGAGACGCATACTTCGTGCTGACCACAATCCATACGAGATGACAACCGACAAGCACTTCATGGATTTATATCGGCTTTAAGTGAACTATATTTGGTGCGCGTATGAAGTCTAATATTACTTAAAGAAAAAAAAATTTCATAAAGATTACAAATAAACTATAAATAAATATGCAATACTTTTGCCATTTTTCACTGTCCTTTTGGGTCCCACTAAAACTGTTAAGGCTCGCCGCTAATTCTTTAAACTTTTCGTCTCTAAATTTGGCACCTCTGCAGTTACAAATCTGTAAATATGGGATTAATAAAAGTGTGATTATGGTTATTAAGCTACTTACTTATGGTTTGCAATGTCCACATGCTTTTTTTAATAATTAATTAAATACTCCTTTTGGCTTTCGCTTGCACGCTTTCCTCTTACAATCTTCACCATGTTTATTTCACTTATAAATAGTCTGTGTAAACAATTTTTTCATATGAAAATATTTTGACAGTTGTTTGCACTGTTACACAAAACAAGAATCGCCAGTGCTGTGCAATCGTGAAAAAATCTTGTTTCGTTCCACTTTTTTTTCATATGAAAACGTTTTGATATTTCTTTACATTTTTTCACAGAACGCGAATCAAAAGTACTATGAAAACGTGAAAAAACTTTTCATTTCACCGTTTCACAGAACGAGAATTGACCCTCTGTTCTGTATAATACAGAACTACGGTGACCGTAGTTATACTGATCCTAAATTTTAAATATTTTGATTTCTTGTATATTAAGTTTTATCTTTATAGCAAAAATTAAAAAAAAAATTTGTTTTTATTACATAAAATAAAGCATTATATAAAGGCCTTTAGTAATATATGGAAAGATGGGATGAATGTTGTACGTTTAAGAAGGCCCGATATATTAACATTTTCGATGCTAAAAGACATTGTTTATGATCATCTTATATGCACTCTAATTAATTTCTGTTTGAATTTACTCAACTTACAAAGGGTAATATTTTACCGTTTGGGTTTTGAAAATTGAGAAAAAATAAAAAAAATTGCAAAAGTGAATGAGAAATTTATTTATGGCGATAAAAGTATGTCTCCCATTTACTTTTTAAAGATTATTTCATGTAAATGTTGCCCGCGACTACGCCGTAGAAGGTCCATCCGTGAGCTCCAATTTTGTCATACTTTTTCCAGCATTTCGGCCGGTACCTCACCAATGACAGCTGTAATGTTGTCTTCCAGGACTGGAATTGTGGCTGGCTTGTCCCTGTATACGAGAGACTTCACGTATCCCCACAATATTTTCCTCGGTACGCACTCTTCGCATACGGATTGGTCGATTTATGTGCAATAAAGTGAAACTGGTGCAAAATTTATGAACAACAGCTTAAATAGCCTGTTCGGTGGGTCGATTATGCCGACCATAGAATGAACGTAATTTACGAAACACATATCTCACACAGCACGAATTTTGTTAATAAATTCAATGATTTGCATTGTTCGTTTGTTAGTCTATTCATGGTGAAATGGAAAACCTTAAAGGGCTATTAGACACGCATACTTGTCTGCCGACATGTACGATGGCATACTTTGCGTTTTGCTATTACACTGTCGAACGCTGACGGCATACTTAGAAAGTTTTGAAGCGAAAGCATGGCAATGAAGCGGAAAGTTGTAGTGGCTATCCATTAATTTTCAATTGTTTGTTGTGGTACAGATCTGATTTCATTTGCCACAATTGTGGCAAGCTTTTATATCCCTCAATGAACTCTTCCCAGAAAATAATTAGGAAAAGACATTTTTTTCACAAATTTCCGATACGCACACAGCAGCGTCAACAAGCGAACTGAATTTTTATATGACGGACACGCTATTAGACGAGTATGTTGGTATGCGACAGACATCAGAAAATCAAAAATTTTTGAAAACCAACATACATGTCTGACGTACTCGACATACATACATGCTATTAGACAGTGAGTTTTGGTATGCCATCGTACATGTCTGTAGACAAGTATGCGTGTCTAATAGCCCGTTTACTGAGTATTTTTGGCATTGCCACATGTCACGAATCTTTTTTTACACTGAAAAAGTTTATACTGAAAAACCAAATAGCAAAAAAATCAAGTTTTAGTAGGAAACTGTATTCCTACTATAAATGGTGTAAATTTACTCTGTGTGCGTAAAGTTGGTGCA
Organism: Eustalomyia histrio; assembly: GCA_949748255.1. Taxonomy (NCBI): domain Eukaryota; kingdom Metazoa; phylum Arthropoda; class Insecta; order Diptera; family Anthomyiidae; genus Eustalomyia; species Eustalomyia histrio. Next base: position 109,035,356 of record OX456523.1, read on the forward strand.
CACATAATTGGTAATTTTCATTGAAAGTGTGTAAAAATTAAATTTTAAAAATAATTCGCAAATTTACTATAATTGTGCGTGAAAACCCTTGTTTGAAGGATAAATATTTGCTTAAAAGCCTAAAAGTGCATTTCTAAATACTGAAAAAATGCGTATATTTACCAACGCAATGTTTTAAATTAAACTGCACAAGAACATTTTTTTAAGACATAAGTTTATTTTTATAACATGTATATAAACAAGTTTTTCGAGTTTAATATCTTTTCTAAAGCAAAAAGTCTGCAGAATCTAAGGATTTTCTATAAAAATAGGTCTGAGATTGAGAACAGTTTTCTAAAGAAAAAATTCCACAGACTCTGAAGATTTGTTGAAGGAAAATTACTTAAAATCTGTGTGATTTTTTTAGTAAAACCGATCTCTATATAAAAACGAATTTAGAAACTTAAGCTAAGCCATATAAATCGAGTCCATTTCTTCTTTAGAATTTTTTAATGGATGACCCCTAAGTATATCTGTATTTACCACAACAAACAATTTTCTACATTACCCGATCTTTGAAAATCTTAAGCAAAAGGGTGGAAACACGCATGTTAACACATTTCTTAAAAAACTTTTTACCAAAATATTGAGTTTTCTCAAATTAGGTGAAAAATTTGCTTTCAGTACCATTTTCTCCAAAATTTTGCTACTTTTTTCAGAATTTGATTTCTTAGCAAATGTGTGTATCTTGTTTCGCTTTTATACAAAATACAAAAAATAAAATAATATTGACGTTTCTAAGCTACGCATTCAATTTGAAATTAAACACATATGCATACATATAACAATTTACTATATAAAATGTTTAATCTACTTTAATATGTGTTTAAAATTTCGAAACATGTTTATCAACATACTATTTGATACATTAAGTGCCTAATTCTAAAGAAAAAGTGTGTATTTACATAAATTAAATTTTTAAACATATCAGGCTTATATTATTATTTTAATGCTTACCCAGTTAAAAATATTCATATATGTTCATATATCATCATATATGTCTTCATATATGATTGTATATGTTTTCATATATGAGCATTTATGAACATATATGTCATGTATGGATGCATATATGGGCCAATACATTTAAAGATGAAGTTCATATATGGTAATATATGAATCCATATATGGCAATATATGGTAATATATTGCATATGTTGGTCCATATATTGGTTCATATACGCCATATATGTTCATATATATTATTCCATATATGGGGTAATATATTTAAATTTTTATCAGATATTACCATATATAAGGGAAATTTAAACCTTTGTTCTACCGAATTAAGATACAGTTTGAATTCTTAAGTGAACACAAAGGCAGAAACGTAATAAGATTAAGGCCCAATATTATAACTTGCCTTTAAGGTGCGTGTTACTTAAAGGTAACTTTAGCTAAAGTGAGGAATAAAGTCCCCTTTAACTTTTTTTGGTTATTACAACTTCCTTATAAAATAAAATTAAGTTTTTTAAAAATATGGCATTACTAGAGCAAAAACCGATTACTTTTGACAAATTATAATGGTTCTTTTATATACGTAGTGGCAACGACGTACTTTTATTTATTTATTTACTTACAACAAACAAAAAATACAAACGAAAAACAAAATTTCTTCGAATTGTGTATAAGATCAAAATGTTTGTTATATAAAATTTACATTGTCGACGGTGAACACAGAAAAAAACCAAACAGCAAAAAACTACACGGCAACTACACTGCAGAGCAGAAAATGTGGCAACTTCAAATGCTTAAACCTTACGTTAAAAGTTAAAGGTAAGATGAACTTACCTTTAGCTTATCGGTCACTTTTAGGTTAAAGTATACTTATAATAACGAAAAACTAATAATCTGTCCGTTAACATCCTAACTTTAGCTATCGGCAAGTTATAATAATGGGCCTAAATGACTTATACTAGGTATTGTAAGTAATACGTAACCAAAAAAAAAAGGATTGAGATCAATAATACAAATTTCAAAATCTTTCTTATTGAAGAAATATAAATGAAATTATTAATATTATTAATAATATTAATATTATTTTTAGATTATAGTACAACAACTCTTCATTTAATGTAACAATTCATACTTTGTTGTTTATTTTTTATTATATATTTATTCTATTTTTAATACTGTTTTTTAATAATAACAAGAAAGTTTGAATTGTTATATAAAATGAAGATACTATAATCTTAAAATAATATTGGTACTCTTTTCCAAATTTATGTGTGTTTTATTACCTTAAATTTATTGCATGTAAATATCCCTTTTCCCCTTGAATTTAATGTTGATTTAATGTTACTTCATTTAATTTTAATAAAAAAAGCAATATTTTTGTTTAAAAATAAAAAAAACATTTTTAATATACCGGCATATAGAAAAAGTACTTATATATGACCATATATGAACACTCATATATGTCCATATATGACCATATACGGCCATATACCCTCAAATTTCGGATCCGAGCATATATTGAATAATATATGAACATTTTCAGCTGGGTATATTATTATTTTTATTTTTTACTGAGCTTCATCATACATTTTTCATCAATTTGCAAAGATGTTAACATCTTTCCATAAGAATTATACGGGCCAAAAGATTTATATCTTTCTACATCTACAAAAGATAATCCTTTCTCATTTTGTTCCATCTTACACTCTTTGTAATAAGTTTTTGTTGAAATTTACTCTATTAAATGGAGGTAACTTGTTACCTACTATAAATTGGGCAAAAATACGCACAATGTTTAAAATCAAAATATATAGACACAATATGTTCAAAAATAATAGACACAATGTGTCTAAAAGTTAGTTTTTAATTGTATCAAAAAAGTTTAGCAACATTTAAGGTTTGTTTAAATTTAAATGTTATTTGTCTAAAAGAGCAATCATAAATTTATGAACCTACATATGACATGTTAAAAAATACGTTTAATATTGTATTTTTACAACTAAAATGTTTTTTGAATTATAGTCCCTTATAATAAAATAAAATGCGTTTTTATAAAATAGTTATTTACTGACAATGGAAATTCGTGAGAAAATAAGTCCATAACAATGAAGATATTAAAATTTATAATTAAAAATAAGATCAAAATCGTAAAGTACTACATACAATTAAAACGTGTACCATTATGGATAAAATCCTACAATTTTTTTTTCAGAAAACCACTAATTTTGTAAGAAGTTTTTCCTCTATAAAAGACCTCATAACTTGTAGGTTTTTTTATCGCAAAATTTAATATTGAATCTGATTGTTTTTCTATGTAAAAAAATTCTCAAAGTAAATGTTTTTTTCTAAAGGAAAATTAAAAGAATCTGAGGATTTCTCTATAAAAATAATAAGAAGAAATACTCATATTCGAGAGGTTTTTCCAAAAAATTAATCATAAAATATTAGTGGTTTTATATAGAAAAAATCGTTAAAATCCGAGAATGGAAAATCCATTTAAAAACTTTAAGAGACGCGTATTTTTTAGCAACCCAATCTCACGAACTCTCATGATCTCATGAACCCCTAATCATAAGTGAGGTATTATTGCATCATTAGAAAAATTTTACATATCCGAATTTCATTAACATAAAAGGGACTTCGTTGTGAGGGTTTTTCTGTTAGAAAAGCTGTTTCGAAGAAGTTCCTAAAGAACAAATATGAGAGAAGATATGACATAAATTTATGCTTAAAAAGTTATTCCGGAAGGATAATTTAAGGATATTGGTATTTTAAGTTATAATCACGACATTTTCTGCGATCACGACTGCAAACTCCAGAGATTTCAATATTTTAATGCAACTTTTTTATAGGATCCTTGAAACGGTATGAATATTTCAATGTCCTTTAAACTGTTACTCTTTATCTTGTCGCTTTTTCATATCAATTATAATTTCCATTGAAATATGCTTTCTTTTTCTATTCCTCGTTATTTTTTTCGAATTTGTGTTTCAAATTTCCTGAAAAAGGAAAAAGAGATGTCATACAAAATTTATGTTTTTCAAATCTCAATTTTACCTGTTTATATCTTATATTTTTCACGATTTATTCCGGAGCTTTTGCTCATGTTTTTAATATATGTACATAAATAAAACTTTTATTTTGAAAATTATATAACTTTATTCGATCTTATTTTAATATTAATATTCAATTTTTTAAGCTAAAGATCTTTTTCTTTTTTTTATATATATAAAATTTCTTATTTTATTTTCGATATTTCGCTAACAATTTGTTAGCATCTTCAGGAAAACAAAATTTTTATAATTATAAAAAAGTTGACAAACAAAAAAATATTTAACATTTAAATATAAAAAAAAATATTTAACATTTAAATATAAATTACATTTTTTTTTAAAAATTAAATTATCATTTAAACAAATAGAAGTGGTAATTTTATAAACAACATTTTCCTGCTAAAGCTCGTAAAATATTTTTTTATATTGGTTTAATATTTTAGTTTATGGAATTGAACATAATAAATGTTGTTTATAAAATAAAATAACATTATGAAATTAAATTATTATAGTTATTAAAAACATATCTATACATTTAAGTTTCCTAATTTTTTACTAATTAAATATCTATAATTCTGAGCTAAATTTTCGGTGTCAGCTTTAAAGTTCATTCTCTGTGTCAAAGGTGTATTATTGATTTCTAACATTTCTAACATATAACGTTTTTTATAATTATTTTCTGTTCTTAATATTGAAACATTTCCAAAGTTAGGATGGTGAATTAATATAGAACAATGAGATGACAATGCGGTTTTTCCGAATTAATATTTCTATGTTTTTGGTCTGATTTATGTCCTGAAATCCTGGTCTTTAATTTATTCTTTGTCGTTCCTATATATACCTTATCACAATTCTCCTGATCATTACCCTGACAAGGTATCTTGTAAACTAAATTTGACATATCCTGAAGATGCTAACAAATTGTTAGCGAAATATCGAAAATAAAATAAGAAATTTTATATATAAAAAAAAAAAGAAAAAGATCTTTAGCTTAAAAAATTGAATATTAATACTTATTATTTTGTTTTCTTATTTTAAAAAAATATATAAAGACATGTTCAAAATTACACACTTTGTGCCTACAAACTGTTTACTTTTTGGGGTTTATTCATTAAATGTGTGATGTTATTAAAATAATGCGTAAGTTCTTATAAACATCCCAGCAAAACTTTGGTAATGGGTGCGATATTCTCATGGGATCCCTTGTTATGACAGCTCGTTACCTTTTTCATTATTTGCAAGCATAAAGTAATAAGTTACTGATTATATATTACGTAATAAATGATTTACAAATGTAAAGTAATAATTAAAATATTCTTGAAAATCTATTTTAAGATGCATTACTTTCTGTTTTTTTTGTAAGCAAAAGGGTAATGTATGTTTGTTTTGACAACACTAACGAAAAAACGAAGCGCAACAATTCATTTAAGTTTAAAGCAATCCAATACTATATGCGTCGATAGCTCATTGGGTAGAGTTCTTGGCTGGCAACCAGAGTTCCCTGGTTCGATTCCCATCATGACCACATTATTTTTTAATAAAAACGTTTAAAATATTTGTAATAATTTTTTCAATAAAAATTCCTCTTTTTAGACACATTACTTTTTCCATTCTCCTAACCATATAAGTAACCCCTTACATTATCACCTCTAAAGTAATGGGTACATACATTACTTTGAGGCTCATCGCCTGTAAAATTCATCAGTGAAGTAAGGTGTAAAGTAATCAATGACCCCTATGGCTACACATTACTTTACACATTATTTTGTAATGTGTGGTTGCCAGGCAAGTATCTACCCACTGAGCTATCGACGCATATAGTATTTGATTGCTATAAACTTAAATTAATTTTTGCGCTTATTTTTTTCGCTAGTGTTGTCAAAACGAACATTCATTACCCTTTTGCTTACAAAAAAAAAAAACACAAAGTAATGTATCTAAAAATAGATTTTCAAAAATGTTTCAATTATTACTTTACATTTTTAAGTCATATATTACGTAATCAAGAATCAGTAACTTATTACTTTATGCTTGCAAATAATGAAAAAGGTAACGAGCTTTCATTACAAGGTAACGCATGAGAATATCTTACCCATTACCAAAGTTTTGCTGGGTAGGCAACAATATATTATTTATAGAAATGTTGAGGAATTTTTTAGTATGTTAGTTGAAAAACTTAAATCACTTATTTTTTTCGGGATTCGTAACCGAGTTGGGGGGGATATATCCCGTTATCCCCTCCCCGAATCCGCGGCAGCCTAAACTTAAATTTAAGATATAACTAACTAGAACTAGCTCCTGAAGTCTTTCTAGGAATACCAGGATACATTTGAAATAATTTCAAACAAAAATTATCGGTGTTAAAACCAACAGAAAAACATATAATAAAGGGCAATAACTTAACTAGTAAATTTTGTATATATTATTCGATTTATATGTTTTTTTTAAATATATTTTTAGAATTTATCAGGTTCAAGATCATAATTAAATGTTACTAAGGAATAGTAAACATACTATACAATTATATCCAAGGTTATATGGCAAATTTTTAAAGGGCGAATTTAAAGAGTGTCAGGGTCCAATTTGTTTCCTTTCTATATAAAACTAATAAATATGAAATTTGGTGCCAAAAAACACTAGGACATAAAATTTGATGGCACTTTTTTAAACTTTCAGACATTGATTAAAGCCATAATTGTTTTGCTCTCTTATAAATACTTAGATATAAAATATTGTTTTATTACTTGTAACCTGTCGCGCAATATGGTAAAAAACGCATAATTTTTTTGGCACAATTTCAAAACTATTTTTGATTTTTAAAAAATGTTCTGGATTTTGCACTTCAAGGGCTTGTTAAATACATCCTAGAGATGAAGTGTGCCAATTTTGAGGTAAATCCTTCCATGGACATGTCGATGACGAGCTTTTATTTTTTATGGATTTCGGTAACGTTATTTTAAGGGTAACGCTATTTTCTATTATTTCGGTAACGTTATTTTAAGAATAACGATTTTTTCAGTTATTTCGGTAATGGTTTTTTAGGAATAACGATTTTTTCAGTTATTTCGGTAATGGTATTTAACCGATAACGGTATTTTCTATTATTTCGGTAACGGTATTTTAGCGATAACGTTATTTTAGTTATTTCGGTAACGATATTATAAGGGTAGTTTTATTTTTGTTATTTCAGTGTCGGTATTTTAATGATAACACTAGTTTCAATGCACACCGATATATTTAACCTCATCATGATCAGACTTTTGGATGATAAATATATGTATGTACAGAGAATATATTTTTGAATGTTGTTACTTCACAGCGGCCCCTTGCAGAAATATCTATAACTAACACAAATATTTTTAAATAAGGAACCACAGATAGTTTGAAATTAATTGGCAAAAAGTAAGTATGCCCAAGTAAAAAAAAATTATCTGGCACAATATTTAATCATATACAATTTTATATTCCTTAATATCTTATTTGATCCGAAAAATGGCAGATCAAATTAGATCCAGAAATATATCTGGGGACTTAGGAGGATGTGAATTGATCCGAAAAATGGCAGATCAAATTAGATCCAGCAATATATTTGGGTACTTAGAAGGATCTGAATTGATCCGAAAAATTGCAGATGAAATATATTTAGGGATAAAGTAATATCCAAATTTATCCGAAAAAGTTGAATTTTGTAAGATTAGATCCAACAATATAATATACACGAAATCTACACCTTTCCAATTGTTTTTCAAAAATAGTCAATTGGATTTCAGAAATTGTTAATTGTATTTCAGAAATAGTCAATTGTATTTCAGAATAGTCAATTGTATTTTAGAAATAGTGAATTGTATTTCAGAATAGTCAATTGTATTTCAGAAATAGTCAGATGTATTTTAGAAATAATTATTTGAATTTCAGAATAGTGAATTGCATTTCAGAAATAGTCAATTGTTTTTCAAAAATTGTCAATTGTGTTTCAGAAGTAGTCAGAGATAAAAAAAATAGAACAAAAGTTCAAATGTGCATGTGTGCAAATTTGCAAAAGTGCAAATGTTAAAATGTGTATATGTGCATGTGTACAAATGCGAAAATGTGCAAATTTGCAAAAGTGCAAATTTGCAAATGGGAAAATGTGCAAAAGTGATAATTTGATTGATTGATGGTTCTATGGATTCGATGGTTTGATGGATCGATGGTTTAATGATTTGATGGTAATATAAATGTGCAAATATGCAAATGTGTAAATGTGCACATGTGCCATGTGCAAATGTGTAAATGTGAAAATGTGTAAATATGTAAATATTTATTTCTTTATTTCATTCAACATCGCCCAGCTCACACCGCAGGAGGTAATACGCTGAAATATTGTATGTAGGTTCCCCCCAGGGCGTAGACATTCGCTAAGACGAGGTTCTTGGAAACTCCTTTGGGGAAGAGCAAACCGGGAAAACCTCCCCTTTCACGGCCTGCCAAACCCCTATAGCTAGATAAAGTCTCCCCCTTAACTGCATGCACCAACCGTTGGGCCTAGGAAGTTGAAATCCAACGGTGAAGGGCAGAAAAGGGAAAAATTGTAACACTTGACGTCCTGCCAAAACCGCTGAAGCTGGGAGGTTGAAATTTGGTGCATTGGTTTCTTCTGCTGTGTAGACATTCACCTAGGTCGGATTTTGGTAAATATCTTCGGAGAGGGGCCAAAAGTGACAGTGTCCCTGTTATAAATTAAATGTATCATATTGTTACGAAACGTTAATTTGAAATTGATTTATATAACTTTTGGGAAAGCCTGGTTATGAATTATTTTATTGGGCAACCCTTTTTATTTTTGTTAAACTGTCTACTTTGGTTAATTATTTTACCTTAATTGATACTCAGTACAGAAGAGTAATCGCTTGTAACATTGAATTCAACAATTAATTCCAGAGAAGATGCAAAGTAGAATAGAATTAAGTAAGTTTTATTACTTTTATTTAAATGTAATTTATTCTAATATATGGATTTCTTAGCTGTATACAAAAAATCTACAAGCATTACATCAGGCAATGCAACAGGGGTTAAGTTCTAATCAATTTTCTTTGACACCTTCCTTTCATTCAAATTTAGATATGTCTCGTTATACCGCTTCAAATATGCCGCCACCGATTGTACAAACAACAAACTATATGCAGCAGCCCCCTTTACAAACGTACAACTTTTTGCCTACTCTGTCAACGCAGCCAACAGCGCAGTCAACAACAACTGCAGCGTCAATATTTTTGCCAATGAACACAACAGGTGCACCCGCATCAACACCGCATACAACACAACTTGTGTACTACCAGCGACCTATTCGTAAACTATACGATTTGCCAGAATTTAATGGCCAGCCGGAACAATGGCCAATGTTTTCAGTTGCCTACAGAGAAACAACCCATTAACACAATTATTCAAATTATATTTATATGGCAACAGAAACAGAATCCAATACAAATCAACAAATCAATTTTAAAAGAGATAAAGTTAAGCCAACATTTGCAAGTATACAAAAAGTATATAATTTTCTATAGAGTATTTTTCCCGCTCTACCAGAAATTCAACATGGTACGGAGTTCAGCGGCAACATTTTTAAATGAGAGGGCAACATTTTCAAAGTTGCTAAAGTGTAAAAACATTAAATTTGGTGTATGCAGTGCTGCCACATAAACAGTGTAATTTTGTATCCCAGTTTTTGGGATTCTTAACTGTTTACCAGTTTTTTCATGAAAACATTTTTTTTTTCAAATGATTGCATTTTTTATAGGTTTTTTAGTTATATGTTGCAACAATTAATAGCATATTTATTCTCTTTATTATATATTTTTACCATAGAAATGGTAAATAATGGATATGAATAGACATAGTTGGTCAATGTGTGTGTACACACTTTAATACTTTTCATGTCACAATTTTATGTTTGAATTCGTAACTATTTTTTTAAACACAATTGAAAATTTTTGTTGTATTTTTTTACTTTATTAGACATGTCTAATTTTTGTAAAAATAAATAGTATATTGAACAAATATTTTATTTTTATATAAAAAATCTGAAAAATACACGAATAAAATAAAAAAACATATTTTTTATGAAATAATCTGAAAAATCTCTAGCATCCCACAAAACGGCAAATAAATCGTTAAAATTGGTTATACACACTACTAAAAGTTGCCGCGAAAACTCACCTTTGTTGCCGCCAAACTATGTTCGTGTTCTAAGAGAGTACTAAAAAGTTCGTGAGAGAGAAACATACTTTATAGAAAATTATATACTTTTTGAATTATAGCAGATGAACGTCAACAGCCAATCGTCGTCAATGTGGATTGCCAAAATTGTCAAAATGTACATAATACCATAATCGCTTGCTTCATGACAATATAAATTTTAATAAGAATGCAAATTATGTGAAATGTAAACAAACAAAGATAATTAGTGATGGTTATACTCCGATAACAAGTGTTGATAACGACAAAACACCTGTAACAACGATTTCTAATAATTCTTTGGAGAGAAAAACGCTATTTGAATATCTCCCAATGGAGTTAAAAGGCCCAAAGGGCTGTGTGAAAGTTATCGCATTTATCGATGACGGTTCGAAGATATCACTTTTGGAAGAAAATATTGCAGAACATTGGGTTACAGGGACCAACAAGTAATTTATCTCTTGGATTGATAAAGGGAAAAACAACAAACGAAATGTCGAAGAAGATAAGTCTTGAAATTTCAAATGTACATGAGCGTAATTACAGCTTCGCCATGAATAATGTAAGGACAACTGGATATTTAAAATTGTAGCCACAAAGTCTTCATTTTGGAGAATTTAAGGATAAGTTTTCTGCACTGAGTGACATTACTGTTAATGATTATGTTGACGTCACTCCAAAGTTATTAATTGGCCTCCCTCATATGAGACTGGTTCGCCCAAACAGCGTCATGAATTTGAATGAAAATTTTTCTTTGCATTTTACAAACTTGGGAAATATTTTATTTGGCTCAAGTGAGGCATCGGCAGACGGCACAGTTTATGTAGTATTGGTACATACTTTTGATGAAATACAAAAACAAGTTGCCGAGAATTTTACTTTGGGAAGTTTCGGTATGAAGAATGTTGATCCAGTCATTTCTGATGATAAAAGAGCCGAGAAAATACTTAAAGATACTATAGTGAAAAATGGCCATCAATATGAAACTGGTCTTTTGTGGAAGAAAATCGATTTCGATTTTAAGATAGTTTTTCTGTGCCATTGAAACGCCTTCATGGTGCAGAGTCCAAAATTAAAAGGGATGAAGATTTGGCCACTTGGTATAAAAACAAAATAGATGAATACGTTTTAAAAGACTACGCCAGAAAATTTTAGATCTGGTCTTTTGTGGAAGAAAAACGATTTCGATTTTAAGATAGTTTTTCTGTGCCATTAAAACGCCTTCGAGGTGCAGAGTCCAAAATGAAAACGGATGAAGATTTGGCCACTTGGTATAAAAACAAAAATTGTCATCTGAAGAGGCTTTGATTAAGAACGAATGTCAACAAAGGCAATAAACGACGTCTAGTTTTTGACGCAGCCGCTTCTAACGATGGTGAATCATTGAACTCCAGGTTAATGAAGGGTCCATGTAAGTATCAGCCAATACCACTATTATCAATTTTATTTAAATTTCGCTAAAAACAAATTGGAGTCTGTGCAGGCATCCGAGAAATCTTTTACCGTGTCAAGATTCGGGAACGAGATCAAAATGTCCAAAGATTTTTATGGAGAGAGGGTCATAGTGATAGACCTCCAGATATATACGTAATGCAAGCCATGATTTTTGGTTTGGCAAGTTCACCATGTTCGGCCCAGTACGGAAAAATTTAAATGCCAGTTTTTATAAAAAAACACATCCACAGGCCTATAGGGATATAGTAGACTGTCACTACGTTGATGACTACGTAGATAGTTTTAATACAATTGAGAAAGCAACTGCTGTAACTAAAGACGTAATAAGTATACATGAACAAGCTGGTTTTATGTCCAATTCATTGGAAATTGTCGCACATTTGCCGCCGAAAAAGTTAAGGATAATAATAATATAAAGTTGACAGATCTATGTAGAAGTGAAACAATCACTGACAAAAAATTTAGATCTGTTTTGGTCACCCACTGCTGATACCTTTTGTTTTATATTGAAATTTGCAAGATTTCCTGAAGCAGTTTTGAGCGGTGATCGGAAGCCAACAAAAAGTGAAGTACTTAGTCTAACAATGTCAATTTTTGATCCGTTTGGGTTTTTGGCGGATATGGTAATAATGTCTAAGATTCTGCTCCAGGAGTTGTGGAGATACTATATTGATTTGAACTCGTCCATTCCTGATGAGATATACAGGAAGTGGTGCGACTAGTACAGAGACTTGATAGCGTACGGTATGTGAAGGTTCCCAGATGTTACGAAAAGAATTTTTGTAAATTTTCAACCGGTATTGAACTGCACATCTTTGTTGACGCCAGTGAGGTGGCATTTGCTGCAGCTGGTTATTGGAGAATATGTTGCAAAGGTTGCTGGTAAATCAAAATATGCTCTGATTAAGCCACTTTCTATACCAAGACTCGAACTGCAGGCTGCTTTGCTTGGTGTAAGATTAAAGGAGGCAATTATTACTAATCATGACGTTACGCCACAAAAGATATTGTTTTGGTCTGATTCTAGAACGGTGATAAAGTGCATTCAGTCCGATTGTCGTATCTATACACAGTTTGTTTCTTATCGTATTGCGGAAATATTGGAGTATTCAGAGGTGAAGCAATGGAGGTGGGTCCTGGTTCACAAAACCCTGCCGATGATGCAACGAGACCACAGTTTTTTTCTGAAAATCATCTTTGGTTAAAGGGTCCCCAGTTTCTGAGATCCAATGAAGTTAACTGACCGAAATTGCCATGTGACGGTGATAATAAGGAATGCGGATCTGAAATACGATCGAAATTTTTATTATCAATAACGGAAAATAGATATCTAATCCCTTATGAAGAAAAATCAGAATATTACAAATTATTAAGAATTAGGTGATGGTTCGTTCGTGTAATCAAGATTTTTAAATGTTATGCTTTGGGTCAAAGGAAATCGGTTTTAAATTTTCAAACATATTTGACGGCTAAGGAAATGGAAGAAGCCGAAAATTTTTGGTGTCAATTTGCCCAACAGGAAGAATTTAATCATGATTATCGTTCATTAAAATCAAATGAAAATATCTCTAAGAAGAGCACCATATTTAAATTAACCCATTTCTTAGCAGATGATGGGTTGATACGTGTATCTGGTCGTATTAATAATGCCGAATGTGTTACCTACCAGACAAAAGAACCTATAATTATGCCTAGGAATCACCTCATTACAAAGTTGTAAAGCAATACCGTGAAGATTTTAAACACAAAAATCAGGAATCAATTTGTGCAGCAGTTCGAACCAAATTTTGGATTCGTTGCATGCGACAATTGGTAAGATCTGCGAAAAATAAATGCCAAGTCTGTAAAAATCGGAAAGCTGCTCCTAAATCACCCTTAGTGGGACAACTTCCAGCGGATCGACTCACCCCCTTTGTGAGGCCATTTACGTATACGGCCTTGATTACCGTGGTCCATTTTTAGTGTCTATTGAACGACAGTGTGAAAAAAGATGTGTAGCTCTTTTTATATGCATGACTGTAAGAGCGATTCACGTGAAAATTGCGAAAGACTTATCAACTGATGCAGTCATATTGTGTATCCGAAATTTTATTAATCGAAGAGTGGCTGTCCTCTTCGATAAGAAGTGATGGAGGAACTAACTTTGTAGGTGCCAGTAAAGAAAAATTTGTAGTAGACGACTCGAGATTGGTGAAGAATGTACACGACGTGGAATAGAGTGGGTATTTAATGTGCCCGCAAACCCTTCAGCTGGTGGGGCTTGGGAACGCATGGTTCGTTCTGTTAAAAACGTATTATCATTTACATTAAAGGAAAAATCACCTCAAGTTGAGACTTTGAATAGTATATTGAAAGTTCAGACAGTGAGCCCTTTACACCCAATCATTTTTTACTTGGGTGTTCGAATATTATTCAGACTCCTGCTGTTGGTGAAAAGATTTGCCTTAGAAAACAATGGCATATTTTACAACAATTGAAACAAACATTTTGGAAAAGGTGGGTACTTGAGTACCTCCCAGACTTAACCAGACGTACTAAGTGGTACTAACCAGTGAAACCACTACAAATTGGCGATGTTGTTATCATATGCGACGGCAATGAGGCTTGAGGCGAATGGAAAAGAGGCATTGTTTTGGAAGTTCTTACAGCAGCTGATGGTCAAGTTCGTTCAGCAGTGGTGAAGACTTCAGTTGAAAAATTACGACGTCCTGCATCTAAGTTAGCTGTTCTTGATGTTGGTAGTGAGTCGCCCTGATCGACCCACGGGCGGTGGGATGTTATAAATTAAATGTATTATATTGTTACGAAACGTTTATTTGAAATTGATTTATATAACTTTTGGGAAAGCCTGGTTATGAATTATTTTATAGGGCGACCCTTTTTATTTTTGTTAAATTGTCTATGGTAAATTGTTTTACCTTAATTGATACTCGGTACAGAAGAGTAATCACTTGTAACTTTGAAATCAACAATTAATTCCAGAGAAAACGCCAAGTAGAATAGAATTAAAGAATTTTTATTACTTTTATTTAAATGTAATTTATTCTAATATATGGATAATAAAACCATCACATTCCGACGTATCGGACTTTATTTTTGAATCATAATAAAGTTGTGTTTTGTTATTTTTCAAAAAAAGTTACTGTTGTAACAAATTCAATTGAGTTGCCGCCGCAACACACCCCCTTAACGGGCTGTCCACACCGATTTAGCTAGAAACCTGAAATTTTAAATATGTGTTAACTGGAGTATGTGCTAAGTCATTGCTCAGCTACATTTTAGAATTTTAGCCAGGCACATGGTAAAAATGGGGTTTCGAAGGGAAAAATCTGAAGTTTAAAATATGTGTTACCTGGAGTATGGAGTTTTGGTCTGGGACATGGTAAACATTGGGGACTCCGTGTAATTATCTGGAAACTCAGTATACTCCAAGGCGTTAGCCCTTGCAATCATGTCTGAATTAGTGGTACCAAATTGTTCCTGATTTAATACAATTATATAACTATATGTAATATTACATAATATTATGTATAAATATTTATAACCATATTTATTGACCAAGAAAAAATGTGGAAATATAATTAAATTTAAAGCGAAAAAAAATATATATCCAAATTTTGCACCACTAATAACCTATCAAAAATTTCTAGTTCTTGTTATCCCGAAATGATTTAAAATTTGAAAGTTTTGTGAAAAAAATATTAACAAGGAAATAAAAATAAAGTAAAAGCACAAAAAAATGTATCTCACTGGCTGTGATTCGAAACCATTGACATGGGCCACATATAATTATATAAAATTATATTGTTTATCATTTTAAAAATACTCTAGATATAGAACTATATATAACATTATCTCAAATTTGCACATATTGTATCATATATAATTATACCCTTCACCACAGGTGGAAGGGTATATATAAGTTTGTCATTCCGTTTGTAATTTCTACAATATTGATCTTAGACCCTATAAAGTATATATATTCTGGGTCCTTATGAAGAGCGAAGTTGATTTAACGATGTCCGTCTGTCCGACTGTGTGTTGAAATGGGTTTTCCGAAGAACCCAGACATGATGAGGACTTGATTGTTTTTTATTTCTGTTACATGTGATCCATTTCTGTTTGCTATTAAAAATCAGACAGATCGGTTAATAAATGGCTGAGATATAAGCAAAAAACCAGGACTACCTCTAATTTTTCCAGTAAAATCCCTTTGTTTAACATGTATGTAGAATTTTGAGCATAACAACACATCCATGTGTTAAAATTCTTTTCTTTCATCTCCACCTTTTATACACAAACAACACACATACAAAGATTTGTCATTTAAATAAAAACTAAACAAATCCCTAATGAAAGAAGACTTTTATATATGTACATCTATTGACGATGATTTTGTGTGAGCTTCAATAGCTCAGTTGTCTAGACGCTATGTCACAGATACTTTTTGCTCTAAGCCCGCGGGGTTCGAGGTTCAAATCTCGGTCAGGTCAATTCACTTTTTTTTTGTACATTTTTTTTATTATTTTCTTAAGATTTTTTTTTTGCTTATTTTTGGTTTTTTTTTTAATTTAATAATTATTTTATATAAAATTTTATATTAATAATTAAAATTCTTTTCTTTCATCTCCACCTTTTATACACAAACAACACACATACAAAGATTTGTCATTTAAATAAAAACTAAACAAATCTCTAATGAACGAAGACTTTTATATATGTACCTCTATTGACGATGATTTTGTGTGAGCTTCAATAGCTCAGTTGTCTTGACGCTATGTCACAAATACTTTTTTTCTCTAAGGCCGCGGGTTCGAATCTCAGTCAGGTCAATTCACTTTTTTTTTGTACATTTTTTTTTATTTTCTTAAGATTTTTTTTTTGTTTATTTTTGTTTTTTTTTACATTTAATAATTAATTTAAATAAAATTTTATATTAATAATTAAATAATCCATAAATAGGCTAAAAACATCAAAATTTTTATAAAAACCCTCTGATACAAACAAAATACAAACGGTTTTATTTCTTTTTTTTGCTCCGATTTAAAAGAATTTATAAAAAGATTTTTTAACCATTTTATTTCTCACATATTAAGAAAATTTTATACATAATTTACCATTGAGTGCAACTATTTTAGGTCATAACTTATAATAATTTATAAAAAAAATTTTAAACTATTTTCCTTCAAATTTTTAAAATTAAGCTAAAGAAATTACAAATATTTCTAATAAAAAAGCGAAATAAAATCCCAAATGCAAATTTGCCAGCTAAATCAAACTATTTTGTAGAAATAAAACACATGCAGTTGTAGTGATTTCTTTTAACGATTTGTTGAAATTCTTTTCTTTCACCTCTTCACCTTTTATACACAAACAACAAACACTATTCTAGAGCTGTATTATGACCTATGGATACGTCTTATATAGCAAAAGATCGAAAATCTTTAGTATAACATATTTGCTGAAAAAATCGGAAATATCGGTTCAGATACAAAAAAGTTATGCCCAAAACATAAATTTTTTTAAAGTACCTATTTTCCCGAGTCCAAGTTTTATCTCCAAACTAAATGGTTAATTTCCTCTTAAAGGCGTTCGTATATAAATCTGTCCATTCCATATATGTCCATATATAAACTTCAGTTTTTTCCCAACCATGGTGAAGGGTATATAAGATTCGGCATAGCCGAATTTAGCCGCTCTTACTTGTTATATCTTATACCATATCAAAAAATATTTCTTATATTAGAACATGTATTAAACCACATATAATAATATCTCATACCATATTAAAAAATATTTTTGATAATAGCCCATACAGTTATTATATCTCAAATATTAGATATCATTTATAATTATTAATGGTTCTGTATAATTTATATATATGTAAGTATTGTTACGATTTTGCCCTTTATAAAATCGTTTTAAATAAATCAAGTTCTTTCTATATTGCAAATAATAAACACTGTTTGAAATTCTTTATAGCTCTATTTATTTATAACCGTCAGTAAAAATTACAGAAATACACTTTAATAGCACACTTTATTTACACGATTTAGATAAACTAAACGTTAGCCACACTTTAGTTTTTCACACTTTGCGTTTTACTTATGAACTGGTATTCTAGTTATTTCCAGTTAATCATACTTAAGCCTGTTCCTCCCGAACAGACATAGATATTCCTTTTCCATAGTTGGCTAGTCGTTCTAGATGAACAACCTTCATTTTGGATCTTGGGCTCTGATCTTTCTGTATTCTGTATACCACATCATTCAATCTTTTAATTACTCTATAGGGTCCTTCCCAATGCGTTTGTAGTTTGGGAGATAATCCTTTCTTTCGTAGCGGGTTAAACAGCAGAACCAACTCGCCCTCATTAAATCCTTCAGAATTCGCTGCTCGATCGTACCTTGCCTTCATCTTATCGCTCACCATTTTAATTCGATTGCGGACGAACTCATGAAGCTCTTTAAGGTCTTCTTGTTCCTGGGAAGCATTGTCTTTATCTATAGCGGCGGGCTTAACTCCAAATTCTAAATCGCCAGGCAATTTAAGTTCCGTTCCGAAAATTATTTTTGCTGGTGTCCGGGAGGTGGAATCGTGAACAGCCGATCTGTATGCCAACAGAAATTTAGGGATGTGTTCGTCCCAGTCCTTCTGATTTGCACTGACCACTTTTCTTAAGTATTCCTCTAAAGTGCGATTGAATCTTTCGACCATACCATCAGATTGTGGATGCAGCGGGGTGGTTCTTGTCTTTCTTATTCCATACGACTCACACATTTCCTTGAAGATAGCGGATTCAAAATTCCTTCCCTGGTCAGAGTGTAATTCTAATGGAACACCGTAGCGGCACACCCAGTTGTTCACAATTATCGTTCTGGCTTCCTGGTTCGGTATACCTCAGGCCATTTACTGAAATAGTCGATCACCACAAGAACGTAACGGTTTCCGGAATCACTGACAGGGAAAGGGCCTGCTACATCCATTGCTATCCGCTCAAATGGGGCACCCGAGTTGTATTGTTGAAGTTGCCCACGACTTCTCCTTACTAGTCCTTTAGCTGCGATGCATTGCGCGCAATTTGATATCCAGTCGCTTACAGCTTGCTGGCAGTCGACCCAGTAGAATCGTTGTTTTAACTTCTCTAGGGTTTTTGTGACACCGAGATGACCACCACTGGTACCGTCATGGAACTCTTTTAATACTTCGTCTATTTTGCTTGACGGCACCACAATAAGCTTTGTTTCAGTTTTGCCATCCGCAATTTCCCATATACGGTACAAGCAGTGATTAATTACCCGTAGACTGTTTCACTGGGCCCAATACGCCTTCATTAGCGGACTTTCAGCTGATATTTGTTCATGGGTAGGCCTCCTGTCCTCTGCTTTGGCTGACATAATTTTTGACAGTATGGGGTCATTTTGTTGCGCCGCTGACCAGGCTTCACTTGACTCAATATGCGTTAGTCTTATATCAACGATGCACTCTTTTTCTTCAGCCCTCGAACAATGTTTGCACTCTAAATTACAGGGGCGTCTTGAAAGGGCGTCCGCATTGCAATGTTTTATGCCTTTCCTGTGATCGATGCTGAAATAGTAGCTTTGAAGTCGTTCAATCCAACGAGCTAGCTGCCCTTCTGGTTATTTAAATTGCAGCAGCCACCTTAGTGCAGAATGGTCGGTTCTTAGTTGAAAGTGCTGACCGTACAGATACTTGTGGTAGTGCTTTACACATTCTACCGCCGCCAAGAGTTCCCGCCGTGTTACGCAGTAGTTTCTTTCGGGGTTAGAAAGTACTCGACTGTAATAGCCTATGACTTTTTCGGTGCCATTTATCTCCTGCGAAAGCACACCTCCTATTCCGTGTCCGCTTGCATCGCTATCCAGCACAAATGTTTCCCCGGCCACAGGATATCCAAGAAGCGGTGCCGTGCATAATAACTCCTTGAGCCTTAGGAATGCTAGTTCTTGGGCTTAACCCCAATGAAATGGTCGCGCCTTCTTAGTCAGCTCATGTAGACTCGCAGCCACACTGGCAAAATTTGGTACAAATCGTCGGTAGTATGTGCAGAGACCTAGAAGGCTGCGCAGATATTCGCCTTAAAACTTCTGCTAAGTTCTTCAGGTGTTCATCGAAAGTTTTTCCCATGACAATTATGTCATCAAGGTACACTAGGCAAGTTTTCCAGTGGAGTCCTTTCAGCACATTTTCCATTAACCGCTCGAATATTGCTGGAGCATTGCAGAGTCCAAAGGGCATCACATTAAACTGCCATAATCCGTCACCTGTGCTAAAGGCAGTTTTTTCCTTGTCTTGCTCACAAATTTCTACTTGCCAACAACCACTTTGCAAGTCCAATGTGGAGAACCATTTGGTTCCTGCTAGCGTGTCTAGAGTGTCGTCAATTCTCGGTAGTGGATAGCTGTCCTTCTTGGTGATATCGTTTAGTTTTCTGTAATCAACACAGAATCGGGTGGGTGCTGCCATCTTTTTTCTTAATTAAAACTATAGGCGAGCTCCATGGGCTAGAAGATGGTTCGATTACTCCACTACGCTCCATTTCGTTGACTAACTCCTTTACTTCATTTCGTTTTGCTAGAGGAATACTTCTGGGCGCCTGCTTTATTGGCTTCGCTTCACCAGTATTTATTCGGTGTTTTACAATTGCTGTTCTTCCTTGACTTTGGGTTTTCATAGCGAAGACAGAGCCGTATTTCCTGATTAGCTGTTTGGCTTTATTTCTATCAGGCGGCGGCAGTTCTTTTACCCATTTTTCCACATATTCGGCCAGCATCTCTCGATCTTTAACGGACGCACTGGATGGTTCCAAGTTATTTTCGCAACTGATTATTGCTTCTGGCGCAGTACATTTGGCTATTTCAAAGTTCGCTCTGACAACTTTTTCACAATTTGATAGGTTCAGTACTCTTACAGGAACTCTTTTGTCTTTGCTGGTTTTCACGAGGGCTTTCGCTGTTACCAGGTTTATTTCTGTTGCTTCTACCACGCACAAGCTGCTGACCTCACAATCTCCCTCCATGCGCACCCATAATAAAGTTTCTGACCGTGCCGGTATTTTCTGATGACTGATGGTTACTAGCTTTCTTACTCGATCCGCTTGCTCATATCCAACATCAAGGGGTATTTCAACATTATGCCAAATCATAACTTTTTGCCCCATATGCAAATTAATGTCGTTACCAATCATGAAATCTGCACCTATGATTACTTCGTCTACAATATCGGCAACAATAAATACGTGATTGACGCTTATGTTGGCAATCGTTAGTTTTACATTTATTTTACCATAGACAGAGGCAGGCTCCCCAGTAGCTGTGCGCGGACTAAACCCGTATAGTGGTTCAACTGTCTTTTTCACTAAATCGGGCCTGATGATTGACTGTGATGCTCCTGTGTCTATCGTAAAAATGTGCTCTCGCCCGTCGATGTACCCATAAGCAGTAAGATTGCTTTTCTCCTGCTGTATTACTGATATGGAGATTGTGGGGCCATCGGTTGGGGGAGCTAGCTCATGCCCCGTAGTGCTAGCTCTTTTTAGTTTAACGGTGACTCTTTAGGTGATTGCTGATCGACCCGGAGGCTCTTCCTTGGTGCTTTGCAATTTCGCTGGAAATGTCCTACTCTACCGCAGTTATAGCATTTATCCTTTGCCTTGACTTGCTTCTCCTCTAATGCCTGCTTAAATGCATCTTTTAACTCCGTAAGCCCTTCTCTGAATCCTTCTGTTAGCTTTGTGCTTATATCTTGCTCTCTTTCAGCAATCACTTCGAGGTTACGCACCTTAAATATTTGTGGCTTCGAAATCACCTTCGCAGTCTCTTGGGCCAGCGCGAATGAGACAGTTTCAGCGAAAGTCGATTTCTGCGTAGCAGATACCGCATGTCTCACATCAGAATCCCTAATTCCGTTCACAAATGCTTCAATTTTGAACTGATCTAAGAATGGATGATTTTCGTCCAGATAAGTCAACTGCACCAGCCGTTCAATTTCTGTTGCAAAGTCCTGAACGATTCGTTTGGTTTTTGCAGCCTACCTCTTAGTTCCATTCTGTATATTTCATTTTTGTGTTCCCCACCATACTTTTGCTGCAGTGCCACCATTATGTCGTCATAATTATTTCTGCAGCGTTTCCTTTTAAGGCCAGAATCAACTCTATAGCCTTTTCTTCGTTGTTCCACATATTTCTGGCGGCAACTGTCTCAAACTGGAACTTAAAAACATTCCGGAATAATTCGTACTGGACCCTCTTGACATTGGAGATTATTTACTTTATTTTCTAGATCTTGTAGTTTTCTCTCAACATCTTTGGCTTGTATTTCCACGCCGGTCTCTAAGTCGGACAATTTTTTGTCAAATCTGTCCATTTTCTCATTAGTGGCTCTAGAAGTTTCCTGAAACTTTCCATCTTCGTTAGCAATTTCTCGTTATCTGCCCTCGAAGTTTCTATCTTAGTTAACAGTTTCGTTTCCATCTTAGTTAACAGGTTTTCGTTGTCTGCTCTAGGCGTTTCTAAAAGTTTCTGGTTGTCTGCTCTAGAAGTTTCTAATAATTTCGCGTTGTTGTCTTCCATCTTTTGCATCATAGCAGCCAAAATTGTACTTAACTCCAAGTTACCTTCTGTTTTACGCGTACTAACCTCCAGTGCTTCCTTTTCATCGAATTCGTAATTCGCAATGTCAATGTTACGCCGCTCCAATTCCTCTATCAGCCGCTTTTGCAATTCCGTTTTATTACCTGCTGTGGGTAGCTCCAACTTACTCAATTCCTTCTTGAGTTGCTTCACTTTAAGCTCCTCCCATTTTATGACTGCTTATTATTTTGCAATCCCACTTCTGACACCAATTGTTACGATTTTACTCTTATAAAATCGTTGATTTATTTACCTTTTAAATAAATCTAGTTCTTTCTATATTGAAAATAATAAACACTGTTTGAAATTATTTATAGCTCTATTTATTTATAACCGTCAGTAAAAATTACAGAAATACACTTTAATGGCACACTTTATTTACACGATTTGGATTAGCCACA
The DNA here is from genome assembly GCA_949748255.1 of Eustalomyia histrio. Taxonomy (NCBI): domain Eukaryota; kingdom Metazoa; phylum Arthropoda; class Insecta; order Diptera; family Anthomyiidae; genus Eustalomyia; species Eustalomyia histrio. The sequence goes on from OX456523.1 coordinate 109,058,125, forward strand.
CTTTAGTTCTTCACACTTAGCGTTTTACTTATGAACTGCACTACTGCGTCACTGAGTACCAGTATTTATATGAGTAGTCAGGTATTCTAGTTATTTCCAGTTCATTACGACACTAGAATCTTCCAGCTGTCAAAATTTGTGTAAAGAAATTTGTAGTGATAGAAATTTCCTGTAACAGTATATATGGTTATGTATAAGCCATATATAAATATACAGTTTCGTGTAACCCATATATAATTATAAATAGTGTTATATACAACTTTATTTATCTTTATATGATATCATATCTTTTCATATAAATCATTCATAATTTTAAAAAGATATGGTTATATATGACAAAATATAAGGTAATTAAAAAAAAATATGTAATATATAATTATATATGCTAATGCATACTGAGATATGTAATTATATATGATAATATATTATTAGATAAGGCCACATATGATTTTATCTTAACTTTTTTACTCGGGTGTATATGATTTTAGAGCACCTTGTTTTCATTTTTAATAAAAATAGTGTTAAAAATTAAGAAGACATAGAATTTTATTTTTTTTTAATAGCGCGTAACTTTAAACTATCAACTTTGAAATTTTAAAAAGATTTTTTAATACATAGTTACGAAATGTAGAGGTTTAAAGTTTAAACATAAAGGAAACCCTTAAATTGATCTTACAAATGCTTAAATAGTTTTTGTTTAAAAGTGGGAATAAGGCACGGTTGGTTGTACAAGTAAAGAGTATTAAGAATTTTACAACTATAGACCCAGTTGCTTTAAAACTCCGTTTGGGTTTTTGGCGGATATGGTAATAATGTCTAAGATTCTGCTCCAGGAGTTGTGGAGATACTATATTGATTTGAACTCGTCCATTCCTGATGAGATATACAGGAAGTGGTGCGACTAGTACAGAGACTTGATAGCGTACGGTATGTGAAGGTTCCCAGATGTTACGAAAAGAATTTTTGTAAATTTTCAACCGGTATTGAACTGCACATCTTTGTTGACGCCAGTGAGGTGGCATTTGCTGCAGCTGGTTATTGGAGAATATGTTGCAAAGGTTGCTGGTAAATCAAAATATGCTCTGATTAAGCCACTTTCTATACCAAGACTCGAACTGCAGGCTGCTTTGCTTGGTGTAAGATTAAAGGAGGCAATTATTACTAATCATGACGTTACGCCACAAAAGATATTGTTTTGGTCTGATTCTAGAACGGTGATAAAGTGCATTCAGTCCGATTGTCGTATCTATACACAGTTTGTTTCTTATCGTATTGCGGAAATATTGGAGTATTCAGAGGTGAAGCAATGGAGGTGGGTCCTGGTTCACAAAACCCTGCCGATGATGCAACGAGACCACAGTTTTTTTCTGAAAATCATCTTTGGTTAAAGGGTCCCCAGTTTCTGAGATCCAATGAAGTTAACTGACCGAAATTGCCATGTGACGGTGATAATAAGGAATGCGGATCTGAAATACGATCGAAATTTTTATTATCAATAACGGAAAATAGATATCTAATCCCTTATGAAGAAAAATCAGAATATTACAAATTATTAAGAATTAGGTGATGGTTCGTTCGTGTAATCAAGATTTTTAAATGTTATGCTTTGGGTCAAAGGAAATCGGTTTTAAATTTTCAAACATATTTGACGGCTAAGGAAATGGAAGAAGCCGAAAATTTTTGGTGTCAATTTGCCCAACAGGAAGAATTTAATCATGATTATCGTTCATTAAAATCAAATGAAAATATCTCTAAGAAGAGCACCATATTTAAATTAACCCATTTCTTAGCAGATGATGGGTTGATACGTGTATCTGGTCGTATTAATAATGCCGAATGTGTTACCTACCAGACAAAAGAACCTATAATTATGCCTAGGAATCACCTCATTACAAAGTTGTAAAGCAATACCGTGAAGATTTTAAACACAAAAATCAGGAATCAATTTGTGCAGCAGTTCGAACCAAATTTTGGATTCGTTGCATGCGACAATTGGTAAGATCTGCGAAAAATAAATGCCAAGTCTGTAAAAATCGGAAAGCTGCTCCTAAATCACCCTTAGTGGGACAACTTCCAGCGGATCGACTCACCCCCTTTGTGAGGCCATTTACGTATACGGCTTTGATTACCGTGGTCCATTTTTAGTGTCTATTGAACGACAGTGTGAAAAAAGATGTGTAGCTCTTTTTATATGCATGACTGTAAGAGCGATTCACGTGAAAATTGCGAAAGACTTATCAACTGATGCAGTCATATTGTGTATCCGAAATTTTATTAATCGAAGAGTGGCTGTCCTCTTCGATAAGAAGTGATGGAGGAACTAACTTTGTAGGTGCCAGTAAAGAAAAATTTGTAGTAGACGACTCGAGATTGGTGAAGAATGTACACGACGTGGAATAGAGTGGGTATTTAATGTGCCCGCAAACCCTTCAGCTGGTGGGGCTTGGGAACGCATGGTTCGTTCTGTTAAAAACGTATTATCATTTACATTAAAGGAAAAATCACCTCAAGTTGAGACTTTGAATAGTATATTGAAAGTTCAGACAGTGAGCCCTTTACACCCAATCATTTTTTACTTGGGTGTTCGAATATTATTCAGACTCCTGCTGTTGGTGAAAAGATTTGCCTTAGAAAACAATGGCATATTTTACAACAATTGAAACAAACATTTTGGAAAAGGTGGGTACTTGAGTACCTCCCAGACTTAACCAGACGTACTAAGTGGTACTAACCAGTGAAACCACTACAAATTGGCGATGTTGTTATCATATGCGACGGCAATGAGGCTTGAGGCGAATGGAAAAGAGGCATTGTTTTGGAAGTTCTTACAGCAGCTGATGGTCAAGTTCGTTCAGCAGTGGTGAAGACTTCAGTTGAAAAATTACGACGTCCTGCATCTAAGTTAGCTGTTCTTGATGTTGGTAGTGAGTCGCCCTGATCGACCCACGGGCGGTGGGATGTTATAAATTAAATGTATTATATTGTTACGAAACGTTTATTTGAAATTGATTTATATAACTTTTGGGAAAGCCTGGTTATGAATTATTTTATAGGGCGACCCTTTTTATTTTTGTTAAATTGTCTATGGTAAATTGTTTTACCTTAATTGATACTCGGTACAGAAGAGTAATCACTTGTAACTTTGAAATCAACAATTAATTCCAGAGAAAACGCCAAGTAGAATAGAATTAAAGAATTTTTATTACTTTTATTTAAATGTAATTTATTCTAATATATGGATAATAAAACCATCACATTCCGACGTATCGGACTTTATTTTTGAATCATAATAAAGTTGTGTTTTGTTATTTTTCAAAAAAAGTTACTGTTGTAACAAATTCAATTGAGTTGCCGCCGCAACACACCCCCTTAACGGGCTGTCCACACCGATTTAGCTAGAAACCTGAAATTTTAAATATGTGTTAACTGGAGTATGTGCTAAGTCATTGCTCAGCTACATTTTAGAATTTTAGCCAGGCACATGGTAAAAATGGGGTTTCGAAGGGAAAAATCTGAAGTTTAAAATATGTGTTACCTGGAGTTTTGGTCTGGGACATGGTAAACATTGGGGACTCCGTGTAATTATCTGGAAACTCAGTATACTCCAAGGCGTTAGCCCTTGCAATCATGTCTGAATTAGTGGTACCAAATTGTTCCTGATTTAATACAATTATATAACTATATGTAATATTACATAATATTATGTATAAATATTTATAACCATATTTATTGACCAAGAAAAAATGTGGAAATATAATTAAATTTAAAGCGAAAAAAAATATATATCCAAATTTTGCACCACTAATAACCTATCAAAAATTTCTAGTTCTTGTTATCCCGAAATGATTTAAAATTTGAAAGTTTTGTGAAAAAAATATTAACAAGGAAATAAAAATAAAGTAAAAGCACAAAAAAATGTATCTCACTGGCTGTGATTCGAAACCATTGACATGGGCCACATATAATTATATAAAATTATATTGTTTATCATTTTAAAAATACTCTAGATATAGAACTATATATAACATTATCTCAAATTTGCACATATTGTATCATATATAATTATACCCTTCACCACAGGTGGAAGGGTATATATAAGTTTGTCATTCCGTTTGTAATTTCTACAATATTGATCTTAGACCCTATAAAGTATATATATTCTGGGTCCTTATGAAGAGCGAAGTTGATTTAACGATGTCCGTCTGTCCGACTGTGTGTTGAAATGGGTTTTCCGAAGAACCCAGACATGATGAGGACTTGATTGTTTTTTATTTCTGTTACATGTGATCCATTTCTGTTTGCTATTAAAAATCAGACAGATCGGTTAATAAATGGCTGAGATATAAGCAAAAAACCAGGACTACCTCTAATTTTTCCAGTAAAATCCCTTTGTTTAACATGTATGTAGAATTTTGAGCATAACAACACATCCATGTGTTAAAATTCTTTTCTTTCATCTCCACCTTTTATACACAAACAACACACATACAAAGATTTGTCATTTAAATAAAAACTAAACAAATCCCTAATGAAAGAAGACTTTTATATATGTACATCTATTGACGATGATTTTGTGTGAGCTTCAATAGCTCAGTTGTCTAGACGCTATGTCACAGATACTTTTTGCTCTAAGCCCGCGGGGTTCGAGGTTCAAATCTCGGTCAGGTCAATTCACTTTTTTTTTGTACATTTTTTTTTATTATTTTCTTAAGATTTTTTTTTTTGCTTATTTTTGGTTTTTTTTTTAATTTAATAATTATTTTATATAAAATTTTATATTAATAATTAAAATTCTTTTCTTTCATCTCCACCTTTTATACACAAACAACACACATACAAAGATTTGTCATTTAAATAAAAACTAAACAAATCTCTAATGAACGAAGACTTTTATATATGTACCTCTATTGACGATGATTTTGTGTGAGCTTCAATAGCTCAGTTGTCTTGACGCTATGTCACAAATACTTTTTTTCTCTAAGGCCGCGGGTTCGAATCTCAGTCAGGTCAATTCACTTTTTTTTTGTACATTTTTTTTTATTTTCTTAAGATTTTTTTTTGTTTATTTTTGTTTTTTTTTACATTTAATAATTAATTTAAATAAAATTTTATATTAATAATTAAATAATCCATAAATAGGCTAAAAACATCAAAATTTTTATAAAAACCCTCTGATACAAACAAAATACAAACGGTTTTATTTCTTTTTTTTTGCTCCGATTTAAAAGAATTTATAAAAAGATTTTTTAACCATTTTATTTCTCACATATTAAGAAAATTTTATACATAATTTACCATTGAGTGCAACTATTTTAGGTCATAACTTATAATAATTTATAAAAAAAATTTTAAACTATTTTCCTTCAAATTTTTAAAATTAAGCTAAAGAAATTACAAATATTTCTAATAAAAAAGCGAAATAAAATCCCAAATGCAAATTTGCCAGCTAAATCAAACTATTTTGTAGAAATAAAACACATGCAGTTGTAGTGATTTCTTTTAACGATTTGTTGAAATTCTTTTCTTTCACCTCTTCACCTTTTATACACAAACAACAAACACTATTCTAGAGCTGTATTATGACCTATGGATACGTCTTATATAGCAAAAGATCGAAAATCTTTAGTATAACATATTTGCTGAAAAAATCGGAAATATCGGTTCAGATACAAAAAAGTTATGCCCAAAACATAAATTTTTTTAAAGTACCTATTTTCCCGAGTCCAAGTTTTATCTCCAAACTAAATGGTTAATTTCCTCTTAAAGGCGTTCGTATATAAATCTGTCCATTCCATATATGTCCATATATAAACTTCAGTTTTTTCCCAACCATGGTGAAGGGTATATAAGATTCGGCATAGCCGAATTTAGCCGCTCTTACTTGTTATATCTTATACCATATCAAAAAATATTTCTTATATTAGAACATGTATTAAACCACATATAATAATATCTCATACCATATTAAAAAATATTTTTGATAATAGCCCATACAGTTATTATATCTCAAATATTAGATATCATTTATAATTATTAATGGTTCTGTATAATTTATATATATGTAAGTATTGTTACGATTTTGCCCTTTATAAAATCGTTTTAAATAAATCAAGTTCTTTCTATATTGCAAATAATAAACACTGTTTGAAATTCTTTATAGCTCTATTTATTTATAACCGTCAGTAAAAATTACAGAAATACACTTTAATAGCACACTTTATTTACACGATTTAGATAAACTAAACGTTAGCCACACTTTAGTTTTTCACACTTTGCGTTTTACTTATGAACTGCACTACTGCGTCACTGAGTACCAGTATTTATATGAGTAGTCAGGTATTCTAGTTATTTCCAGTTAATCATACTTAAGCCTGTTCCTCCCGAACAGACATAGATATTCCTTTTCCATAGTTGGCTAGTCGTTCTAGATGAACAACCTTCATTTTGGATCTTGGGCTCTGATCTTTCTGTATTCTGTATACCACATCATTCAATCTTTTAATTACTCTATAGGGTCCTTCCCAATGCGTTTGTAGTTTGGGAGATAATCCTTTCTTTCGTAGCGGGTTAAACAGCAGAACCAACTCGCCCTCATTAAATCCTTCAGAATTCGCTGCTCGATCGTACCTTGCCTTCATCTTATCGCTCACCATTTTAATTCGATTGCGGACGAACTCATGAAGCTCTTTAAGGTCTTCTTGTTCCTGGGAAGCATTGTCTTTATCTATAGCGGCGGGCTTAACTCCAAATTCTAAATCGCCAGGCAATTTAAGTTCCGTTCCGAAAATTATTTTTGCTGGTGTCCGGGAGGTGGAATCGTGAACAGCCGATCTGTATGCCAACAGAAATTTAGGGATGTGTTCGTCCCAGTCCTTCTGATTTGCACTGACCACTTTTCTTAAGTATTCCTCTAAAGTGCGATTGAATCTTTCGACCATACCATCAGATTGTGGATGCAGCGGGGTGGTTCTTGTCTTTCTTATTCCATACGACTCACACATTTCCTTGAAGATAGCGGATTCAAAATTCCTTCCCTGGTCAGAGTGTAATTCTAATGGAACACCGTAGCGGCACACCCAGTTGTTCACAATTATCGTTCTGGCTTCCTGGTTCGGTATACCTCAGGCCATTTACTGAAATAGTCGATCACCACAAGAACGTAACGGTTTCCGGAATCACTGACAGGGAAAGGGCCTGCTACATCCATTGCTATCCGCTCAAATGGGGCACCCGAGTTGTATTGTTGAAGTTGCCCACGACTTCTCCTTACTAGTCCTTTAGCTGCGATGCATTGCGCGCAATTTGATATTCAGTCGCTTACAGCTTGCTGGCAGTCGACCCAGTAGAATCGTTGTTTTAACTTCTCTAGGGTTTTTGTGACACCGAGATGACCACCACTGGTACCGTCATGGAACTCTTTTAATACTTCGTCTATTTTGCTTGACGGCACCACAATAAGCTTTGTTTCAGTTTTGCCATCCGCAATTTCCCATATACGGTACAAGCAGTGATTAATTACCCGTAGACTGTTTCACTGGGCCCAATACGCCTTCATTAGCGGACTTTCAGCTGATATTTGTTCATGGGTAGGCCTCCTGTCCTCTGCTTTGGCTGACATAATTTTTGACAGTATGGGGTCATTTTGTTGCGCCGCTGACCAGGCTTCACTTGACTCAATATGCGTTAGTCTTATATCAACGATGCACTCTTTTTCTTCAGCCCTCGAACAATGTTTGCACTCTAAATTACAGGGGCGTCTTGAAAGGGCGTCCGCATTGCAATGTTTTATGCCTTTCCTGTGATCGATGCTGAAATAGTAGCTTTGAAGTCGTTCAATCCAACGAGCTAGCTGCCCTTCTGGTTATTTAAATTGCAGCAGCCACCTTAGTGCAGAATGGTCGGTTCTTAGTTGAAAGTGCTGACCGTACAGATACTTGTGGTAGTGCTTTACACATTCTACCGCCGCCAAGAGTTCCCGCCGTGTTACGCAGTAGTTTCTTTCGGGGTTAGAAAGTACTCGACTGTAATAGCCTATGACTTTTTCGGTGCCATTTATCTCCTGCGAAAGCACACCTCCTATTCCGTGTCCGCTTGCATCGCTATCCAGCACAAATGTTTCCCCGGCCACAGGATATCCAAGAAGCGGTGCCGTGCATAATAACTCCTTGAGCCTTAGGAATGCTAGTTCTTGGGCTTAACCCCAATGAAATGGTCGCGCCTTCTTAGTCAGCTCATGTAGACTCGCAGCCACACTGGCAAAATTTGGTACAAATCGTCGGTAGTATGTGCAGAGACCTAGAAGGCTGCGCAGATATTCGCCTTAAAACTTCTGCTAAGTTCTTCAGGTGTTCATCGAAAGTTTTTCCCATGACAATTATGTCATCAAGGTACACTAGGCAAGTTTTCCAGTGGAGTCCTTTCAGCACATTTTCCATTAACCGCTCGAATATTGCTGGAGCATTGCAGAGTCCAAAGGGCATCACATTAAACTGCCATAATCCGTCACCTGTGCTAAAGGCAGTTTTTTCCTTGTCTTGCTCACAAATTTCTACTTGCCAACAACCACTTTGCAAGTCCAATGTGGAGAACCATTTGGTTCCTGCTAGCGTGTCTAGAGTGTCGTCAATTCTCGGTAGTGGATAGCTGTCCTTCTTGGTGATATCGTTTAGTTTTCTGTAATCAACACAGAATCGGGTGGGTGCTGCCATCTTTTTTCTTAATTAAAACTATAGGCGAGCTCCATGGGCTAGAAGATGGTTCGATTACTCCACTACGCTCCATTTCGTTGACTAACTCCTTTACTTCATTTCGTTTTGCTAGAGGAATACTTCTGGGCGCCTGCTTTATTGGCTTCGCTTCACCAGTATTTATTCGGTGTTTTACAATTGCTGTTCTTCCTTTACTTTGGGTTTTCATAGCGAAGACAGAGCCGTATTTGCTGATTAGCTGTTTGGCTTTATTTCTATCAGGCGGCGGCAGTTCTTTTACCCATTTTTCCACATATTCGGCCAGCATCTCTCGATCTTTAACGGACGCACTGGATGGTTCCAAGTTATTTTCGCAACTGATTATTGCTTCTGGCGCAGTACATTTGGCTATTTCTGACAACTTTTCCACAATTTGATAGGTTCAGTACTCTTACAGGAACTCTTTTGTCTTTGCTGGTTTTCACGAGGGCTTTCGCTGTTACCAGGTTTATTTCTGTTGCTTCTACCACGCACAAGCTGCTGACCTCACAATCTCCCTCCATGCGCACCCATAATAAAGTTTCTGACCGTGCCGGTATTTTCTGATGACTGATGGTTACTAGCTTTCTTACTCGATCCGCTTGCTCATATCCAACATCAAGGGGTATTTCAACATTATGCCAAATCATAACTTTTTGCCCCATATGCAAATTAATGTCGTTACCAATCATGAAATCTGCACCTATGATTACTTCGTCTACAATATCGGCAACAATAAATACGTGATTGACGCTTATGTTGGCAATCGTTAGTTTTACATTTATTTTACCATAGACAGAGGCAGGCTCCCCAGTAGCTGTGCGCGGACTAAACCCGTATAGTGGTTCAACTGTCTTTTTCACTAAATCGGGCCTGATGATTGACTGTGATGCTCCTGTGTCTATCGTAAAAATGTGCTCTCGCCCGTCGATGTACCCATAAGCAGTAAGATTGCTTTTCTCCTGCTGTATTACTGATATGGAGATTGTGGGGCCATCGGTTGGGGGAGATAGCTCATGCCCCGTAGTGCTAGCTCTTTTTAGTTTAACGGTGACTCTTTAGGTGATTGCTGATCGACCCGGAGGCTCTTCCTTGGTGCTTTGCAATTTCGCTGGAAATGTCCTACTCTACCGCAGTTATAGCATTTATCCTTTGCCTTGACTTGCTTCTCCTCTAATGCCTGCTTAAATGCATCTTTTAACTCCGTAAGCCCTTCTCTGAATCCTTCTGTTAGCTTTGTGCTTATATCTTGCTCTCTTTCAGCAATCACTTCGAGGTTACGCACCTTAAATATTTGTGGCTTCGAAATCACCTTCGCAGTCTCTTGGGCCAGCGCGAATGAGACAGTTTCAGCGAAAGTCGATTTCTGCGTAGCAGATACCGCATGTCTCACATCAGAATCCCTAATTCCGTTCACAAATGCTTCAATTTTGAACTGATCTAAGAATGGATGATTTTCGTCCAGATAAGTCAACTGCACCAGCCGTTCAATTTCTGTTGCAAAGTCCTGAACGATTCGTTTGGTTTTTGCAGCCTACCTCTTAGTTCCATTCTGTATATTTCATTTTTGTGTTCCCCACCATACTTTTGCTGCAGTGCCACCATTATGTCGTCATAATTATTTCTGCAGCGTTTCCTTTTAAGGCCAGAATCAACTCTATAGCCTTTTCTTCGTTGTTCCACATATTTCTGGCGGCAACTGTCTCAAACTGGAACTTAAAAACATTCCGGAATAATTCGTACTGGACCCTCTTGACATTGGAGATTATTTACTTTATTTTCTAGATCTTGTAGTTTTCTCTCAACATCTTTGGCTTGTATTTCCACGCCGGTCTCTAAGTCGGACAATTTTTTGTCAAATCTGTCCATTTTCTCATTAGTGGCTCTAGAAGTTTCCTGAAACTTTCCATCTTCGTTAGCAATTTCTCGTTATCTGCCCTCGAAGTTTCTATCTTAGTTAACAGTTTCGTTTCCATCTTAGTTAACAGGTTTTCGTTGTCTGCTCTAGGCGTTTCTAAAAGTTTCTGGTTGTCTGCTCTAGAAGTTTCTAATAATTTCGCGTTGTTGTCTTCCATCTTTTGCATCATAGCAGCCAAAATTGTACTTAACTCCAAGTTACCTTCTGTTTTACGCGTACTAACCTCCAGTGCTTCCTTTTCATCGAATTCGTAATTCGCAATGTCAATGTTACGCCGCTCCAATTCCTCTATCAGCCGCTTTTGCAATTCCGTTTTATTACCTGCTGTGGGTAGCTCCAACTTACTCAATTCCTTCTTGAGTTGCTTCACTTTAAGCTCCTCCCATTTTATGACTGCTTATTATTTTGCAATCCCACTTCTGACACCAATTGTTACGATTTTACTCTTATAAAATCGTTGATTTATTTACCTTTTAAATAAATCGAGTTCTTTCTATATTGAAAATAATAAACACTGTTTGAAATTATTTATAGCTCTATTTATTTATAACCGTCAGTAAAAATTACAGAAATACACTTTAATAGCACACTTTATTTACACGATTTGGATTAGCCACACTTTAGTTCTTCACACTTAGCGTTTTACTTATGAACTGCACTACTGCGTCACTGAGTACCAGTATTTATATGAGTAGTCAGGTATTCTAGTTATTTCCAGTTCATTACGACACTAGAATCTTCCAGCTGTCAAAATTTGTGTAAAGAAATTTGTAGTGATAGAAATTTCCTGTAACAGTATATATGGTTATGTATAAGCCATATATAAATATACAGTTTCGTGTAACCCATATATAATTATAAATAGTGTTATATACAACTTTATTTATCTTTATATGATATCATATCTTTTCATATAAATCATTCATAATTTTAAAAAGATATGGTTATATATGACAAAATATAAGGTAATTAAAAAAAAATATGTAATATATAATTATATATGCTAATGCATACTGAGATATGTAATTATATATGATAATATATTATTAGATAAGGCCACATATGATTTTATCTTAACTTTTTTACTCGGGTGTATATGATTTTAGAGCACCTTGTTTTCATTTTTAATAAAAATAGTGTTAAAAATTAAGAAGACATAGAATTTTATTTTTTTTTAATAGCGCGTAACTTTAAACTATCAACTTTGAAATTTTAAAAAGATTTTTTAATACATAGTTACGAAATGTAGAGGTTTAAAGTTTAAACATAAAGGAAACCCTTAAATTGATCTTACAAATGCTTAAATAGTTTTTGTTTAAAAGTGGGAATAAGGCACGGTTGGTTGTACAAGTAAAGAGTATTAAGAATTTTACAACTATAGACCCAGTTGCTTTAAAACTCCGTTTGGGTTTTTGGCGGATATGGTAATAATGTCTAAGATTCTGCTCCAGGAGTTGTGGAGATACTATATTGATTTGAACTCGTCCATTCCTGATGAGATATACAGGAAGTGGTGCGACTAGTACAGAGACTTGATAGCGTACGGTATGTGAAGGTTCCCAGATGTTACGAAAAGAATTTTTGTAAATTTTCAACCGGTATTGAACTGCACATCTTTGTTGACGCCAGTGAGGTGGCATTTGCTGCAGCTGGTTATTGGAGAATATGTTGCAAAGGTTGCTGGTAAATCAAAATATGCTCTGATTAAGCCACTTTCTATACCAAGACTCGAACTGCAGGCTGCTTTGCTTGGTGTAAGATTAAAGGAGGCAATTATTACTAATCATGACGTTACGCCACAAAAGATATTGTTTTGGTCTGATTCTAGAACGGTGATAAAGTGCATTCAGTCCGATTGTCGTATCTATACACAGTTTGTTTCTTATCGTATTGCGGAAATATTGGAGTATTCAGAGGTGAAGCAATGGAGGTGGGTCCTGGTTCACAAAACCCTGCCGATGATGCAACGAGACCACAGTTTTTTTCTGAAAATCATCTTTGGTTAAAGGGTCCCCAGTTTCTGAGATCCAATGAAGTTAACTGACCGAAATTGCCATGTGACGGTGATAATAAGGAATGCGGATCTGAAATACGATCGAAATTTTTATTATCAATAACGGAAAATAGATATCTAATCCCTTATGAAGAAAAATCAGAATATTACAAATTATTAAGAATTAGGTGATGGTTCGTTCGTGTAATCAAGATTTTTAAATGTTATGCTTTGGGTCAAAGGAAATCGGTTTTAAATTTTCAAACATATTTGACGGCTAAGGAAATGGAAGAAGCCGAAAATTTTTGGTGTCAATTTGCCCAACAGGAAGAATTTAATCATGATTATCGTTCATTAAAATCAAATGAAAATATCTCTAAGAAGAGCTCCATATTTAAATTAACCCATTTCTTAGCAGATGATGGGTTGATACGTGTATCTGGTCGTATTAATAATGCCGAATGTGTTACCTACCAGACAAAAGAACCTATAATTATGCCTAGGAATCACCTCATTACAAAGTTGTAACGCAATACCGTGAAGATTTTAAACACAAAAATCAGGAATCAATTTGTGCAGCAGTTCGAACCAAATTTTGGATTCGTTGCATGCGACAATTGGTAAGATCTGCGAAAAATAAATGCCAAGTCTGTAAAAATCGGAAAGCTGCTCCTAAATCACCCTTAGTGGGACAACTTCCAGCGGATCGACTCACCCCCTTTGTGAGGCCATTTACGTATACGGCCTTGATTACCGTGGTCCATTTTTAGTGTCTATTGAACGACAGTGTGAAAAAAGATGTGTAGCTCTTTTTATATGCATGACTGTAAGAGCGATTCACGTGAAAATTGCGAAAGACTTATCAACTGATGCAGTCATATTGTGTATCCGAAATTTTATTAATCGAAGAGTGGCTGTCCTCTTCGATAAGAAGTGATGGAGGAACTAACTTTGTAGGTGCCAGTAAAGAAAAATTTGTAGTAGACGACTCGAGATTGGTGAAGAATGTACACGACGTGGAATAGAGTGGGTATTTAATGTGCCCGCAAACCCTTCAGCTGGTGGGGCTTGGGAACGCATGGTTCGTTCTGTTAAAAACGTATTATCATTTACATTAAAGGAAAAATTACCTCAAGTTGAGACTTTGAATAGTATATTGAAAGTTCAGACAGTGAGTCCTTTACACCCAATCATTTTTTACTTGGGTGTTCGAATATTATTCAGACTCCTGCTGTTGGTGAAAAGATTTGCATTAGAAAACAATGGCATATTTTACAACAATTGAAACAAACATTTTGGAAAAGGTGGGTACTTGAGTACCTCCCAGACTTAACCAGACGTACTAAGTGGTACTAACCAGTGAAACCACTACAAATTGGCGATGTTGTTATCATATGCGACGGCAATGAGGCTTGAGGCGAATGGAAAAGAGGCATTGTTTTGGAAGTTCTTACAGCAGCTGATGGTCAAGTTCGTTCAGCAGTGGTGAAGACTTCAGTTGGAAAATTACGACGTCCTGCATCTAAGTTAGCTGTTCTTGATGTTGGTAGTGAGTCGCCCTGATCGACCCACGGGCGGTGGGATGTTATAAATTAAATGTATTATATTGTTACGAAACGTTTATTTGAAATTGATTTATATAACTTTTGGGAAAGCCTGGTTATGAATTATTTTATAGGGCGACCCTTTTTATTTTTGTTAAATTGTCTATGGTAAATTGTTTTACCTTAATTGATACTCGGTACAGAAGAGTAATCACTTGTAACTTTGAAATCAACAATTAATTCCAGAGAAAACGCCAAGTAGAATAGAATTAAAGAATTTTTATTACTTTTATTTAAATGTAATTTATTCTAATATATGGATAATAAAACCATCACATTCCGACGTATCGGACTTTATTTTTGAATCATAATAAAGTTGTGTTTTGTTATTTTTCAAAAAAAGTTACTGTTGTAACAAATTCAATTGAGTTGCCGCCGCAACACACCCCCTTAACGGGCTGTCCACACCGATTTAGCTAGAAACCTGAAATTTTAAATATGTGTTAACTGGAGTATGTGCTAAGTCATTGCTCAGCTACATTTTAGAATTTTAGCCAGGCACATGGTAAAAATGGGGTTTCGAAGGGAAAAATCTGAAGTTTAAAATATGTGTTACCTGGAGTTTTGGTCTGGGACATGGTAAACATTGGGGACTCCGTGTAATTATCTGGAAACTCAGTATACTCCAAGGCGTTAGCCCTTGCAATCATGTCTGAATTAGTGGTACCAAATTGTTCCTGATTTAATACAATTATATAACTATATGTAATATTACATAATATTATGTATAAATATTTATAACCATATTTATTGACCAAGAAAAAATGTGGAAATATAATTAAATTTAAAGCGAAAAAAAATATATATCCAAATTTTGCACCACTAATAACCTATCAAAAATTTCTAGTTCTTGTTATCCCGAAATGATTTAAAATTTGAAAGTTTTGTGAAAAAAATATTAACAAGGAAATAAAAATAAAGTAAAAGCACAAAAAAATGTATCTCACTGGCTGTGATTCGAAACCATTGACATGGGCCACATATAATTATATAAAATTATATTGTTTATCATTTTAAAAATACTCTAGATATAGAACTATATATAACATTATCTCAAATTTGCACATATTGTATCATATATAATTATACCCTTCACCACAGGTGGAAGGGTATATATAAGTTTGTCATTCCGTTTGTAATTTCTACAATATTGATCTTAGACCCTATAAAGTATATATATTCTGGGTCCTTATGAAGAGCGAAGTTGATTTAACGATGTCCGTCTGTCCGACTGTGTGTTGAAATGGGTTTTCCGAAGAACCCAGACATGATGAGGACTTGATTGTTTTTTATTTCTGTTACATGTGATCCATTTCTGTTTGCTATTAAAAATCAGACAGATCGGTTAATAAATGGCTGAGATATAAGCAAAAAACCAGGACTACCTCTAATTTTTCCAGTAAAATCCCTTTGTTTAACATGTATGTAGAATTTTGAGCATAACAACACATCCATGTGTTAAAATTCTTTTCTTTCATCTCCACCTTTTATACACAAACAACACACATACAAAGATTTGTCATTTAAATAAAAACTAAACAAATCCCTAATGAAAGAAGACTTTTATATATGTACATCTATTGACGATGATTTTGTGTGAGCTTCAATAGCTCAGTTGTCTAGACGCTATGTCACAGATACTTTTTGCTCTAAGCCCGCGGGGTTCGAGGTTCAAATCTCGGTCAGGTCAATTCACTTTTTTTTGTACATTTTTTTTATTATTTTCTTAAGATTTTTTTTTTGCTTATTTTTGGTTTTTTTTTTTAATTTAATAATTATTTTATATAAAATTTTATATTAATAATTAAAATTCTTTTCTTTCATCTCCACCTTTTATACACAAACAACACACATACAAAGATTTGTCATTTAAATAAAAACTAAACAAATCTCTAATGAACGAAGACTTTTATATATGTACCTCTATTGACGATGATTTTGTGTGAGCTTCAATAGCTCAGTTGTCTTGACGCTATGTCACAAATACTTTTTTTCTCTAAGGCCGCGGGTTCGAATCTCAGTCAGGTCAATTCACTTTTTTTTTGTACATTTTTTTTTATTTTCTTAAGATTTTTTTTTGTTTATTTTTGTTTTTTTTTACATTTAATAATTAATTTAAATAAAATTTTATATTAATAATTAAATAATCCATAAATAGGCTAAAAACATCAAAATTTTTATAAAAACCCTCTGATACAAACAAAATACAAACGGTTTTATTTCTTTTTTTTGCTCCGATTTAAAAGAATTTATAAAAAGATTTTTTAACCATTTTATTTCTCACATATTAAGAAAATTTTATACATAATTTACCATTGAGTGCAACTATTTTAGGTCATAACTTATAATAATTTATAAAAAAAATTTTAAACTATTTTCCTTCAAATTTTTAAAATTAAGCTAAAGAAATTACAAATATTTCTAATAAAAAAGCGAAATAAAATCCCAAATGCAAATTTGCCAGCTAAATCAAACTATTTTGTAGAAATAAAACACATGCAGTTGTAGTGATTTCTTTTAACGATTTGTTGAAATTCTTTTCTTTCACCTCTTCACCTTTTATACACAAACAACAAACACTATTCTAGAGCTGTATTATGACCTATGGATACGTCTTATATAGCAAAAGATCGAAAATCTTTAGTATAACATATTTGCTGAAAAAATCGGAAATATCGGTTCAGATACAAAAAAGTTATGCCCAAAACATAAATTTTTTTAAAGTACCTATTTTCCCGAGTCCAAGTTTTATCTCCAAACTAAATGGTTAATTTCCTCTTAAAGGCGTTCGTATATAAATCTGTCCATTCCATATATGTCCATATATAAACTTCAGTTTTTTCCCAACCATGGTGAAGGGTATATAAGATTCGGCATAGCCGAATTTAGCCGCTCTTACTTGTTATATCTTATACCATATCAAAAAATATTTCTTATATTAGAACATGTATTAAACCACATATAATAATATCTCATACCATATTAAAAAATATTTTTGATAATAGCCCATACAGTTATTATATCTCAAATATTAGATATCATTTATAATTATTAATGGTTCTGTATAATTTATATATATGTAAGTATTGTTACGATTTTGCCCTTTATAAAATCGTTTTAAATAAATCAAGTTCTTTCTATATTGCAAATAATAAACACTGTTTGAAATTCTTTATAGCTCTATTTATTTATAACCGTCAGTAAAAATTACAGAAATACACTTTAATAGCACACTTTATTTACACGATTTAGATAAACTAAACGTTAGCCACACTTTAGTTTTTCACACTTTGCGTTTTACTTATGAACTGCACTACTGCGTCACTGAGTACCAGTATTTATATGAGTAGTCAGGTATTCTAGTTATTTCCAGTTAATCATACTTAAGCCTGTTCCTCCCGAACAGACATAGATATTCCTTTTCCATAGTTGGCTAGTCGTTCTAGATGAACAACCTTCATTTTGGATCTTGGGCTCTGATCTTTCTGTATTCTGTATACCACATCATTCAATCTTTTAATTACTCTATAGGGTCCTTCCCAATGCGTTTGTAGTTTGGGAGATAATCCTTTCTTTCGTAGCGGGTTAAACAGCAGAACCAACTCGCCCTCATTAAATCCTTCAGAATTCGCTGCTCGATCGTACCTTGCCTTCATCTTATCGCTCACCATTTTAATTCGATTGCGGACGAACTCATGAAGCTCTTTAAGGTCTTCTTGTTCCTGGGAAGCATTGTCTTTATCTATAGCGGCGGGCTTAACTCCAAATTCTAAATCGCCAGGCAATTTAAGTTCCGTTCCGAAAATTATTTTTGCTGGTGTCCGGGAGGTGGAATCGTGAACAGCCGATCTGTATGCCAACAGAAATTTAGGGATGTGTTCGTCCCAGTCCTTCTGATTTGCACTGACCACTTTTCTTAAGTATTCCTCTAAAGTGCGATTGAATCTTTCGACCATACCATCAGATTGTGGATGCAGCGGGGTGGTTCTTGTCTTTCTTATTCCATACGACTCACACATTTCCTTGAAGATAGCGGATTCAAAATTCCTTCCCTGGTCAGAGTGTAATTCTAATGGAACACCGTAGCGGCACACCCAGTTGTTCACAATTATCGTTCTGGCTTCCTGGTTCGGTATACCTCAGGCCATTTACTGAAATAGTCGATCACCACAAGAACGTAACGGTTTCCGGAATCACTGACAGGGAAAGGGCCTGCTACATCCATTGCTATCCGCTCAAATGGGGCACCCGAGTTGTATTGTTGAAGTTGCCCACGACTTCTCCTTACTAGTCCTTTAGCTGCGATGCATTGCGCGCAATTTGATATCCAGTCGCTTACAGCTTGCTGGCAGTCGACCCAGTAGAATCGTTGTTTTAACTTCTCTAGGGTTTTTGTGACACCGAGATGACCACCACTGGTACCGTCATGGAACTCTTTTAATACTTCGTCTATTTTGCTTGACGGCACCACTTTGTTTCAGTTTTGCCATCCGCAATTTCCCATATACGGTACAAGCAGTGATTAATTACCCGTAGACTGTTTCACTGGGCCCAATACGCCTTTATTAGCGGACTTTCAGCTGATATTTGTTCATGGGTAGGCCTCCTGTCCTCTGCTTTGGCTGACATAATTTTTGACAGTATGGGGTCATTTTGTTGCGCCGCTGACCAGGCTTCACTTGACTCAATATGCGTTAGTCTTATATCAACGATGCACTCTTTTTCTTCAGCCCTCGAACAATGTTTGCACTCTAAATTACAGGGGCGTCTTGAAAGGGCGTCCGCATTGCAATGTTTTATGCCTTTCCTGTGATCGATGCTGAAATAGTAGCTTTGAAGTCGTTCAATCCAACGAGCTAGCTGCCCTTCTGGTTATTTAAATTGCAGCAGCCACCTTAGTGCAGAATGGTCGGTTCTTAGTTGAAAGTGCTGACCGTACAGATACTTGTGGTAGTGCTTTACACATTCTACCGCCGCCAAGAGTTCCCGCCGTGTTACGCAGTAGTTTCTTTCGGGGTTAGAAAGTACTCGACTGTAATAGCCTATGACTTTTTCGGTGCCATTTATCTCCTGCGAAAGCACACCTCCTATTCCGTGTCCGCTTGCATCGCTATCCAGCACAAATGTTTCCCCGGCCACAGGATATCCAAGAAGCGGTGCCGTGCATAATAACTCCTTGAGCCTTAGGAATGCTAGTTCTTGGGCTTAACCCCAATGAAATGGTCGCGCCTTCTTAGTCAGCTCATGTAGACTCGCAGCCACACTGGCAAAATTTGGTACAAATCGTCGGTAGTATGTGCAGAGACCTAGAAGGCTGCGCAGATATTCGCCTTAAAACTTCTGCTAAGTTCTTCAGGTGTTCATCGAAAGTTTTTCCCATGACAATTATGTCATCAAGGTACACTAGGCAAGTTTTCCAGTGGAGTCCTTTCAGCACATTTTCCATTAACCGCTCGAATATTGCTGGAGCATTGCAGAGTCCAAAGGGCATCACATTAAACTGCCATAATCCGTCACCTGTGCTAAAGGCAGTTTTTTCCTTGTCTTGCTCACAAATTTCTACTTGCCAACAACCACTTTGCAAGTCCAATGTGGAGAACCATTTGGTTCCTGCTAGCGTGTCTAGAGTGTCGTCAATTCTCGGTAGTGGATAGCTGTCCTTCTTGGTGATATCGTTTAGTTTTCTGTAATCAACACAGAATCGGGTGGGTGCTGCCATCTTTTTTCTTAATTAAAACTATAGGCGAGCTCCATGGGCTAGAAGATGGTTCGATTACTCCACTACGCTCCATTTCGTTGACTAACTCCTTTACTTCATTTCGTTTTGCTAGAGGAATACTTCTGGGCGCCTGCTTTATTGGCTTCGCTTCACCAGTATTTATTCGGTGTTTTACAATTGCTGTTCTTCCTTGACTTTGGGTTTTCATAGCGAAGACAGAGCCGTATTTCCTGATTAGCTGTTTGGCTTTATTTCTATCAGGCGGCGGCAGTTCTTTTACCCATTTTTCCACATATTCGGCCAGCATCTCTCGATCTTTAACGGACGCACTGGATGGTTCCAAGTTATTTTCGCAACTGATTATTGCTTCTGGCGCAGTACATTTGGCTATTTCAAAGTTCGCTCTGACAACTTTTTCACAATTTGATAGGTTCAGTACTCTTACAGGAACTCTTTTGTCTTTGCTGGTTTTCACGAGGGCTTTCGCTGTTACCAGGTTTATTTCTGTTGCTTCTACCACGCACAAGCTGCTGACCTCACAATCTCCCTCCATGCGCACCCATAATAAAGTTTCTGACCGTGCCGGTATTTTCTGATGACTGATGGTTACTAGCTTTCTTACTCGATCCGCTTGCTCATATCCAACATCAAGGGGTATTTCAACATTATGCCAAATCATAACTTTTTGCCCCATATGCAAATTAATGTCGTTACCAATCATGAAATCTGCACCTATGATTACTTCGTCTACAATATCGGCAACAATAAATACGTGATTGACGCTTATGTTGGCAATCGTTAGTTTTACATTTATTTTACCATAGACAGAGGCAGGCTCCCCAGTAGCTGTGCGCGGACTAAACCCGTATAGTGGTTCAACTGTCTTTTTCACTAAATCGGGCCTGATGATTGACTGTGATGCTCCTGTGTCTATCGTAAAAATGTGCTCTCGCCCGTCGATGTACCCATAATCAGTAAGATTGCTTTTCTCCTGCTGTATTACTGATATGGAGATTGTGGGGCCATCGGTTGGGGGAGCTAGCTCATGCCCCGTAGTGCTAGCTCTTTTTAGTTTAACGGTGACTCTTTAGGTGATTGCTGATCGACCCGGAGGCTCTTCCTTGGTGCTTTGCAATTTCGCTGGAAATGTCCTACTCTACCGCAGTTATAGCATTTATCCTTTGCCTTGACTTGCTTCTCCTCTAATGCCTGCTTAAATGCATCTTTTAACTCCGTAAGCCCTTCTCTGAATCCTTCTGTTAGCTTTGTGCTTATATCTTGCTCTCTTTCAGCAATCACTTCGAGGTTACGCACCTTAAATATTTGTGGCTTCGAAATCACCTTCGCAGTCTCTTGGGCCAGCGCGAATGAGACAGTTTCAGCGAAAGTCGATTTCTGCGTAGCAGATACCGCATGTCTCACATCAGAATCCCTAATTCCGTTCACAAATGCTTCAATTTTGAACTGATCTAAGAATGGATGATTTTCGTCCAGATAAGTCAACTGCACCAGCCGTTCAATTTCTGTTGCAAAGTCCTGAACGATTCGTTTGGTTTTTGCAGCCTACCTCTTAGTTCCATTCTGTATATTTCATTTTTGTGTTCCCCACCATACTTTTGCTGCAGTGCCACCATTATGTCGTCATAATTATTTCTGCAGCGTTTCCTTTTAAGGCCAGAATCAACTCTATAGCCTTTTCTTCGTTGTTCCACATATTTCTGGCGGCAACTGTCTCAAACTGGAACTTAAAAACATTCCGGAATAATTCGTACTGGACCCTCTTGACATTGGAGATTATTTACTTTATTTTCTAGATCTTGTAGTTTTCTCTCAACATCTTTGGCTTGTATTTCCACGCCGGTCTCTAAGTCGGACAATTTTTTGTCAAATCTGTCCATTTTCTCATTAGTGGCTCTAGAAGTTTCCTGAAACTTTCCATCTTCGTTAGCAATTTCTCGTTATCTGCCCTCGAAGTTTCTATCTTAGTTAACAGTTTCGTTTCCATCTTAGTTAACAGGTTTTCGTTGTCTGCTCTAGGCGTTTCTAAAAGTTTCTGGTTGTCTGCTCTAGAAGTTTTTAATAATTTCGCGTTGTTGTCTTCCATCTTTTGCATCATAGCAGCCAAAATTGTACTTAACTCCAAGTTACCTTCTGTTTTACGCGTACTAACCTCCAGTGCTTCCTTTTCATCGAATTCGTAATTCGCAATGTCAATGTTACGCCGCTCCAATTCCTCTATCAGCCGCTTTTGCAATTCCGTTTTATTACCTGCTGTGGGTAGCTCCAACTTACTCAATTCCTTCTTGAGTTGCTTCACTTTAAGCTCCTCCCATTTTATGACTGCTTATTATTTTGCAATCCCACTTCTGACACCAATTGTTACGATTTTACTCTTATAAAATCGTTGATTTATTTACCTTTTAAATAAATCGAGTTCTTTCTATATTGAAAATAATAAACACTGTTTGAAATTATTTATAGCTCTATTTATTTATAACCGTCAGTAAAAATTACAGAAATACACTTTAATAGCACACTTTATTTACACGATTTGGATTAGCCACACTTTAGTTCTTCACACTTAGCGTTTTACTTATGAACTGCACTACTGCGTCACTGAGTACCAGTATTTATATGAGTAGTCAGGTATTCTAGTTATTTCCAGTTCATTACGACACTAGAATCTTCCAGCTGTCAAAATTTGTGTAAAGAAATTTGTAGTGATAGAAATTTCCTGTAACAGTATATATGGTTATGTATAAGCCATATATAAATATACAGTTTCGTGTAACCCATATATAATTATAAATAGTGTTATATACAACTTTATTTATCTTTATATGATATCATATCTTTTCATATAAATCATTCATAATTTTAAAAAGATATGGTTATATATGACAAAATATAAGGTAATTAAAAAAAAATATGTAATATATAATTATATATGCTAATGCATACTGAGATATGTAATTATATATGATAATATATTATTAGATAAGGCCACATATGATTTTATCTTAACTTTTTTACTCGGGTGTATATGATTTTAGAGCACCTTGTTTTCATTTTTAATAAAAATAGTGTTAAAAATTAAGAAGACATAGAATTTTATTTTTTTTTTAATAGCGCGTAACTTTAAACTATCAACTTTGAAATTTTAAAAAGATTTTTTAATACATAGTTACGAAATGTAGAGGTTTAAAGTTTAAACATAAAGGAAACCCTTAAATTGATCTTACAAATGCTTAAATAGTTTTATTTAAAAGTGGGAATAACATGGGAATACAACCAACCGTGCCGGTTGTACAAGTAAAGAGTATTAAGAATTTTACAACTATAGACCCAGTTGCTTTAAAACTCCCTACTTTTGTGGAGTATTTTCTTGTCAATTCTTGATTTTGTGCACTTGTTAAGATTTTTCTAAAATTTAAATTTATTTTGTTCGTCTCAAAACTCTACATACGGTTATAATTTTTTTTATTTATCGCTCAAATTAAGAAAAAAATGTTGGATCTTTTTCTCTTTGAAATATTTTTTAAAATATTTGTATAAGTATCCCAATAGGGATACTTTTTGGTGATAAGAGTTTAGGAAGTTTATTAGACATTTCTGGGAAATTTTTTAAAAAAGGCTTATTCTCAAGCCTGATTAGGTAATTTTTTCAGCAGTAGTATTTTACAGAAAACATACTTAAATGTTTAATAACCCAGCAAAAAAAGACCTTGCCAAATAATGGGTTTTAGAACGAGCAGTAACTGGTTGAAGTTTGCTGCTAAGCTCATTATTTTAACATAGGGATGTCATTGGAGGTAGCTTGTTACCTACAACCTTACGAGTAGGAAGTAAAATAACTAGTTAATGGTAAGGTTAAAATAACTAGTTATAATTAAGGCAAAAATAACTAGTTGCAATTTGTATAATAAAAAATGGTGGCTTGAAGGTAGTTAATAACTGGTTGCTTATAATAACGCATTATCAATAGGTACAGAAAGAGTGAAGAGAGATACATAAGTCGTTGCAGAACTGATAGCAAGGAAGGAGCTGAATAGCTACACCATTTCCCATTTAATTTGAGATAGTACCAACTATTTTCATAAACTATTTATTTTATTTCAGATATTAAGAATTTTATTTCAGAAATTAATATAATAATAACTGAAATTAAATTAATATATGTGAAATTAAATTGATAGCATCTGAAATGAAATTATAACTTCTGAAATTAACTGATGAATCTGAAATTAAATCGAAAATTTCTTAAATTGTTATTTTCTAAAACTAAATTGATAAATTCTGCAAATAATTAATAATAATAATAATTTATCTAATTGGAAACAATCTCTAATTAAAATTTTATTTACCTCTTTTTAAATTTGGGACAATTCCTCCAAAGTTTCTGCCCCACCCAGAAAATCATCAACATAAACAATGATTTGATAGTTTTTGAACCGAGTTAAAATTGATTCATGTATTGATCTGCGAGGAAGTGTAGAGTTTTGATTGCGAGATAAGGGGCCGAAGACACTCCATAAGTGACAGTGTTGAGTTGTTGGTTTTTATTTCTCCTTCTTCTGAATTTCTCCACAATATATATTGATATGCAAAACGATGAAGCCGAAAACGAAGCAAATTAATATAAAGTTCTTCTTGAATTGTAGGGCCCACCACTAGAATATCATTCAGAGATTTCTGCGTTGATATCGGGCAAGATGCATCAAAAACAACTCTCAATTTAGTTAATGTACTGTTGAGCTCTAAAATGCAAGGGTGTGGGATAAAATAATGACGCTCTTCCGGCGAAGAATTTTCCATATTTGCATGGGCCGAGGCAGTAGTTCATTAAAAGCAGTACGATAAGTTGTATGAGTAGATCCAATAGCAGGGGACGAGGGCCTGGAATCTGACTCAGACCGATGAAGGAAACTATGATGCAACCGAGAACAAGATATGCATTTGAATGCCGAGCAACAATTGTCAGCATGATGCCCTTTTGATAAACAATTGAGGCAGAGACCTTTTGGAAACTTTTGGCCACATCCATATCTTTGAAGCGAGGACAACGAATAATTGTATGATCTGCGTGTGAGCAGAGAACACAAATACGCTTGGGTACATTTTGAGCACGAAAACGAATGACCAGATTTTGAATGTTTGAACTTAGACTTAGCAAATTGAGTATCAGTCTTACGATTGGTGTTAACTGATTCCATAAATTGACAACGTCTCTCCCATGATGACACTTTGGTAAAATTTCTTTCCATTTGCTTTGTTTATCGACATCAACTTTTTCCATAACTATGTCAATATGTTGAAACCAATATACAAAAAAGAACTATAAAGAGCAGAAACATTGCCAACAAGGCTTCTAAGTTGACCAGAATTATATTTTTAAATAGTTCGGAGTTCAAAAAATGTGGTAATATTTTCCATAAAAATCAATGAACGATTATCATAGCGCCTTTCTAGAGACTTCGGATAATTTTGATTTGTAACCTGAAAAGCCCTCACAGTATCCAGTGCTGAGCCATGGAGACATTTGAGCAAATTATTAAATTATTCAAATTTTGAGATCCAATATTCATGATCAACAATTTGGGTAAAAAATGAAATAAAATTTTTGTACTCACTGTATTTACCAATAAACATTTGTAGTTTGATCTAAGGCAGTTTCTGGTTGGCAACAGGGACATTTGTTAACACATATAAATCTTCAATTGCAGGTCTTTCATTGTCATCTGAGTCATATTTTTAAATTTGAGTTTGATAAGATAAAATTTGGTTAAAATATGACTCCGAAATTTCCAATTTGCACTTCAATTCAGCTGATGTAAGTGTCTTACCTACACCCCTTGCATTGGCTTCAATTTGATTTTAATGCGCGTAATGATTATCTTTGTTTGCACGTTGCTGTTTTGCCTCTTCCAAAGTCATTAATGAGCCAAAAATTTGAACAAAATTTTGATTTAAAATATTTAGAGATATTTGAAATCACTGCACTGTACTTTTTCTTTCAGAATGTTTGAAGTCGCTAGATGTTTAAATTTTTTAAATAAATTTAGAGACACTCTTTTTTCCAACAAACTATTTTTTAAAAGGGATGAAGTCACTAGATATTAATGATGCAAAAATTTTTCCAATATATTTGGAGCCAAATTTTTATAAGTACTGGCTTGTACTGTATGATTTTTTCCATAAATATTATTTTTTATACGAGTATATGATGATAGTGGTGTGTTCGATAATTTATTTAGTAAGAATATCACACTATTGACATTGGAACACGACGAAAAATATGATGAGCACAAAAATAAATTTTATTTTTTCCAATAGAAATTCTAATGTTTTATTTAATTTCCAATTTTTACATTTTTTCACAAAATGGTGGAATGTTTATCGATTGATACAAAACAATGTTTTTGATAATGAATATAAAAAAGATTATTTTGTTCTATAGAAAAGTTCCAAAGTTTTTTAATAAAATTGTTTTTTTTTTTTGAACAAATCGAGTGATTACACTGCACCATAGAATTGTACAAGACAGTAATGTATGCACATCGACAAAGATTTTAGAGTTTTTCACGGCACGCACCAAAAATGATGCAAATTTAATTTTTTTTGTTTACACTGTCCTATAACGGTCACCAAAATATTCAATAAGGAGAGTTTCTTTACCGGCAGCAATATGGAACATTAAATTATTTTATATTGTTATCCATAAGCTGCTCCAATGTTCTTGGGCGGTGTAAATAAACAAACCGAAAATTGAAATTACGCCCGTAAAACCGACAATAAGAAAGTAACAAGTTGATTTTCGAATTTAACTATAACAATAATAACACGATGCTACAAATGATACTTAAAAAGCGACCTAGTGTAGGTTATAGACCTTATTGAGTAGATCATAAATCAATTTTAAAAAGTTCGGAAACACCCTAAAGTTTCGGAGTTATTCCGAATAAATTATTTTCGGGTATGTTCGAACACTTATGAACACGTAACTCAGTTGATTTTTAGCCGATATTTATTTTTTAAACGGTTTCAGAAAGAAGAAAAATGTTTTCAAATATATACACCGTTTTGGTATGTATGTAAAATTTTTGTAATGATATTCTTTATTATATCTTGTTTTTTCAACTTTGGCGCCATTTTTTTAAATAAGTTTGTTTAAAAACATACCCTTATGTTTATATGTATTTCATTTAAGTTAATTTAGTTTTGAGTTAAACAAGCTTTCAATAAATAAAATCGAGTAAAAAATAAAAAAGTTATTAAGGTTTTTCAAAAGTTAAAAGTTTAGCTTTTACAAATATTGATCAAGAACTACTTTATTTACTTTAGTTTTATAATGATATGATGATATAAATATTTTAAAATAACGGTATACAAACTATTTTATTTAGAAATTTAGAATATTTGATGAAAAGTGTTTGCTAGACCTCTTACGCTTGTTCATCAGCCAGCAGTAATTTGAAATCATTCTTACTTGGCTTTTCCTTCGAAGCGTCTTTCGATATGCAAAATGTCTTGGTGAAATCATTCGCCTTGCTCATCACTAAATTGTCCTAGGTTTTCTGGGAAAAAATCTAAATGTGCTTGCAGAAAATGAACTTTTATGGACATTCTGCATCCCATTTCTGCATAAGCCTCAAGAAATTCACTTTTTACTTTTATATTTCCCAAAACATTTTCATATAAACTAAAAAAGCTTCTCCATGCTCTTTTTTCCACAACATTTAATTTCATTGCGAATTCGAGGTCCAACAAAAATACCTAAAAACAAAAAAGCAATACAATTATTGTTAGAAATCAATAAACATTTGTACCTTCTTTTATTTTTGCTTCACTTATTCTTGGGAAAACTGATTTTAAGTGTAAAATGGCATCATGTATCCCAATTTGAGGTGTAATGGTGGCAAAATTGTTTTTTCGGTACTCACTAGTGGAATTTTTAAGACGTTTTTTTGCCAATTTGAAAAATTGTTCTTGATGGCCAGTTTTTTGCCTGTATTTATCTTTCCCACGACTGTCCTATTCGCAAATATAGCAAGGAAATTTAGCATAGCCTCCTTGCATTCCAAATAAGATTGTCAGAACTTTTAGATTTGAAACAATTTGCCATTAATACTTTCTATAACAATCCAGTATCTTTTCCATTGTTGCATACGACTCTTTCATGTTAGTAGAGTATGCTATTGGCAATCAGGGCAACTGGTTCTCGTTGTGTAAGAAAACTAATTTCAAACCTAAAAAATATGTTAATGGTTTTTGAATAACAAAAAAATATAACTTACTTTTACATGAGCTGTCCAAAAATAATCTCCAGTCGTTCGTTTGATGTTGGTAATTCAGACAATGGAATAACTCATCTACATCTGAGCAATATCAAATTCTGCTGTTATCATTGTTGTCATAATTGTCAGCTTTAAAAATGTGCTCAAACTGTCAAACTGGGATTGTCTCTTTCAAATGTTACTTTTAAGTCACTTTTCGTGATATTCCACTATCTTAGTCGAGACGCTAACATCTCTGTTTGTTTCCATGATAGTTTCAAATCTCGAACAAGATCATGAAAATCTTCATTTGTCACTAAATGTGGTTCCACCGACTGTTCCACAAATATCTGGGCCCTATTCCATAACACAACTTATCAAATTTTCACTTTGCACTTATCAAATTTTTCGTCAATTTGCAAAACTTTATGTTGCTCAGAACTATAAAATTTGATAAATGATAAGTTGAAATTGAAAAGCGGAATTTGCAAAGTTTTTTCAATTTTTATGTTCTCTTTCCAATTTCTGTTCCACGTACGTTATCTTGTGCAAAGTTAATATTGAAAAGTATGATTTGCAAAGATTTTGCAAATAATTATGCTGTTTCGTTCCACAAAAACTGCACATTCTATTTTTGCAAAGCAAATTTTTATAATTTTATCAAAAATTTGTAAGGTAAACGATCGCTTTACAAATTCATATTGTTATAACTAGTAAAGCTTTCAAAATGTTAAGACGTGAGTTTTTGTTCGACGATAGTGAAGACGCGGTTATAACAATAAATTATAGAGACCAAATTAATTTTTCGGGACTACAAAACTTTAATTTTAAAGAGCGCTTTCGTTTACAGCAAGTTGATTTCATTTTAAATAAAATAAGTGAAAAATTAGAGCACAATACACAGCGCAGTCATGCTTTGTCGGCTGAAAATCAACTGCTACTCTGCTTGCATTGGATCGGAAATGGTTGCCTGTACCATGGAGTTGCAGGTATGCATGGTGTTGCAAAATCAACCGTTTGCAGAACTATCCATAAAGTTGTCGACGTAATAATAGACGTTTTATTTCAAAACACAGTGCGGTGGCCCGATGACGTCAGTGGTATTGCTGAACAATTTTTCATGATGGGTGGATTCCCTTGTGTTTTTTTTTTTTTATTTTTATTTTTCGACTCATTTTCACGTCTTCTATTTAGCAATGCAAAGTAAAAGGTCATAAGACAGAAATGCAAAGATGATTAAATGCTTTGTGGAACACTTTGCACACTCACTTTTCAGGAGAGCGCAAAGAGTTTGCAAGAGAGCAAAGTTTTTGCAAAGAATATTGAGAGAGAGAGATAGATTTGCAAAGAATATTGTGGAACAGAAACACTTATCACTTTGCCAAAAAATGCAATTTCATAAGTGCAAAGTGAAAAGTTTATAATTTTTTTGTGGAATAGGGCCCTGGTCACATTCCATGTCTGCAGACTTTTCTTCCCCGGATTTATGTTCTTTTTCAGTTGTACTTGCATTATGTTCGATTATTTCTGGCTTGGATACAGTTAACACATTGACATAATTAATACGATCACGGGTTTCAAAATAGGAACACTTTATTTTTAAAGTAATAAGCAATTTATTTCTTATACACCCTTTACTTCAGGTATGTATGTTTTGTCATTACGTTTGCATTTACGCACACAGTTTGTGTGTTTATCATAAATGTTACAATTGACATAAAATGTTTAAAAAAAAATTTTAGAACATTGTCTCAAATCTATATACTTATATAAAAATTAAATTTATTATAATTTCAAAAAGAAAAGGCAATTGTGAATACAGTAGTTTTCGCTTATAGTCCACAACTATAGTTGCACAACTTTTGTGGTCTATAAGCGAATTTGAACTATAACCGAATTTTTTTTATAAGCCACTTTATGGACTATATAAAAATTATTTTCTTCAATAAAATAATTTTTTTTAAACAAAATAAAAGTTTATTTAAAACATATCAAATATTGATTTAAATTAAATCAATAGTTAATTAATGTTTAATATTAATTAATTTAAATGCTTTAAAAGCTTATAATAAAAAAACAAAAAGGTAATCATGTAATTTAAATGCTTCATAAGCTTTGGATGACTAATTTAAACACAACATAGATGTCAATTTCATAGCTTCTATATGAAATATAAATTGCAAAATGTTGAACGTTTTTAAAATAATTCTGTAATTTTAGATTGTTTTTTTTAAAGAAGTTTTTACAATAGGTGTGTTCGACGTACCTTACCGCGGGTGCCCGCGGGAACCCAATCTTACCAGAAAGCGTTTCTTGTAACAAAAATTGGGTAAATGAGAGCGTCCATGAGAGAGTAATTGTGTTTCTCATTTTACCAGAACTTACCCGTACTTTTTGTTTGGGTAAAATGGTAAAATTGTCAAATCATCAGCTGTTGCTGTTTTGCATTTTTGAAAAAAATTAAAGTTAAATAAAAATTTACTATAAAGAACTTTTCCTTCTTAATAATGCAAAAAAACATTTGAAAATGTAAATAGATATTTGCCATTTCAAATATATTCATTATTTAAGCTGTTTTTTAATATGAATAAATTTGACGTTTATTTTTGGGTATGAAATGTGGTTTTGTGCGTTCGCAGTATTTTGGACATTTTTATGGTTTTGTGAGAGAATATATTGCTTACTCTCATTTTACTAGACTTTACCAAAAATTACCTCGTACAGACCTATTAAATGATTCTTTTTTCCAAAAATCAAGTTTTGCTCAATTTCGTTGTCAGAACAAAATTTTCTTATAATTTCAACGGAATCTAAAACTTCTTTTGAAGTAATTTGTATTTGTTGGCAATAATAAACTTTAACAGCAGAATCATAGGAATCTTCATTATCAAAATTATTAAGATTTTCTTCACTAGATTTGTCCGATGCCACATCGTCCAAAATATAAGCATCACTCAAGATTCCATTACAAATAAGCTCGTCATCACAATGTTGATATTCTGAGGAAAACGTCAAAACTTCGCTTACACAATCTTCCTCCTCTTTAATCTCATGAATATAGTTAAGTTTAGGGAACTAATAAAACTACTTTATCTTTTCGTTGCTTTATTAGAACTAACTTTAATTTTTATTTAATATCTTAAAACTACTTAAAAAGAATTGCAGATTCTGCCATGTAAGCAGAATCTCACACTTAGAAAAATTCCTCAACTACAAGTGTTCAAATAAACACACAACAAAGTAATCACATTTCAATGTCTGTCGTTCTAACAGAGACATATGGAATGTGTTAAAAGCAAAAAGCAGGGTGTAAAAGGAATGAAGTCGTTTGACTATATGACTATATCCCTACAATTGTTAAAACCTGCCTGAAAATATAATAAATAAAAATATTTATGTGTAATTTCTGAATAAGTAATTTTATAATTGTAAAAGTACCTTTTTGAAACAGTTTTCAATACATTCAGGCTTTACTAACCACCAGGCCCGCTTTATAAAATGCAAAGCATCCAATATGGATATTGATTTAATATATTCAGGAACGGTTTTTCCTCTCTCAATAGCACATATCTGCTTCTTAACGATGATCTGTATATATTGCTGCTTAAACGAATGAATTATTCCTTGATCAAGAGGCTGGATAATAGCTGTAGTATTTGGAGAAAGATACTGAACCGTAATATTTTCCAAAGTTATTGTCGTCTTATGGCATGACGCATTGTCAACAAATAGAATTATTTTCTTGTGTATTTTCTTCATGTCCTCCTCCAATATAGAAAGTATATCATTCCAGATAAGAACAGTCATCCAACTATTTTCATTTGAAAAATATGTAATGGGAATGTTTTTTTTTTTGAAACAGCGAGGCTGCCCAGGGGTTCCAATCACAAACACACGTTTATAAGAACCCGTTGCGTTACAAATGAAGAGAAGTGTTAAGCGGTTTTTTACAGTTTCCATCCTTTTGGTGATGTGCCTTTGTTGAAGTAGGTTATGTTTGGTAATGCTTTAAAGTATAAACCACTTTCGTACCCATTAAAAATACATTCTGGTGTATATTCTTGAACAATTTGAGGCAACTGGCTCTCTATAAAGTTTAAGGCTCCATTTTCATCACTGTCCTTAGATTCTCCACTGATTTTTCCTACACATATTCTGTTACATTTCTTCCAACGGAATAGCCATGATGTATTTGGCTCAAAATATATTTTTCTAAATTCAAATTCTTTGCATTCTAGCCACGCATTTCATTGAACCAAATGCGAAGCGCCTTTTCACTATCAGGGTGATCCCCTTTTCTTTGACGGAATGTTTTTAAATTACAGGAATTCGACACTTTTTTATTTTGGCGCTATTTTTTACTATTTTATAAACAGTGGATTCGTCCACTTTATATTTAGCGCTCAGCTCTCCACATTTCATGAAATTTTGTTCGTAATCTTTTAACAATTTTTCCACACTCAATATGACGCGTCTACTCATTTTTTCAACTTGTATGTATTTACCAATTTTTGATATTTGTAAAAGTTGTTAGAAATGTAAATAAAAAGGTTGCCAGTCTGTTCAAAAAAAATTGAGGAAACATAGGGTGGACTATAGCGAATTTTTTCCATGCAATATTAGTTACGCATGTAAAGAAAACGTGGCCTTTAAACTAAAATGGACTACAAATGAAATGGACTTTAGAACAAATAATTTGTATGAAATTCGAAAAACTTACAAGTGAATACATCTGCAAGTGAATATTTGGCTTACATCTGTTTTTGGCCTTTAAGCGGAATGGACTATTAGTATGTTTTTTGGGGGTATCAAGTGCTTTTAAAGCTCTTCAAGTAAATTTTAATAACTTTCACAAATATTATCCGATTTAAAAAACTAAAGCTCATATTATTTGTAATAAAATTCTACTTCAAAAGTTTTATACAAATATATATGCTTTTATAGAAAAAATTATAAAAAAAGAACCCAAAATTAAAAAAAACATAAAAAAATAAAAAATATTCAGATGTTATTACAAAAATTACTACCAATATTTAATTAATATAGCATAAAATGTATATGGTTGGAAAGATTCTATTCGGATAAATTAACTCAGTTAATAAGTACTCGAACATACCCGAAAATGGTATTTTCGGAATAACTCCGAAATTTGAGGGGGTTTCCGAACATTTTAAAACTGATTTGATATCTACTCAACAAGGCCTACAACTTACACTAGGTCACTTTGCAAGTATATTTTTACTGTAGCACCGTGTAATCCTTCTTTATTTTAACAATTCTTAACCAAAACTATACAATGTATAACTAATTGCTTATTTTTGTAGTAGTTGTGTTACTGTCAACTTACGAAAACTAATGTTAAAGTATGAACCAATATTATACAGTAGAATCGCTATAATTCGTACCCCGATAATTCGAAAATCTTGAAAATTCGTATCAAACTGTCGGTCCCTTGAGAAAACTCCAATAATTCGTAATATTTACATACACTTTGGTCCCCTCGATATTTCGTATTTTTTTAACGATCAATACAAAACCTCTTATAAATCGTAATTGATGTTTTAAATCTCTTACAATTCGTAATGCACAATCAAATTACTTGAGAATAATATTAGCTGCATAATATTAACGTTACTTTGAATACTGAAATTTTTTGTGCTTTCTGTAAAAATGTCAAAAAAGCATATTCATACAACCAGTGGTGTGCCCAGCGGAGGGCGAAATTATTTCCAAAATTCAATTTTTTACTATGTATAGAATACAAATATACAAAATTGCTTGCATTTTTTTGCTTCCAATTGATTTTTTTTTGCAAGTCGAATTGATTTTTTTGCAGAAATGAGAAAAATTTGCTTTGAAATCAGTGAAATTTGCTCAATTTTCACTCAGTTACCGAACCTTGTAATATGTACAAAATTTTATTTGGCCGCTTCTTTCAATAAAATCTTAATGTTATACTTAGCCTCTATTAATTATTTCAACACTAGTAAAATTATTTGGGTAAAAACAACAAAAGAGACACTTAAGTTTTTTAAAACCGATCAATTACCTCATAATTTATCAAAGGTTGATTTGCACGTCGACTATCCTTACCTGCTATTAATCAGTAATGGGTTTAAAAATCAGCTAAACAACAAAATAATAATTGCGTTAGAAAAAAACATATGTAGTTTATTGTTTTTAACCCTTCTGCATCCCTTGCACATGTGCCCTTCCTATGATCCTTTGGGTCAATATGACCCAACATTAAAATGTCAACAAAATTTCATATTTAATATAAAAAATTTATTTGTTTTCTTGTTTTTTTATTTAGTATAATAAAAAACAATGAAAACTAAAATAAATAAGCCCTTCCTGAGCAATTATTAAATATATATATATATATATATATATAAAATAAAATTTAATTTGAAATTCGGCCTTTTTTTGAAAAATAATAAAATAATAATTATATTTTTAATACTAATGTATAAAAATTAAAGAATTTGTGTGACAATTTGTATACAATGTGACCATTTGCTCTTTGCAAATAAAATTTTTACAACAATCACATTTAGTGGAATAGTTATTTGAATTCCTTCCATGTTGACAAAAGAAACACCGCTGTCATTTATTTGGTAAATTACTGGATAATGGTGTATTTGTACTATCTTGTTTAGAAGATTTGCGAGGCACATGTGAGATCATTTTCTTCTTGAATATTTTTAACAAGATTTCTTGCTGATGGTCCATTTGGCGAAACGTTTCTTAGCAAAATATGATCATTTATTAGCTGATCTGAGCCTGCGTCTCAAGTTTTTATTGATTCATATCAGCTGATACATCTATTATATTTGAAAATAATGCAAGAGGCCATCGCTTAGTCATGCGACTAGTTGTTCAAGCGCATCAACTCCAGCTTTCGTTTCATTGTAATGATGTATTATTTCAGTTTTTTTTTCATCGTCTCTAACATCGGATGAATGATGAAGAGAACTTAAAGGAGAACGTATTTATTAATATTTTTGGATTATATCATTGAAAAGAAAAAATCAGAGTATAATACGGTTTTTTTCATTTCAAAAGTTTTATTTTTACGCACAGTTCCAACTAATGTAATATTCCGACAAAGTAGTTGAATGGCAAGATTGTATGTAGTAAAAAAATGATCACGAGTAATTGTACATCCCTTTGGAAGAGGGTCTGATAATGTTAGAATCACCCTCTCACCTAAATTAAAAATATGGAAATATAACAAATGAAATACGAAGAACAAAAGTCTCACCTTGATTCTTTTCTGGCTGTGTATTTCTTGCTCTACCTGTGTATACTTCCATATTCCAGGCATATTTAGTTGTGGAATCGCAAAGTGCCCAAATTTGTATGCCATATCTGGCGGGCTTTTATGGAATATATTGCCTAAAACTGCACCAACCTCGAAATGGAACCAATTGTTCATCCAAGTAACATTTTCATAAGGATTGTAAAAACTTTGAGCTGATTACTCCACTTGTCCCAAACGTTTCTTATCGGTGCTATTTTGTCATGAAGTCTTCTTTCTTCTCTATTTACAGAGCAAATCGCTTGAGACTCATTGTTGCTCGAAAAGAAGTAGTTTTTTTCATTCCACAAAGTTCAAGTGTCAATGCGTTACCATATTATCATAAAACAAATTTCAAGAGATACCTTTGCGGGATTCTCCAAATCCCACCCACAGTTTAAGAATAATAAAATTTTGAATGAAAAAATATTTAATGAAAGCAATTTTATTGATTATTTGACTGAAAAAATGATTTATCGATGATTCTGAATCAAGATGAACTCAATTCAATTATATGCAATAGGAAAAAAATGTTAAAATAGAATTAAACTTGCAATATCGCTTGTTGGGCCATATTGACCCAAAGGATATTAAATGTGTGTAAATCGTGTTTTGAAATGTGGAGGGGGGAGAAAAAAATTAAATTTAATTTATTTTAAAAGCATAATTTTCGTCCCTGTAATGGATAAATTAAAGTTTCACGTTCGTATCTTAAAATTAAAGGGAAAAATTTTGCGATTGAAAACCAAAATTGGGTTAAATGTTGCATTTCGTACAGGTGTGAGCTGGCTAAATGAAATCTAAACTAAATTCAGGTATCCGAATTTCTATGAAATTGTAAAAATAGTTCAAATAGTTTGTCAAAGAAATTTTAATTTTTTTTTTGTTAATTTGTATTTAGTTTAAAATTTATTAACTTCCTCGCACAGGTCCTAAGTGGAATTATTTAATTTGTATATTTTCTTTTAAAACAAAAAAATCGTGTTTCCAATTGTATTACATTTTTTTTTATTAAAAATCTGAGATGTAAAAACCACATTAAGTCTTAACTGGAATCCCCAAAATTTTACATTTATGAGTTTATTTTTATATCAAATGTATAGACTTTGAAAGTAGTTAGAGTAGTCATAGTTATAGTAGTTAAAAAGTAATATTTTAGAAATATGCTGCCAAGTCTTGGCAATTCTTGGCTCTTCTCTTTTAAATAAATTTTTCCATTTGTATTTTGATAAAATATTAAAAACAACAAAAGCTAACAAAATTAAAAAAAAAATAAAATTAAAAAATACCAAACGCAATTAAAAAAATTATTGATATTCAACAAATATTTATTTTATTTAATTTGGTGTTTTTGAATCTCAATTGATTCTTTAAAATTAACACTAAAAATATAATGAAAAATGCATTTATATTGCATGGATTCAATCACATCCATATGTACTCCTTATAAACATTAAAGTTTCTTGGGTCAACCTAAATTGAAATATTTTCAAGATTTAGAATAAAAATCATTTTATATAAATCAAATATTATAGTGATGCGCAATCACTGCTTTTCAAAATAGTTCAAAAATTAAGTAAATTTCTGCTCTTTGTCAATGAGTGTGTCCTCCCAGTGTTGGTAATAATGGAAGAGCTATCAATTTCCGATATGCAGTTTTTGCGGCATCCGACGATCTTATAAAATTTTGGTTTTCTATGCATTGCGTCTTAGAGCTTGGCAATTTTGAAACCTGTTAAGAATTATATTTGTTCTTAACAAAATTTTCGCCTGCGGCGCTAACTTCTACAACTATTAATATACAAAAAACAAAATGAAAATTTTTTAACAAGAATCGCGCGATTTTTGGTAAAAAATCTCGCCTGACAAATAGATTTTCCGGTCACGATAATATGGTAAAGAATTTATAATATATTGCACTAAGCCGAGTCTTTGATGTTTCGTCAAAAGAATTTTGTAGCATAATAGAATTTTATCAAAATGAAGAAGCTTTACAACACAAAAACAATCAAAATGTACTTAATATTAAACGTATACATTAGGTCTCAGTCAATGTAATAAATAAGTTTTAAATAAAAATTGTTTAAGAATTTAAAAGCTTCAAAAAAAGTTTAGAAACTGACGGCTATTAAAAAAAATTTAGAAAATATGTTTTGGTATCGTATCTGTATTTTGGTTAGTATCTGTATGAATTTATTTTTTGTTTGAAAATAAAGGGTGGTCCAACCATAATGCACGATGTTAATTATAAATAAAACAAAACGTTTTCAGAGAATTATCTTAATATTTTTTTATTATGATAGAAGGATCTATGACAATTATGTGGAACCACATATCCTCCATATCTCAATTTCTGGCCACAAGAAGTCCGTTATCATCTCGTGAAAGAGAACACCGACGACGAGTCGAGGGTGACGGCTCCTCTGCCACACTATCGCGAACAACAGCAATGTTTTCCGCAGAACGAACAGGGCGAGCATGTACAGGTGTTTTCACATTTCCTACAGACTCGGTTTGCTGAAATTTGCGCACAATTCTCCCGATCGTGGAAACATTTGGTCGATTATGCTGACTAAAAAAATCACGAAGTGCATTTTGATTTGAACGCCCATTTTCGTAAAAGGCTTCAACAATCTTAACGCGCTGATCAATTGTGTACCTCTCCATGGTTGAATTTGTCAAAGACTGAAACAAAGAAATGTCAAATTAAGACTTACAATTAACATTGTACTTTATGATCGGACCACCCTTTATGAAACTGTTAATTTTTTGTGTAAAACTGTTTTAAAGATATAAAAATTAAACGAAATTAAAATTTTTAAAAGGTAAAAATAAATACATATATTAGGGTGTCTTTTTTTATTGGTTAAAAAACATAAATTTGTAGATTTTTTCAAAACAATGATTTCATTGTTTTTTCATATTAATAAAATGTCTAATATGTTAAAAAATTAAAAAAAAATCCAATTTTTGGAAGGATAAAAATACATTCGGTCGGAATGAATGAATAAACGATCGGACTCGAATTTTTAAAAATATTTCAACTTTTATATTAACTAAATGCGTTTTTTTAATGTGTATTAAAGATATTTATAGATCTTTTATAATAATTTTTCAATATTTATGCTTTCCAGAGAATTCCGTATTAGTAAACGGTAAAGGGGACAAGGGAAGGGATTTTATTAAACTTAAATTGCTTGATTTATCCTTTTTTTACATTTTTATTTGTCGATCTTTGTTCTCAAATTGATCAACCATTTTTTTAATTTTCCAACAAAAATTTGTTTTTTTTGAGTCAAACATCTTTTCTTTTTCATTTAATTTATTAGTATCGTTATGAAAAGAATGAAACTGTCGTTTAGAAACCTTTAAATTATTTGCCTTATATGTTTTATAACAAATAAGGCGTTAGGGACTACAAAACGCATTTATAATCATAAAACATTTTGCGTACATTTCTAGTAACTTTTTTCAGTGCATTAAAAAAAAATCAGCATGCATCCGCTACACGTGTTCATTCGTCGCTGTTTCAGTGACGGCTAAAAGCAAGAGCGTAATAATACAGTTGAGCAGGGACAATTGTCCTATGAAATGAACAGCACTGACTAAATTTAACAACAAAGATGAAAAAAATTAAACTAACGTGTCATTTTAAAAGAAATATAATGGGACAAAATTTAATAAAAGTTAAACAAGTTTGATAAAATGAAAATTAATAAATTAATGCAAAATAAATTAAATACATTCATACGGTGACCTAACACAATTAATATACTTTCACGTGTTATTTTTGATTGTAGTGGATTTTTTTATTAAAATATGCCAGTAGTTTTTTATATTTTATTTGCCAGTTGTAATATTGTATGCAACTTCTCATTCAACAAATTTATCAATCCTTATATCTACACGACGCGTGCTGCACTCATCGTTATTCTGTGATCTTTGTCTTGTTTTTTCGAATTTTATACATACAAATATATAGTTCCTTAAAAATAAAAAAATTTTAAAAATGCTGCCAAGTTTTGAAAATTCTTGGCTTTTGTCTTTTAAATATAAACAAAACATTTTAATGAAAGTATTTGAAATTCTTGTATTTGTAATTTTATAAAATTTTGAAAACAAAAAAGCTAACAAATGAATTATATGTGTGTTAGTAAAGGCAGAGCAGAGCATACAATATAATTGCTATATTTCGCGTTCCGGCGAAGTCCATACTAGAAAACAGCTTTCGTAAAAAGCGGCCCTAAATGTTCAAAATATATTTGTAAGTAAGGTATGTGAGGAAAGTCATTTTCTTTACAAGTAATAGACATAGTGATAAAATTCGTAAAAAGTTTTTTTTTATAAATAGAAAATATTTAAGTCAGTGTTGCCATAACAAAAATTTAAAATGACACATATGTATATAAGGGCGGGGTTGTGGTGTAATGGTTAGCGCGTTGGAGTGTTAGACAGAACGTTGCGGGTTCTGTCCCCAGCGACGGCAACATCAATTTAGAAAAATAAAATGTATGAGTTTTCTATACCTCATACATATCGCTGCTGCCTCCTTCGGTGTTCCTTTAGCACTTAACCCCAACTAGGTAAAATAACATAACATGGTTAGCTCGTTGGACTGTTTCACATAAGGTTGCGGTTTCGATTTCTTGCGACGGCACCATCAATTTATAAAAAATAATATGTGTGATTTTTCTCTTCTTCATAAATATCGCAACGTCCCCCTTCGGTGTTTTGATGAAACTTAACCCCACCGAACTAAAATAACAAAACAATAAAAAGCTTTAACAATATTCGCCAACTCCCTATCAGATGGCGAGCAACAACTGTTCTAAGAATTACAGTGTTGACATATTTGAAGTTTTTCATCTTTCACCAAATTTCATTACGAGTAATAAGTAGGAAGAATTTCCTGAGTGTTACTTCTCTTAAAAAAACAATTTCGTCAACTCTCCCATCATCTCTCCTCTATTCCTCTTCCAAAGAAAGCAACACATTAATTCGTAGGAAGAGTTTCCTTAGTGTTACCTCGCTTAAAAAAATTGCACGAAAATTACAATTAAAATTAAAAAAAAAAAAAATCCGAAGTAAAACAACACAATTTAAATTAAAAAAATTAGATATAAAATTCAAAAATTCGCAATTGTTACGTAAAAAACATAAATTAAAAAATACATAACGCAATTAAAAAAATTTTTGAAACTCAACCAATATTTATTTAATTTGGTGTTTTTGAATTATAATTGATGTTTTATAAAATACCTTTGGAGTCATTCCAAAAGTTTTTGACACAATCTGATCTTTTTTGAAATGGTTGTCTTTGGATTAGTTAAAAATTTTCACGCGTCTTTCCCAGGTTTCCATGATATCTGTGCTGTTTTCCACAGGAATGTCGAATATCAATGTCCAAATTTTCAGTTATATCCATAGAATAACCCTTTATTTTTTTAATAACATTTCATATTTTTTTATTTCATTTAAGTTTTTTTTTTAATTTCAAATTGTGTTTTTTAATACAATTAATTTTACAAAAACTTGAAAATATAAATAAATAAATCAATTTAATAAAGTTCACAATCCTGAGGAAGTTGTAATACCGCCAACGAAACGTAGAGTGAAACAGAAGGTATAAATTTGATTTTTATTTACATATTTATAAAACACAATTGACCATAACTAGCCCGTCAAACAACTCTAAATTAAACAAGTAAAAAAGGGCTAAATTCGGCTGTGCCGAATCTTTAAATACCCTCCACCAACATCCTAAAAAGATGTTCTCTACTGTTTTTGATACAAATAATATAAGAAAACTTTAAAAGTAAAATTATGTAGGTGAAAAAATTTTTTGAGGTGAAAAACTTTTTTAGATGTGAAAAGAACTTTTTTAGAAGAAAAAAAATTTAGAGGTGAAAAAAAATGTTTGAGGTGAAAAAATTTTTTGTTGTGAAAAAAAATTTTAGTGGTTATATACCAGTCGCTACTATGAAATTGTACTAAATTTGTATGGGCAACTTAGAGGCACCTTTACACTTTCACTAGTTTTTTTAACCATGGACTGAACAAAAAAAAAAAAAAAACATTTTAAAGCATAGTTTTTGTCAAATACTCAATTTTGTTCCGGCTAATGGGGACTAGCTCTGCAGCTGAATATGCCTAATGGAGACAATGTACTTTCTGGTGCGCCACGCATTGATAAATAGTTGCAACGAATATTCTTTCTTTAAAAAATTGAAGTGTGTTTGTCTAATGGAGAGAATACAGCAAAGAAATTAATTTGTTAAAGAAAAAACATGAGTTGTAACTATTTGTCAAAAGATGGCCCATCAGAAGGTGCATTCTCTCCATTAGGCATATTTTGCTGCAGAGCTAGTCTCCATTAGCCATATTGTGCTACAATATGCAGTAGAGTTTTATTGATTTTCTATTTTCTTCGTAACATAAATGAATATTTGCCAAAAACTATGAAAATTATATGTTTTATGTGCATATAATACCTTAATTTTTTAAATCAATAGTCATTTAGATGTTTAAGAGTACAATATTGGCCTTTATTCATGTGTATTTTTTTATAAAAGAAAACATTAACATAAATATACATTTGCCAATCCCTCAATTGTCAAAAATGAAAATGGAACAAAAAAAAAATACTATTTTATTACGTCAAACATTTGAAAATTTGACTTTAAAATTATGTAATAAGTCTACTAGTAACATCTTAATGCATTAGAATTTGACGTTTGTTGTAAATTTAATATTTTTGGTAAATAAATTAATTGAAAGCCTAATCCAAGGCTTTATCGCCATGGGGTGCCACCTATTCAAAAGTAGCGGCACTAGAGCAATTATGCATTTTGCTCTTTCTTTATATATCAACTTCTTTGGACCTAGCCATGGGGCAGGGTATTGTTTTAGTTAATTCAGCGATACCTATTCAAAAGAAACGGCACTAAAGCAATTAAGTATTTTGCTCTTTCTTTAGATATAA
Source organism: Eustalomyia histrio (assembly GCA_949748255.1). NCBI lineage: Eukaryota > Metazoa > Arthropoda > Insecta > Diptera > Anthomyiidae > Eustalomyia > Eustalomyia histrio. The sequence goes on from OX456523.1 coordinate 109,100,640, forward strand.
ATGTCATTGGTTACAAAAACAAAAAATACATTTTATGGAATGAAACGAAAAACCAACAAAGCAATCAGGTTTACTATATCTCTTATAGTAGCCAAAGAATTGGAGATATTTTAAATGGAAAATCCTAAGAAAATGCATCGGGAACAATTATGAAAATTTCATAAAACGATTTTTAAATAGTTACGTATATGAAAATGCCGATGTTCTACCCTTCTGTAGGTACGCCATGTCGTTGCAAGCCAGATTTGTTGAGAAACTTGAGCTACACGATAATTAGCTTGTCAGCCAAATATACGAAAACGAGAAAAACACCATCAATGGACGTATTAACGACAATCCAGCTCCTCTGGACCTTACCTGATTCTATATGAGCCTCCAGCAATCATAGGGGCTGAATATGATATACATATACTAAATTTTGGATGAACTGTAATATGAATATGTTTTGTCAATTTATGTAACAGAACTTTTGTTATTTAGTTTTGGTAATGTTATTTATTTAGTTTAAGTAATGTTATTTACAGAGTCTGCTCTGTTAGCGACTTTAACAATGTTGCTTTTTACGTTAACTTAGTTATTACAGTAACACACATATAACTCTAAGAATGTCATTATTCTCATAGTATGAAAGACAATAAATGTAGTCGAACAAGAAGAAGACTTAATAACATTTTTACTTAACAGAAAATTAAAATAGATACAGAAAAATTGTAAAAATTTGTATGGAAAATATAGAGGTACCTTCACATTTTCACTCATAACTTTTGAACCGCTAAACCGATTTCGCTCATATTAAATACCAAACTGCTCGGGAGGATGTTCAATAATCTAGGTAAAAATTGGCACCCTCGCTTGCGTCTTTGCGTCGTGATCGCCATTTCAACAGACAGACGGACATCGCTAAATCGACTTAAAATTGCATAAGGATCACGAATATATATACTTTATGGGGTCTTAAACCGAAATATTAGAAACGGAATGACAAACTGATATATACCCTCACCATATATGGTGGAGGGTATAAAAACATTTGGTCACAAAATAAAATTTAAAATATTTTTTAACTTTAAAATGTGACTGATTTACATTTGCTATTTTTGAAATGAAAATGCTGTTTTTTTAATAAATGTTCAAATAAAATTACTTAATAATTACTAACTAATTACACTGTCCAACAGCATTTTTGGAACAGAATAGCGACCCTATAATTCTGAAAGGGTATGTTGAGTAGATCATTTTTGTAGAACAAGCTTATGGTCCAGCACGTCTGAGTTTTTTTTTTTACAGTGGGTCAAAGTTTTCATTTTTTGGTCGAAGGGAGCATTATACTATATGAAAAAAATGCTGTAAGTTAATGTCTGAGAGAATTCTTATGGTCAGAGTTGTATTGTGGAATTGTATGAGGATTATTTTTGTGGAAGATCTTAACCCTCTAACTGGTCTCTTTATGGGTCAATTTGACCCTTTTTTCGAGAAAATCAAAAAATATTCTTTAAAAAAGGACATTTAAGGATTAAAATATTCTACGAAAATGTTTGCCGGAAAATTTCAGTGGGGGTCACCAAAGACACCAATGTTGTAAATAAAGCTCTTTACGCTTAATTAGTAAAATTATACACCAACATATACAAAACAGGTAAAAACGGCGTCAAGTTCGGCCGGGCCAAACACTGAGCTCTCGCGTCTAGTCAGCTGTGAATTACAGATTGGGTGTGATATTTATTAAAATTAATAATAAAAAAAAGGGAAAAAATTTAAGCATAATTGAGCTACTAAGCAGTACATACCGGGTGTGATTTTTACTAAAATTAAAATAAAAAAAATTAAAGCTTAAATAAGCATGGCGGATTCTGTTTGCAAATTAAGAGATTGGTTTTGTTTTATTTGTGGACATTTTACGCACCATCAAAGCAGAAGAAAGATATTCACTACAATTGAAGAACCATATTTTCTTTTCTTTGGAATACGATTTTTATCTGAAGCTTGGATACCAAAAACCGTATGTACTACTTGCGAAAGTGGTCTTTTGACCTGGTACAAAGGCGGTACTAAGGCGCTGCCATTTTCTGCGCCTATTACATGGATTGAACCTGACATGAACATGCTATTTCTGCGTAAATTACAAATTTGGTAGAAGACAAAGGCACTACGCGATAATGACATACGAAGAAACAAATAATGTCATTTTACCAGAAGTGCGCTGTGAAGGTGTTCCGGTGCCTCAACCGCCTACACATACATTTTCGGCCAATATGACAGTCGCCAATACAGAAATAACAGCGGCGGTTGAAAACATATCAGATATAAGTTACTTGCCTCTTGATGGTTTAAACATATGTCCTAATTTGATAGACCAAGCTTATTATGAAGATCTTGTAAGAGATTTAGGACTAACAAAAGAAAAGCTGAAATATTATGTTCCAGATTGAAAAACAGGAATTTGATAAAAGCCGATGTAAAAGTTACATTTCCAAGAAAAGGACACGCCGATCTGGAAAGTTATTTTAAAAAATCAGAAGAACTTGTATACTGTTGCAGTATTGAAGAGGTTCTAAAATATCTAAAGCTTCCACTGGACTCTTCCGCTTGGCGACTATTTATAGATAGTTCAAAACACAGCTTAAAAGCAGTTTTACTGCACAATGGAAATCAGCATCCATCAATACCGGTTGCGTATTCCACAAAAAAGGAGGAAACATACGCAAATATTTCAAATCTCTTAAATAAAATTGAATACTATAAATATAAATGTGAAGTATGCGCAGACTTCAAAATGATTGCAATATTGACTGGAATGCAAACAGGATACACAAAATATATGTGCTTTTTTTGTAAATAGGATTCACGTGCTACCAGCAGCCATTATCATATTAAATATTTCGAAGAACGTAAAGAAAATATTATTGGTGACTTAAATGTAATCCATGAATCCCTTGTCCCAAAAGATACAGTCATACTTCCACCGCTGCATATTAAGTTGGGCGTGGTGAAAAATTTTATTAAAAGCTTAAATACACAAGGAAATGCTTTCAAACGCATTCAAACAATTTTCCCCAGATTATCTGCAGCAAAATTAAAAGAAGGTAAAATACGGTTTTAAGAAATAATTTATTTCATTTAATGTAAATTACCTTTTCTAGGAATGCTCGTTGGACCCGATATAAGAAAATTATTACAAGATGAAGAATTTTATGGTCATCTGTCGGATATGCAAAAGACAGCATTTGACTTTATGCAGCTGGTTATATCAGAATCCCTTGGAAACTCAAAAGCACAAAACTATGCAGAAAATATTGAAAGCATGCTAATCGGTTTTAACAATATTGGCGTTAAGATGTCACTAAAGCTGCATTTTCTGCACTCTCATATCAATTTTTTTAAAGGAAACGGTGAAAGGTTTCATCAGGATATAAAGGTATTGGAAGAAAGATTCAAAGGGAAATCCCAAAAAGTAATGCTTGCTGAATACGTATGGGGCTTGTACAGAAACCTTGACCCATCGGAACATTCACGTCAAGCTAAATACAGGAAAGCATATTAAGTTTAATCTTTAATCCATTGTCATACTACTGCTATTTCCCAATTCCCTTTTACTCGAAAATTTGAAGCAAAAAAATAAATATGTACATACTATAATAAACCACTATTAAAACAAAATTATAATTTTTTTATAGAAGTTGGCGTGTAATTTTGCCAATTAATCGTAAAGAGCTTTATTTACAACAATGGTGTCTTTGGTGACCCCCACTGAAATTTTCCGGCAAACATTTTCGTAGAATATTTTAATCCTTAAATGTCCTTTTTTAAAGGATATTTTTTGATTTTCTCGAAAAAGGGTCAAATTGACCCATAAAGAGACCAGTTAGAGGGTTAAGATCTTCCACAAAAATAATCCTCATACAGTTCCACAATACAACTCTGACCATAAGAATTCTCTCAGACATTAACTTACAGCATTTTTTTCATATAATATAATGCTCCCTTCGGCCAAAAAATGAAAAAATTACCCACTGTAAAAAAAACTCAGACGTGCTGGACCATAAGTTTGTTCTACAAAAATGATCTACTCAACATACCCTTTCAGAATTATGGGGTCGCTATTCTGTTCCATTCAAAAAGTCTTAATTTGTTGGACAGTGTTATTAATTAGTCAGTAAATCTTATCAAAATAAATACGTTTTAATTGATATGTTGAATTCGATACGGAGAAATGCTAAGGAGGAGTTTATTATTATTTATACGGATACAACTGAAATCGTAAAGCTGTATGGTATAGAGCCAGAGTGTAGCAACACAAAAATGCCGTTCAAATTTACAAACAGATGATCCAACGGATCATCCATAGATGAAATAATATCAAGTATGACAAATAGCTCATGGATGGCTTTACACCTTACTTCACTGATGAATTTTACAGGCGATGAGCCTCAAAGTAAAGTATAGACCCATTACTTTAGAGGTGATAATGTAATGGGTTACTTATATAGTTACGAGAATGGAAAAAGTAATGTGTTTAATGTGTTTTCAAAAAAGAGGAATTTTTATTAAAAAAAATTATTACAAATATTTTAAACGTTATTAAAAATAATGTGGTCATGATGGGAATCAAACCTGGGAACTGTGGTTGCCAGCTTTAAACTTAAATAAATTGTTGCGCTTCGTTTTTCGTTAATTTTGTCAAAACATATATACCCAGCGAAAACACACCTTACCACATAATGAGTCTAGTAATCTAAACTCCAAGGTTATCACGGTTACTAAATTATTATAAGATTTTTCTGTAAGAAATTGCGTAACACATTATTTTGTAACTCCTGGTAACCAATTATAATTTAACTTTAAGTGAACGACAAGGTAATGCGATGCAGTTTTGTGAATCCCAATTTCTAATCCGCTTTTCTTCCAAAAGGAAATATATAAATTAGGCCTTTGACGGCCAATGGTTGATAAATTTGTATCGAAATATGATAGTTGTTACTTTCACACAATTTGGATCAATGTGGTCTCAGAGCCAATAGGATCACCACAAATTCATAAAAAATGTATATTTTTGCATAATTTTTGGAACACTTTTTTTCCAATCCTATTGGACAACATAGGGGATCAAAATTTTGGTACGGCATGGTCCATTCCTTTAACTTTTAGAAACATCGAGATATTTGGATACTGATACAATTCAAACGTCATGGGTCAAAAAGAGGAAGTTTTTTCTCAGTTTTGAAAATGTTTCAAAAGATTTAAAGATTGTTTTTCTCCTGATTCCAAATTTGGTCTCCGAAATTTTTAATCTCTTTACAATTTTGAAAAATTCTATAAAAAGGATAATTCGATATTTTCAATTTTATGTCATATTCGTGATCTGATGACCAAAATTAATTATAAAAGATGTGTGCTAACACAAATAAGTTAAAATAAATTAATTCAACACTACTCTAAACTCCTTTTTACTAGTTCCTTTTCACTTACATGATAATTTGCTTTATTAAACCGTTTTACTCATTATTATTTATATTAAAATAATAAAAAAAGGAAAGCCATTACAGGTAACTTATTATTATTTAATTCTAAATAATAAAATAAGTAACACATTATAAGTAATACATTATTTTTATTTTGAAAATAATGCTGAATGTAAGGAGCACTCATTACAAAGTAATGTATAAATAAATAATATGTCATTACCATGTTTTTTCTGAGTACATTACCCTTTTGCTTACAAAAAAAACACAAAGTAATGTATCTTAAAATAGAATTTCAAAAATTTTTCAATTATTACTTTACATTTATAAATCATATATTACGTAATCAATAACTTATTACTTTATGCTATCAAATAATGAAAAAGGTAACAAGCTATCATTACAAGCACCCATTACCAAAGTTTTGCTAGGAAACCAAGTCGACGTTTCGTCAAAAGCATTTTGTAGCCTCATGGAATTTTACCAAAATGATTTAAAAGCGGACAGAAACTTTACAACACAAAAAGAATCAAAACGTACTTAAGAAATTCAATGGGCGAAGTCAGACTTTCTGTTTTGGCTCTATTGCAGCGGTCGGCAGAAAGAGAGGTTTTACACCGTAAGAAATTATTTTATCTTTCTAGATAAAAGAATGAATGAATTAATTAATATATGAATTAATCGATAAGAAAATATCCGTATTCACTGAATTAAAATAGTTCATGTTTTTGTTTTCTCTATTATAAAAAATAAAAATAATTCATAATAATGATAATAATAATTTTTTGATTACATGCAAGGCACTCTGCCTCATTTAAAATATTTCAAGAAAATAAAAAAAAATCTTCCCACTCAACGTTCCACATTTTTAATTTAAAATGTAAACGAAAAACAAAATAAAAACCTACAATAATAGAAATACCTATAATAAAAAAAAAACAAATTTTTAGAATGTATTTTACTTCTTCAACAAAGCGGCATGTACTTGCTCTGTTGAAAGAATATAATTTACTATAGAGTGTTTTTAATACTCTACCAGAAATTCAACATGGTACAGAGTTCAGCGGCAACATTTTCAAAGTTGCTAATTTGTTGAAAAACATTAAATTTGGTGTATGCAGTGCTGCCACATAAACAGTTTAATTTTTTATCCCAGTTTTTGGGATTCTTAACTGTTTACCAGTTTTTTCATGACAACAATTTTTTTAAAATTATTGCATTTTTTTATAGGTTTTTTAATTATATGTTGCAACAATTAATAACATATTTATTCTCTTTTTTATATATTTTTACCATAGAAATGGGAAATAATGGATATGAATAGACAGAGTTGGTCAATGTGTGTACACACTTTAATACTTTTCATGTCACAATATTATGTTTGAATTCGTAACTATTTTTTAACACAATTGCAAAGTTTGGTTTAAATTTTTTTTACTTTATTAGACATGTCTAATTTTATTAAAAATAAATAGTATATTGAACAAATATTATATTTTTATATAAAAAATCTGAAAAAATACATGAATAAAATAAAAAAACATATTTTTTATGAAATATTCTGAAAAATCTTTATCATCCCAAAAAACGGCAAAAAAAGTTAAAATTGGTTATATGGCAGCACCGCTAAACACTACTAAAAGTTGCCGACCAAAACTCACCTTTGTTGCCGCTAAACTATGTTCTTGTTCAAAGAGAGTACTATAAAATTCGTGAGAGAGAACTATACTCTTGAGAATTATATATTTTTGGTACTACTGAATAAAATAATTGTATTTTTTGTGCTCTTTGCTGTGAGATTTGTTGACATTCGTGTAGTGTACGTGTAAATTGCCGATTGTGTTCGGCCCCTGAGTGCCGATCACTGATGTAGACCCAGACAAAATTTTTGACAGTTTTATGCTGAAAAATCGTCGCATTACTGATTTTTAATTATATTCAACCCATTTTGTTGTTTATTTTTAACTATTTTTTAATAATCGACAAGAGTAGTAAAAACAATCGAGTTTAAAATAACCGTCAATATTTAATTGACAAAACATTAGTATTGAAATAATTTTGTATTTATGCAAACTAATAATTTTTTTAAAAATATTATTTTGTAGAGGTTCAAAGTTGGGTAAATACCTACGGCGGTATTCATAAAAAAATCTTATTTCAAGTTTCAAATGCATTTTAGTTAAAAAACATTTTAAACCTAAAAAAGGTTTATTAAAAATTCGTATTCATAATCAGTATTTTAACTAAAAAACGATTTAATGCTTTTTTAACTTGAGGATGGCAACACTGTATTTTTTTATTTGTCACATTAATCAAAATGATGCAAATCAATGAATACTAAACCATACGGTACTCGTTTCTATGTCAATCCTCTTTTTGTAAATTTTCGTCGGACGATTTTTTTTAAATTTTGGCCATATGAACAAAATACAATTAAAAATATCACATTTTCTTATAAAAATGGTTCTTACCAATTCTTTTTATCAAATATAGTGTGTCCATTATTAATTAAACAAAAACAAATAATTCATTTGATTAAATGACAATTTTTTTGCAAAAATGTTTAAAATGAAAATAAACACAAATCAAAAATATCATTTTAAAATAGGTTTAAAATAGGGTCGAACCAATTTTAAAATTCGTTTATTTACACAAGGTTTAAAAAAGGTATTTTAAGCTAAAATTCGATTATGAATACAATTTTAGCAAATTTTGCTTAAAATAGGTTTGAAATACTGTTTAAAATTTTTATGAATACCGCTGCTAGTATTTAAACTTATTTAACTTTTTAAGCAATTATACAAATCGTATTAACATATTTTGATAAAAAAAAAATATTTGAATATCTATTTTTAGAAACAGAAAACATAAAATTTTACATTTAACTGAAAATATCAACTTCTTCTGAAAGTCCATATTTTTATAGTTTGTTTTTGAACGACCGATTCAAATAGTTAAAATTATATTTCTATGGATTTCAATTGATTATTCATTTAAAAATAAACTTTACTTATTACTTTTTAAATAAACTACAATCGATAATGTAAAATATATTGTGAGTGTACATTAGATCTCAGTCATTCACATTAGATCTTAGTAAATTAAAAAAAAAATTCATATGAATTTAAAAGCTGTAAATTTTGTTTTAAATGCTTCAAGTAGGTCGAAAAATTTGGGGTTTAAAATCACCAGCATTTAAAAAAAAAAATATAGAAATAATATATTGCTTACTCCAGATTTGGCTCCGAGCGAATTTTCCTTGTTTCCAAATTTAAAGAAATGACTCGGTGGAAAAAGATTAGAGTCGTCATTTTGAGAATCGCTGAATCAACAAAAAAAAATCTGTTTTCTTTGACATTGGCGCGTAATCATAGTTAAAAATAAAGTATACTTTAGGAGTTCTAAAGTATATTTTTCTTAACAGTATGTATACTTTAGTACTATTTTAGACAAGACAGACTTTAACTAATAAATTATACTCTTAAATTTATTTGTTAAAGTCTGCTTTAACATTAAAACAAGCTGAAGTTGGTTTTATCCAGTTTAACAACACTTCCAAACAGCTGTTTTCCGTCAAGAAAATATTTGTGAAAAATCTGCTCGCATTGCACAATATTGAAATGGATTTTGAATTTTGTTATTATTTTAATTAATTTTATTAACAAAAAAAAAATACATTTTGCCTTCCTTTTTTAATAAAGTTTAAGTTTTTCACGGTTTTCTATTGCAAATCTTAATTTACACATTTTTATTTTTTCAGCTAATATAAAATCAGCTGTACAATGTTGCCACATGTTTATTTTTAGTACAAAATGAATGCAGACATTTCGTACATTTGATGTGATACCTATTTAAAGCCGGTTCAACTTAAAACTGGCTTTTATTCTGACTATAATAGCAAATTAGAAATTAATAGGTTTTTCATTTAAAGTCGATTTTTAAAGAAACCCGACTTTAGTGCGGGACTATGATTACGGGCCATTGATTTGCCTTCGTATCACTTAGAAAAATAAAACATTAGGTTAGGTTAGGTCGAACGGAGAAAGAAGCATCGAAATGCAACCTCATATCGCTACGATATACACCTAGGCCTTTGCTGGGCCTGTTGTGCGCTCCCTAAGAACATGGAGATTGTTAACGTCCGGTTTTCAGAAACCTGGTTTCCCGGACGTAACTCCTCAAGGTTTTCCAGTCGACGTTCCTCAGGTATTCCAAGTCAGATATAACATCGCCCCCGAGGTGCCTGGATCTTAATTCTGCAAAAGCCTGGCAGTGGCAGAGAAAGTGCTCCAGCGTTTCGCTCTCCTCGCCACACGCTCTACACTCGTCAAAATCTGCCCGTCCAATCCGGTACAGTTGTGCCCATAATCCTGCATGACCAGTCAGAATACGTACCATCACACTGATCTCGGATTTATTTGCATTAAGAAGGCCTCTTGTCCTCTTCTCGTCTGGGCAACCCCACAAAATCCTAGTGGTCCTGGCCACCGTCCCGTTGTTCCAACAGGCCGTGTGGGTTTCTCTTGCCCACGACTTTAATTCCGTTGCCTCAAACGGTTTTGCGTTCGCCAAGTTAACTGCCTCGAGTTCTCTTCCCCCGACGGCTAGTGTATTGGCCCTCTCGTTCCTGGCTATCCCCGAGTGGCCCGGTACCCATATAATATGGATCCTTCCCCCAGAGGAAAACTCAGTAAACTTAACCCTACTAGCTGATATCGCCCTAATCGCCCTTTGGCTATCGGTGAATATGTTAGCGTCTACTCGCCCCATATTCGATTCAATCCATCTCACACACTCCTTAATAGCACGTACTTCCGCTTGGAAGCTGGTGTTGTGATCAGGAAGACGGTAGGATATCTCGGTCTCCGGGTTCTCAATATAGACACCCATACCCGTTCTATTCCTCAACTTAGATCCGTCTGTGTAGCAACAGATCCCCACGGGCATTCGCCCCAGAGTTCCGCTCGACCATTCTCCCCTATCAGGGATCATAGTCTCGCAGTTTCCGACAATTTCCGTCTCCGGTATGCGGTCGGGCATGTCAGATGAGTGTGTGTATCCGGGCAACGTGCCCAATATACACTAATTATCTGCTCTGAAATCACCTATATATAGATCGCCAAGAGATAAGAGGCGTTCGGCCGCGAGTGCCGCCTCTTACATCACCTGCGTTTCGATTGGTGGTATATCCACTAGTGTCTCCAGAGCCTTAGTTGACGTGGTGCACATTGCCCCACTTATACCCAAGCAACACGTACGCTGGACCCCCTGAAGTGGTCTTTGTTGCACATTTTGTCCAAAGAAGTCCACCAGATTACAGATGCATACGTTGAGATCGGTCTTATTACGCTCCTGTAAAGCCAGTGTATCATACTCGGACTTAGGCCCCATTTCGGGCCTATGGCCCTTCTACATAGCGCCCAACACCGGCTCGCCTTGTTGGTTCTATCCTCTATATGGTGTTTCCATTTTAGTTTCCGACCAAGGATTACGCCTAAGTACTTAACCCTGTCGGTCACTGGTATCGTCCTGCCTGAGAAACGTGGTTCCCTGTAGACAGAAATTTTCGTTCTCCCCGTGAACAGACATATTTCCGTCTTCTCTAGGTTAACGTTTAGGCCCCTAGGCTGAGCCCAGCCGAAGGCCGTGTTTAGGGCCGCCTCGGCCCTTCTGCACAAATAGTTCGAATCCTTGCCCCTTAGAAGTATTACAACATCGTCTGCATAGCAGACTGGTTCGAATCCCTCTTCGGACAAGGTCCTTAGGAGACTATTTATCGCGGTTACCCATAGCAGTGGAGATAAAATTCCACCCTGTGGCGTTCCGCGAAGTACTCTTCTCCTAATAGTTACACCGTACATTTCGCAACTAATCCATCTATTCCTAAGCATGTGGGTGATCCATTCACTAAGTGCCCGGTCAACCCGAAACCGGCTCAAGGATCGGATAAGAGTATAGGTCAGTATTAGTACGTTCGTAAATGCAGTAAATTTGTACATCACTGCGGCAGTTATGCCAAGTTTTGATGCTGATGCGTGATCAGCTGTTGCAGATGCTTTCATATTGTCCAACAACTGCACAATGTTTGCTTTTTAAAACGTTTGATGAAAAACATGTTCACAATAATATTATCAAATATTATTGAAAACCTTGATGGTAAAAATTACAGCTTTTTGTTAACTTATAATAAAAAAAGAATTTAAAGAAAGATGAAACGTCTTATGATCATTAATAATCAATTAAAACGAAAAAAAGGCGGATTCCTAAAATAAAAAATTAATATTATTGAAAATCTTGACAACTTTTTCGGTCTTAGACCTGTTCCGAAATTTTATCGGCATCGGCGGCGGCCGAAGAATTTTGAACCTTATATACCGGTGGTCCGAGAAGGACTGACCATCCGAAACCCTCTAATTCCGGATCTCGTCTATAAGGTCCTCAGAGTAAAAGGTTATATCCAATACTTCTTCCCTGATCCTATTGACAAAGGTGGCCTTATTCCCTACGTTCAACGTAATCAAGTCTTTTGTATTCAAGAAATCTATGAGGGCCTGTTCCCTACGATTGGTGTTAGTACTACCCCAAGCTACATGATGAGAGTTAGCATCACAACCTACTATAAGTTTCATACCTTTTCTTTGCGCCTCCTCAGCCAGTTTCATCAACTCCGACGTGGGTGGAAGTGTCGGAGAGTCGAAGGGTAGGTAAACAGCCGCAAGGTACGTATTGCTACCCCTTTGCTTCAGCACCGTTGCATCCGACGTTGACAACCCTGTTGAGAGAAGAAAACATAAGTTTTTATGACATAGGATACAAGTTCTCGGACGAGACCCTGTATCAAAGTATAAAAGTTGATAATTAACATGGTTCAACCCAGAAACCTTGTTCCGAGTGGTCCAAGGTTCCTGGATTAAAGCAATGTGTATCTTACCTTTGTTTATTTTAGATATCAGAGCGTTGGTTGCCGTCTCGCTCCGATGGAGGTTTATTTGGATGACCTCAATCATGGCCCTCCAAAAGTCTGTCTTCCTGCGAGTTAGACATAACCCCCTCGCTTTTAGGATTTGAGTCCTCCGTGACTGCTAGTGTTTTCGGCACCGCATCCTGTGTCACCTTGTCGGGTTTGACCATGGCAGCCCGTCCAATGGGTATCTTCCCGTTTTTGAAGAAGACAGCTTTTGAGGCGAAATAAGCCATACCTTTATTCTTGGCGAGGCTAGCCATGGAGTTCTGGTCGATGCATATCACAAGAAGATTACCCTCAGGGTCCTCTTTCATATGAAAAACCTCCCATTTCTCCACGGCTAGTTTAGCGTTTTGGCTGCCCAGAATTTCCAGTATGCGCTCATTCGCCAGTTTGCTGCCCCATCCTTTGGACTTCAAGAGCATCGGAAGTTCCTTCCTCTTCACTAGTCTTAGTTTAGCGCCGTCCCAGGAAGGAGGGATGCTCTCCACTAAGTCCTTCATGGTGCAAGCACATTGGTGTGATGCCAGCCTCATGATCATCAAACCCCTGATGAACCCGCTGCTAACGCTCTCTATGGGCTGTTTTCCTTTAGACGCGATTGCGTGGTCCACTATCTTATTATTGACCAAGTCTTCGACTTTAGCCTGTTGGTCTGCTGGGATTTTGCCTGTTGGATTACCAGCGTCATATACTGCATAGCATAGATCGTCCTGGTATTTCTTTTTGGCAATTTTGGCATAAGATGGCGGCTCTTTACCTCTTTCAGCGTCTAGCTTCCTCTTCCGCGTCGGGGGAGGCTCCTTAACAGGTGCCCTTCTCTTCGGGGGAGCTCTTTTTCTTCTTGGGCTTATTCTCAGTATTCAGCTCTTCAGGAGATCTGATTCTCTTCGTCACAGAGACGGAAGGAGGATCCGATACCATCGGAGTGTCCTGGGATTGGCCCAATATGATTTCTGGTGCATCTTCTTTAGCTTCCTTCGTTGTGCCCCAGATAGCCGTTTTTTGGGTGTTGATAACATGGCTATGCTATCGCTGTTTTTTTTTTTGAGGATTCGGTGTCGGACCCCTCACCCTTATTCGAGGGCTGAGGTTGCTTTAAGCCCCCTCTGAGTACGTCCTTCTTTTTCACCTCCACATTTTTGCCATAGGCATTATGTACGCTTGTCACATTACTTGCTACTGAGGCCAAGGTACCCACCTCCGTAGCAGTTTTATGCTCACGATCGCAGAATGACGAAGCCACATGACTCGCGAGCAGATCAAAACTTGCCGCCGGTACTGGATTATTTAAGCCCTGCACCGCAACTTTTGTATTATTATTATTCATTTCCATGTTTTTTTGTTGTCAATTTTTTGGTCCGCGGGGAATACTAGATTCCCTAAGGTAAAGGGCATTCTGCCCCCTCTCCCCCATAGGTGTAGCCATGGTTGGGAAAGGACAGAATGTCCATCACCTCTCCCTATCCGCTACCTGGGGACGCGTCCGGTAGGAGAAATTGACAAAAACACCCCCGGAAAAAATAAAACATTACGATTTAAAGTTTATAAAAATTTGATTATTTATAACACAAATAATGCTTAATTTCATACTGAAAAGTTGAAATTCAAGTTACATAACTATTGAAAACACCAAAAGTTGCATACAAATCCTGCGAGAAAAGGACCTATCTCTGAACAACTAACTTTAAAGAACACATCACACAACCAACGCAAAAGAACATGTCATGACTTTTAAACCAGTCACGAGGTATGAACTTTGGGAGCCGGTCCTATTTTAACTTATCTCGTGATATATATTTTCGGAACCGGTTCAGTTTTCACCTATCACGGGACAGGTCCCAATTCCCAACAGACACTGATTGTGACTGCCATGCCCGAAAGCTGCATAGATAATATAGTAGCAGTGATCATGTTGCAACCAGGTTTTTTCTGCATGCAGTATATGGCATACATCAGATTGCTCTTGGACTCCATTGGAATCTGTTGGTACCAAAAAGTATAAAGAGTATAGGGAAAAGTTCCATAGTTTGGCTGCAATAAAGACGAGTTTTGGTCGTCAACTTTTATTACTGTCTAGCAGTTGTGCCACAAGTAATTAATAAAAAAACTAGTTATGTATCAATCACAATGTGTTATGTTGCAGAACTTATAGGGAATGAATAATTCCGTAACATATCATATAACTGTTGCAAGTGAACGTGTCACAGAGCAAACGAAAATTAGTTAGCATGTAACCTGTCAATATATTTTCCGCGTGTCTCATATTAAGAACGTGTTTCTGAAAGCCCAGTCCAGTTACTGAATTTATTTATTATTTATTTATTTATTTATTAATTTTTATTAAACATATAATTACAAATTATATCTTAATACCCTAACCGAGCACTAGCAACGAAGGCTATCGGCTCGTTGTAGCGAAAACAGACCAGAGCCTCTGGTGGGAATCGAACCCACGACCCCCGCTCCTGCAATGTTTATTACAAAAGAATTTATAATTTTTTATATTTTGCGATTTTAAACTATTTCCTCAAAAATGCGAATATTTTTAAAATTTTAACAAAAATGAAGAAAAAAAGTTGTTTGCTATTTAATTAAACAACAAATTAATACTAAATTTTCAAATTAAGGGTGGGGTTAAAAGCAGGTCTGTGGAGGCTAGTCTGCCCCAGACAGTCCTATTCACGCTAATGCTCTAAGACGAAGTTTTACTCTTTGGCTGCCAATGTTTTTTCGACTTTTCCATTAATTTTACTCTCAAAATCGCATCCGATCGCCAAAAAAATATTTTTCCAAAAAGAGAATCGTTGATCGTTGACCTTCTGGAATTAGTGCGAATTCAAAAAGATTTTTTTTTAAGTTCTCAAATTTTAGTTGTTCTTCTCCCGCAGAAAATTCAATGATTTAGAAAAATATTTAGACTTAAAAGATTTTCAAGTAGTATCAGGTTTTCTACGACTAAAAAAACATAAGTGGCTGCTAAATTTTTATATCTAATAAGGAGGACAAAAAATTTGTTTTGTAATTCACTTTTTTAAAATGAATTAAATTTGACTCGAATATCATTCCATAAATGTATTCGAGGCGTATTGAGGATTATCGTCAGAAAATGTTAGTTTAATCTTCCGTAAACACATTTTGATTTAATACAAAAAAACTTAGATGTCCCTTTAAAAATTGCTATTTGAATATTTAAAAAATCTATTATTTAAAAAAAAAATCGCTAATTTTTTACGGGCCTATATGGATATGTTAATCTATATAATAACAAACATTAACATATTGGTTAGAATAGTATCAAAACTGCGAAAATTATTCGATTACATTATTACATAAAATTTTACACACACGCAACTACCGCAAATTCTTTTAAAATAAGCTGAGCTAGGGTGGAGTGTTTGAGCAACTTTCAGCTTAAAATTTCGCAAATTATTGACTTATGAAAATTTTCGGATCGTTACATGTTTTGAATTAATATATATTAATCAATGAATCAACTTTAACAAATCATTCCGACAAAAAAAATGGTGTATTTGATATATATTTCACGAATTTAATCATAAAAAAATTATTCTATCGAAACAAAATAAATTTAATATAAATCATACCATATCCCACTTAATAAAATACCAAATAACTCCTTAAAAATTAATCGCAGACTTGCGAAAAATGTTTGTAGATAATTCTGAAAATGGAGTAATATAAATTAAAGAAATAAAGTCTAAGAGCCAGTATTATAGTAACAACTTATTTGAATTTTTGACTTAAATTTTGCAACCATTTCATACTTGGGACACTGGTAATTTTACAGCAATTACCACTTTTTCAGGCACTGAATTATATGTTACACCAGTTTTGTGACATGTCCCTCATTTATTTATTACAGATTTATCACATTGTATAAATCGACACATTTCCCGTAGGGTGTATATCCATATCCATTTTTTCTAAAAATATATAGAAGGTAAAACAGAATTTATTCACTGTGTAATTTGAACGACGCTTAACGTTAACTAGTCTAGAAATAATAGAATTATTAAATGGAGGTGAAAGTATAATAGTATGTTAGTAGCCGAATTTAATTTTTGAATTAAAAATATTTTAAATTTTAGAGAGGACTGTTAATCCATAATGTACATTCCTTATTATAATTATTTGAATAAGTTATTAAAATAAGAATTATTTTTGTAACAATATTTAAAGAAAACAAAAAAAAATTATCTATCTATCTAATATATAGATAATATTTAGCTCAATAAATTTACATTTAATTATAACATAATTTATAAACAATGTTATCAAAAACTCAACAAATATGTTATATTGATATCGGATATTCACAAAAAATTAAAATACATTTTGGATATCATATTTTTAATAGCCAATATGAATTTAAGTATTTAAAATATAAAAAAACTTTTCCCATCATTTGAATCAAACTTTCGCTTTTTATTAGAAATTAAGTTGATATTTCTCGAACCAATAAAATATATATGTATAAATACTCATCTATGTATAATACTAATATACATGTTTATACATACATAACCCATACACGCTGTAATCAATTAAGTATTCAAAACCATGATATTTATTTAAGTTCTGATACTCATACTACGAGTATTGTTGCAAAGTATGTGACTCCGAATAAGAAATTTCCCTTTTTGTTTTTAACTATTACATTTCGTAGGCTGTCCACGTGCAAATTGTGGTGAAGTAAAAGAAAATACCTTTGTTGTAAAAGAAATATATAAATAAGACAACAACACTAAGATATAAAGGGTGATTTTTTTTGTTATTTGGGTTTTCAGTGTAAAAAAAGATTCGAGAAATGTGGCAATGCCAAAAATGTTCACTAAGGTTTGCCATTTCCTGATGAATAGACTAACAAACGAAGAACGTTTGCAAATCATTGAATTCTATTATCAAAATTTGTGCTGTGTGAGAAATGTGTTGCGTAAATTACGTTAATTTTATGGTGGTCATAATCGACCTACAGGCTATTGAAGCTATTGTAGCCAAATTTCGCACCAGTTTAACTTTATTGTACATTAATCCACCAACCCGTATGCGAAGAGTACATACCGAGGAGAATATTGCTGATGTATCGACCAGTGTCAATGAAGATCGCGATATGTCAATTCGTCGCCGTTACAGTCAAAGGAGCAAGGTACCGTGCGATGATTACCGATTATATTTTTTTGCCCAAAATGGAAGAATTGGACTTGGTTGACATGTAGTTTCCACATGCCACACGGCACGCGATACCATGAACCTTCTAAGATGCGAATTTGGTGAGCAATATGTAAATCTCATGTTTGACCCCTCTAGTATATTTTTTGTGGGGATACGTGAAGTCTGTCATTTACAGGCACAAGCTAGCCACAATTCAAGCCCTGCCATTGGTGAGATACCGGCCAAAATGCTAAAAAAAGTATACCAAAATTGGAGCTCACGGATGGATTACCTACGGCGTAGCCGCGGGTAATATTTACATTAAATAATCTTTGAAAAGTAAATGCCAGGCATTCATTTATCGCCCCAAATAAATATTTTATTCAATTTTAAGAATTTTTTGTGATTTTCTAAATTTGCAAAAACCAAACGCTTAAAAAATCACACTTTATTAATAATAAGGTTATATTAAAAGAAATTGGTTTTTAGATAGTTTATATTAGCTAAAAACAAACCAAATTCAAAATACAATATAAAAACATAAAGCAATTTGCATAATTTTATCTAAAAATATATAAGATATAAGTTTGTTGTGTATTATTTCGATCTGTAAGTTTGAATATTTTTTGTATTTTAGAATTATTCGGGTTCGAGATCATAATTAATAGAAGTTGGAAAAAATCGTAAGGAACAGCGCTTGGGGGACTACCACCCTTTCAACCTGTGCGACCAGGTCTTCGTCAGCCTGATTCTGAACCACTACCCCGACAATTTGTAGCTTATAAATAAAACACACTGAAAAAAAGGGATATGTGAAATTACTATTTTACAGTTAATGAATAGTAACCCGAACAAATCAGCTTTTTCTATCTATTTTTATAATTTACCGAATAATTCTAAACTAAAAAACAAGTAAAAAAAGGCTTAAATTCGACTGTGGCGAATCTTTGAATACCCTTCACCAATATCTTAAAAATGTTCTCTACTGTTTTTGATACAAATAATGTAAAAAACTTTTTTGGATACGAGAACAAATTTTACGGTGGAAAAAAATTTTGAGGTGAAAAGAATTTTTTGTGCTGAAAAAAAATTTTAGTGGTGAAAAAATTTTTGAGGTGAGTACAAAATATTATTCACTTCTAAGCGACTGGGGAAAAAAATATAAGAAAATATATTTTGTACCTCTATCTTCACATTTTCAGTTATAACTTTTTAATCGCTGGACCGACTTTACATGTCTAATATAGTATATAAAATACCACGTAGTGGAAATGACAAAGAGAATTGTGATAAGATATATATATAGGTAATTAAGAAATATAACAGAAATATTAATTCACAGAAGACAGCATTATCTTCTCATTGTTTTAAGTACAGGACATCATAATATAACAGAAATTTTACAGATAATTAATACGTAAGAAATAGTTTATTATATTTATTTAAAAAAATATTATATTAATAGATTTAGGTTTTTATATTGTTAGTTATTAATTTAATTATTATCATTTGTTTGATATGATTTTGTTCAAAGAATTTTTGCTTACTGGTATATTTGTTACCTAGGAAATATTTATTAGACAGGCATTTTTAAATTTTTTTTTCAAAACTTTCATTTTCTTTATAATTTCTCATAATTATTATTTCCTGAAGATGCTACACAATGGAAATATTGAAAAATAAATACTATTTTTGTAAAAAAACGAACGTTAAGCTCAAGGAATAAATTAATTTTTACTCAGCAAAAATGAAGCTGCCAAAGAAGCAATAAAAGCATTACTACTATGGTAAAGACATCACTTCTTTTCCGATGGTTTCATCGATGAATTTAACATTGGCGTGTCATAGGATGGAAGTATTCAAATATAGCTACTTCCATACTCTTACTTTACTATAAGGAAGCAGTGACAATGCAATGATGCATGAGTGAAAAATGTTCATATACTTTGTAATATTTAAGCTTTGATGAAAATGTAATTTATAATTCTGCATCAGTGAAAAAGCTTTTTTGGCAACTTTAAATTATTTTTCAAAAATTTTAATGAATGTTTGGATAAATTTAAAATATTTTTGTATAATTTAAAAACTGGTTGGACAATTTTGAAACATTTTAATACAATTTTAAAATATTTTTGAACCATTTTAAATAATATTTGGACAATTTTTAAATTATTTTGGACAATTTTAAATAGTTTTTACACAATTTTAAAATTATTTTCATTATTTTAAAACATTTGTACACAATTTTATTGGAAAATTCTGAATTAAAGTTGTAAATTGTGTAGGGTGAAATAAAATACAAAGTGCAAAAATGCACAGATTGTGCCGCCATAACTACTTATAGCTGAAAACTGCATTAAACAAAAATATAAAAATGATTTAATAAAAAAATTTTAAAAGGTCTTCAGAACTATTTTCACATTATATTTTTGACTTGAATAATCAGAAATCAATATTTTCAATAAATGCTTTGGATTCAGAAAATATACTATCACGTATGCTTTAGAAGCATTGAAGAGTGATTTTTTCAGATATGCATCGGAAGATTTGGGAGTTCCTTAGAATAACACCAAAAACTCATACAAGAATGTTAACTGAATATAAGGAAGCAATGAAAGAAGTTATATCCACAGTATGACTACCATTTTTATTTTGCTGGGTAATTATAACTTTACGTTTATAAATCATAAAATGCGTTATTAAATTATTGGTTTATAAAAAATAGGTTCTAGCTAGTAAATATTTGATTATTTCACGATTAGCTATTTAATAATATTATTAGCTGTAACCATACTGTGGTTAAAAAAATTCTGACTATGAATAAAATATGATAATTATAGAACTATAAAATGCTGACAACAATCTTTAAATAATTCTAAATCAAATAGAACTTGGCTTTGATATTTATAGTCATAATAATGTCTTGTTTTCATAAAAAAAATTAAATCAGTTCAGTCACCCATGTAAGAATGATAATATATAATAATTTTTACCTGGGGGGTTTTATTTTCGAAAATGCCTTATACATATAACATTATAATTAACAGTAATTAATTAATTTTCGAAATAATTCATTGTCAAAAAGATTCTATATTTAAAGTTTTTATATTTTTTAATTCTTTTCAATAAAAACAATAACATATTTAAAAAAAATGTTAATTTCTTCTAAAATAACGATTTTTTTGTGAAAAAGGATTAAGAGTATTCAGAAAATAATTGCTTATAAGAAAAGGTATGTAGGACCTGTAGAACCTAAGAAAACGTTTCTTGTACAAAATACTAGATTTTTAGAAATTATTTTGATAGAAACATTTTTAGATTCTATCGACTTTTCCTTAAAGTAAAATTCTCAGTTTCTGCAAACTGTTTCTTAGATAAAAATTCATATATTCTTAATAAAAACTTAGATTCTAAGGCTTTGTATCATGAAAAATACTTAGATTGTAGGGACTTTTTCTAAAAGAAAAATTCTGAAAACCTTGGACTACCTCAAAAAAAATTTAAAAATGTCCTTAAAATCTAAGAATTTTTCTATTATAATCTAAGATTATAATAGAAAAATTTCTATTAAAAAGTCCTAAAAATTTAAAAATTCTTTTTTTTTTGAAATATTTTTCTTTAGAAAATGTCCATAGAATCAAAGAAGTTCTTCTGAAAATGTTCTTAATATCAAATTTTTTGTTTTGGAAAAACTTTTCTTAAATTTAAAGAACTTTATCATAGTTTCGGATCAAAATATAATTGTAGAAAATATTATGTTAAAATTACACTGTGCTACAAAAAAAAATTGCAAGAACTTGTAAAATGGCCTAGTGCAGGTTGTAGGTCTAGCTGAGTGTATTATATAACCGGTTTTATAAGTTGCAATATACCCGAAAAATTTCGAGATATGGGGAAAAGAATATTTTTTGGGCTGGCGCACTTAAACTTTTCTAACTCAGTAATTTTTTAACCGATTTCAAAACGGTCAACGGGATTAATTAGATATGAACGTGCTCTTTTCAATATATATACTTCCCGTATACTATGAATATAAATATGTAGAGATTTTTTTAATAATATAAAAAGTTTTTCATTTTTTTTAAACTTTTGCATTTTCTACGAGGTTTTTTTTCGAATCTTCTTTCAAAAAAACAATAATCTCAAAGTCAGTGTCCTTCTGAGTTTTCTTTAAAGAATCATGCCTTATAATCTTGGGATTTTGTTTCAGAGGAATGTAACGACTCTATAAAAAAAACAATGTCAGAGTGTTCAGTGGAAGTAAACCCTTATTTTCTTTATATGACACTGTCCAGAATAAATAAAAAAAAATCATAAAAAAACAAGAGTTGCCTTCAAAAAAATTCAATAACAAATTCTAAAAAAAATAAAGTAGAACTTGAAAAATTAACTTATTTGAAGGAAAAATTTAAATGAAAACGGCGCCAGATACTTTTTACCAATATTTAATAAAATTTTCCTTGAAATTAAGAAACAAATTTTACTTAAAATTTGGCCAAAATTCAAATAGACAAATTTTACTACTGAGAAATAAATTTTTATTTGAAAACAGTAAAATTTCCTCCTAATTATTTCATACATCATCTAAAATTTTACTGTTAGTTAGGAAATGTTTTCTTGGTTTTAAGAAAAAAAAAATAAAATTTTTATTTAAGTTTATTAGTGATTTGGCAACCCTGCACTGAAAAGTCAAACAGTTTTTTGTTTATCGTTCTCTATATTTTTATAAATATTCTGATTTGTTTAAATATAAAAAAAAACAAAAAAGTTAATACAAGTTATTTAATGATCTATTGTGTGTACTTTATTTATTTTGTGATGCCTTAAAGTAAAATGTAAAAACAAAATAACATTTTCTATACAAAAACAATTTTATTGATCCTAACGTTAAATTTTATGGATACACAATAAAGGAGCCTAAAACAAACTTAGCCGGATATTTTTGAAGATAACACTCCAAAGAAACATTATAAAATCAACAAGATGAGTACCAATGCAACAAATGCTGCTACTAATTTGCCAACATCAATGTGGCTGGCCACAATAACAAAGCTGCACCACCGACAGCCGATTGTTTTTCGTGGGCAGTATTTGATAGCAAGCTAAATAGTGCAATAGATGCAAAATTGGAAAACGTTGTGAAAAAGGATGACCTTGTCCCTATTTCTACTGAAATCCAACAACTGCGCTGTGATAACACCCGTCTCCAGAAGGAAATCCAAGTAATGAAAAACAGACTGGAACTTGTTGTTAAAGCAAGCAGAAGCAACAATATCGTCATAAGTGGACTCACAAGCAATTTTGTACCCGAAGCTCTAAGTGAATTCAATGAAATATGCTCCACCACTCTTAAAGTATCCGTCAATGTTGTCGAGGCCCGAAAAATAGCTTCTGGAAAGCCTTTCCTACTTTTCTCAACTCGCCCATGGAAGTAAACGCCATTATTGCTGAAAAACGTTTTCTTGTTGGCTCTAAAACATATGTCGACAAAGATTACACAACTGACGAACGATCCAAAAAGTATTTTCTACGTCAAATTGGTAAAAATGTCAAAAAAGCTGACAAACGTGTAAAAGTTCAACCAAACCATTCTCTTGGGTAGGGGAAAAAGTCATTGCTATTAACAAAGCGGATGCTGAATTTTTACGCAATTTGTTGGTAAAAGTAAACTATGAATGTATTATCGATGTGAAATCTCAATTATCCAGTACTGTTCCTGCTTCTACCTCTTCAAATACAGCTAGCTCAAATTAGCAAACAGAAGTGTGGCGATTGGTTTCTTATAATACTGCCAACCTTAATACAAAATTAAAATTTGGAAACTTTTTCACATATATTAACAATTTTGATATAATTTTTCTCTTTGAAACGCATGTTCTTGCGGATAAACGTAAATAATTTTCTAGTTTTTTTAAAGATTACGTGCTTTACTGGGTGGATGCCACAAAAAATCATAATATGGGCTGAGCAATCGGTGGTGGGTTGTATGGTTTAAAGAAAACCGTAAAAAATAAATGTTCACGAAATAGCCGATTCATAGAAAAACTTAGCCCCTAGCCAGGCTTGTAGCGCAAGTACAGTGATTGTGGTGTGACTGATACATGTTTGAACTGGTACAACCCTTTCTAGAGGCTAAGTTGTTCTGTAAATCAGCTAAGAATTTCGTGGTCTCGACCAAGAATTTTTTTGTAGTCGCACCATTTGGCATCTTGGGTGGCTAAAAATTTGGTAGTTTGTTCATCCTGGTTTAAAAGTCCTTGGTTATATTATCTTCCAAGTTTAATGATGTCAGTTTTTATTTCATTCCATGTTACCTAAATTGCACAAATTGGTCACATGATTTTGAAATATTTGAAAATTCGTACAACTGCTGGTAATAATTTTATTAAAAAATGTTTTGATCCCAAAAATTATTGGTATGATTCTCAGCGCGAAAGGACTAGTAAACGTATGCTCAAAAAACTCAAAAAGTACCGTAAATAAAATTTAGAAACTGACAGAAAATCTTACGTAGGAAGTAGGTCAAAATATTCAAAGTTATGTGAGGAGAAAGTTAAGATACAAAATCAAAAATATAGAAAAGTTAAATGAGGTTAAAAATATCGGCGATTGGTGGAAATTGACTAATTCAATGAAAAACAGCAAGCCTAAATTGGGAAACAATTTGGGTAATTTCGATTTTTGTGACTACTTCAAATCTCTCTTATCTAATGATGATTATGATCGTGACATTTTATGGTCTATCACTAACACTATTGATCCATTCCTTGACTCACCTTTTGAGCTTGTCTTAGTTCTAAAAACAGCCAAAACAAATAAGGCCCAGGCCATGAAAGAATTAGTTATGAATTCTATCAAAACGCTCCATTATGTTTTCTGAATGAGGTCCTATCATTATTTAACAATATCTTTTTGCATGATAACATACCAGATTCGTTCCGTAACTCTATTATTCAAGAAGGGTGACGTTAATATGGTATCAAATTATAGAGAATTATTTCTCCTAGACACGAATTATAAAATTTTCACAGGCTTAAATCTCAACCGTATTAGCTGAGGTGGTATCGTTGTTGGTGGGACTGTAGTAAAAGTATTATTATACGCAGACGACATTGTTTTGATGTCAGACTCTCCAACGATGCTACAGAAAATGATGTACTATACACTTATTGCAGCCAATGGTGCCTGATAATAAATCTAACTAAGTCCAAAATAATGATATTTATATTAGCGGTAGAGACGGAACGACAAAATACTTTTTGGATACCGCAATATGTATTGATATTGGAACTACTTTTGATATTGAGACTTGGAGAGGAAATTTTCAGTATCATCACAATCGTATACTTTATTCCGTAAGAAACTTGGAACGCGCTAAATTTACCGTAGGTGCCAGAAACTCCCGATATCATGATTTGTACCCTACATTGCAATACGACTTTCGGCCATACTCTTGCGAAAACTGCTCAGCACACCTCGTAAGCTTGGTGTTAAAAGCTAGGGGTGGTCTACTCAATTTAAATGCTCGTGCATTTTGTTGCAACAATGTAAGCATATGTACACTGTGTGACTATAATGAACTTGAAAACACTTATCATTTACTTGGCAGGTGCCCTATTTTCTCTAATTACCGTTTAACTTTTTTTGAAAAAAGATTCCTACCAGTTGAAGAGGTTCAAGAAGTATTAAATGGCAAAGATTATATGCGCTTATATAAATTTTTATTATACGGTTTAAAATATAGAAATCTTATAATAACTGAATTTCGCTCAATTTAAATGTAATTATAACTTGTATTAACTAACATAAGCCAATCAGACACACAACATTTTTGCTATGTCTTATAAGAAAAAATGTAAAAGTATTTATGTATTATAATTTAATTTTTCAATAAGCATAATCATCATCATTAGTTCCCTAAAATTAGGAAAATATTTTCTAACATCAAGTTAAATATCATTCCTTTTAAGTGAAAATTATCCTTAAATTTGATAAAAATGTTCTAATAAATATGAAACTCTATCTGTGGTAAAGTTAATATATTTTACTATATATTTTAAAGTACTTTACACTCATTGTGTTAGAATTTTCCTGCTTTCGGAGGACTTCCGCTTTGTGAGGACACTGCTCTTAACAAGCTGTTTGCTATACATTTTTGTCTTTAAATTATATTGAATTATACTAAACTCATGTATTTAAAATATAAATTACATTGTATTAGCAAAAAGGCAAAGAAATTGAAAAAATGTACTGCAGGATATCCTGAAACGAAATAAATTGTGAGAAAGTTAGATCCTTTTCATAGTTAATTAACAGTTATGCTTGAGAGAACTACAAAAAGGGACACCCTAAGTGACACACGGCATCTATGGCTAAAGAACACTGGGGGTACTTTGTCTTCTTAAATTAACTAATTTAAGGAAATTGTTGCAAAAATACAAAATATCACACTTACATTTGTTGTTATTATTTGAAAATGGAAAAATGTTATAGGTTTTTTTATGAAATGTTTAGCATAAACTTTAATTGACATATACAAATTTTAACTTTTTCTATTATTAAGTGAAAAGAAAAATAGTTTTAGTGCCTTTGATAAATATAAAGTTTAATAGACGCAACCATTATTATAGGAAAGCCGTTATGACGTAATGTATAAAATGTGCTTGCGATGTTTTGTATTGTAGTCAGCAAACAAAATTATTAAATAAAAGCGCAAATTTGATTTTTTTTACCTTTTGCTAACAAAATTTTAAAATATATTTTAAGCTATTTTAAGTTCAATATTTGAGACTGTTAAGATAAGAGATGGGCACATGAGCTGTTTTTGACTCACGCACTATCACGAACCAAAAATTACAATCATGCACGATAATTTTTTTTAATGGTTACTTTAATTTGTTTCCTTTAATTATATTTTTTCTTGCAAATTAGGTAAACTAACTAGTTTTAATTGATTGTTTTTTTTTGAAAAGAATATTGAAAATTATTTAAAAGTTTTCCAATAAAATAAAAAACTTTTACTTGAAAAAAAAAAAAAAAAATATTTTATTTAAATTTTTAAAATTTATTTGAACTAAGTTGAATGAAAATTTACCTTAGAAATAGTTAAAACTTAATATATTTTTATTATTACATAGGAAAAAATTTTTACTTTTTGTTTTTAATTGCCGGAACTAATTTTTAGAAAACAATTCTTAAAAATTAGAAAGTGGTAGACTTAAAAACTGAACTTAGAAATGGCTTTCTGAAATTTAGTTTATTTTACTACTCGCGAAATAAAAATAAACACACAAGTACTTTCTCATTTTAAGTTAGACACATTTTTGAACTAAATGGGAGTAAATTATCTTCTAATTTTTTTTTAACTAAACTTAGTTTTATTACATTTAAGTATGCAAATTTCTTAAAACTGAGATGTTTTTCTTAAAAATTAACAAATTTTTATGTAATATACTTGTTTTTTCCTAAAATCAAGAAATATTACTTAAGAAAGGTATGAACTATTTCTGAGTATATAAACTATTTCGTTTTTAGCCGAACATAAGAATTTTTATTCATTTTAAAAAAATTTTTATAAGTTTTAATAAAATTTTACTTAAATTGAGGAAAAATTTTAAACTATTTTAAAGGAAATTTTGGATTAATTTTTAGTTCATTGCTTTTTTGAGTGCACACTGATTTTTGTGTGTTTGTGCAATTAAAAATTCAAATAAGCGAATTCTTTTGTCTAATCAAATTAATTCTACTAAAGTTCCTACTTCATCAAAATTTTTTGAAAAATCAAATTTGAAACAAAATTTCATGTTATTTTTTTTAAATGTTTTCATACAATTTTAAATGCAACAGTTTTTTTTTTTTAGAAAATACAGCTTTCGAATTTAAAGTAATTTTTTATAATTATTTTATAATATAAGTAACGTCATAGTGCTTGTTAGGAATATACCTAGTCACGTGTTTCATTGCTAAGGAGAAAAATATATATTTTAATAGGTTTTTTCTTAAAGCTCTGCTTAGATGAGATCTGATGAGATCTTTTGTTAGCTCGAAATACATGTACACGGAGGTTGAAAGGTCGATTTAAATTTTTTGGACATTAAAATATAATTTTTTATTATTTAAAATTTATTTGTTAAAGAAATTAAAACAAAAATAAAATTGACTATAATATTCCCTAAAGCCTATATATCATTTGCTTTGATTCAGTCGATTTGAAAAGAATTTAATTGTATTTAAGTTGATGTTTTTTTCTACGATTTTCTTGCCAAAGTTAAGAAAATTAGGAAGTTTTAAGAAAAATAACAGAAAAATTCCTATTAAAAATTTAACCGGTTAATCGACCTATTTTAATCGATTATGAGTGCCAAATAATTATTTGAGTTTTAAATTATTTTTTCGACATTTGCCGAAATAGAGGCGATTAATCGAGGAATCGGTTAATCGATTAACCGAATTGGAGACACTAGTTACCAACCAAGAACTTGGTTAATTCTGAATTCATAATGAACGATAAGTTAGGGAAAAAATCAATAATGTTTTCATTGGATGATAATGTGTTAACTTTTTGATTATAACTTGAAAATAATTTAAATCAATAAGAGTTTTTTTCCATTATCATAATATTGAAAAAAACTTCATTTAAAACTCGCTTAAATATGTTTTCCACTAGAGAAAATTTAGGTTCTAAATATCTGAAAGCTGTATTAATTTGTCAGCACTATAATCAAATTATCATTTGTTCTCCCACCAAGAATTTGTTTAGTTTTTTCATGGTTGGCTCAGCACTGTTTTTTGTTTGTTTATTTTATATGTTTAGTTTTTGTTCGATTTTTATTTCGAAATTTTGAGGAAGTCGCATTTGTATATTAAAAGAGAAATGATGAATTTTTAAATTTTCTTTGTCATGTGCAAAAGAATAAAGACAAATTTTCGGTATTCTCAAAACATGATCTTTTGGGCTTTTGTTGTTGTTCATAATAAAATAAACAGGGTGTTTAATTAAAAGACATTTAAAGATTACCAAATGTTTCTGCAGCTCTATGAAAGTTAAATCACACTTAGATAAGGTATTTTAGCTGACTACCAAATTTGTTGCTAATCGATTAGTGAGGTTGCAAAAAAATAATTTCAAAGTAAGACTATCGTGTTTTTGTTGAGACGACCGAATTTTTGGTGTCACAGTTAAATTACTGTTATTAAAATGCATTTTCTCTTATCATAATAGAAACTGTATAACACACCAACTGATCTATTCTGTTAGAAAAAATTCGGATGCCACTAATCTCTATATATATTGAGTGTATGTAATTTGTTTCCTTAATCGCCCAAAAAGTACTATTTGGGGGTAAATCGACATCGCTTAGGTGCAATCATTGCTTAATAATCGCCAAAGGAGTAAAAATAATGGAAAGTCGTTTAAAATAACCATCAATTATAAACTGACAAATCGTTAGAAAGAACGATTTTCGTGGTTTGTTTTTCAAATCAAAAGTTTTTTATTTGTATGTAATAACAAAACACAACACACACTAATGTATAAATTTTTATCTTCTTTGTGTGTATGTATGTTTGAATAATTTCTTGTAATTTTTATTGAAATAGTTTTGTATTTAAACAAACTATTTTGATAAAAAACACAAAAAGGAATTATTTGAATTTCTATTTTTAGGAATAGAAAGCATAAAATTTTACATTTAACAGAAAATATCAACTCCTACTGAAAGTCTGTTTTTTTTTTAGTTTGTGTTTTATACGACTGATTCAAATAGTTATAAAATATATTTCCATGAATTTCAGTTGATTCTTCATTTAAAAACAAACTCTACGTATTACCTTTTAAATAAACTAAAGTCGGTAACGGAAAATATATTGTGAGTGTGGTCTATTTAACCCTTTAACTACTGGAGTCAAAATACGAGGTATTTTGCTATGAAATTTTGGTTCTAGTATCGTTTTGGACTAAAAAGCATGAATATGAAGTCCATTTGTTAAAATTAACCTGAAAACGCCAGGTAGAAAAAATAAAAGACAACCCGAAGACAAAAAGCTCGACTCAAACAAAAAAATTTGTTTCACAAATCAAACACGCAACAAATTATCAAAATACAGCTTAAAGCTACTTTCCAAAAAAAATTTCGAGTCGATTGAGCTGTTGGAAAGTATGTTTTTTTAGTTTAAATTTTGCACCAAAATCATAAATAATTTTCGTGTCTTTTTTGACAAAAATCTTGACAGAAATGGGTGTATCTATCAAACTATTCAACTGAGCGTGTTCAAACTGGCACAGTTCGATAGGTAAATTCAAACAGACAAAAACGTCGTTGGCGATTAGTGCACCAAAAATATTGCTTTGGATATAATTGGACTTTAGTGATGACCTTCTGTATACGGTCTTAGTGGTTAAAGGGTTAAATACAAAGAAATATATTTTCTATTTTTACAGACATTGCAGTTAATTCTTATGAGATTAAAAAAATTATATATATTTTTTAGTTAACTTGTTAACAATAAAAAACGAAATAAAGGAAAAACCATCACTATTAAAAAATGATTTTCCTATTTATCAACAAACATTTTGTTCGTGATCATTCTTCAACAAGCGCTGAACGGCAAAAATTTTTATTTACTTTGACGAAATGACAAGAAAGTAAAAGCCTTACGTCATATATCGTCAGCAACACGAAGTAGCTTATAGTGTTTTGTAGCCCATATACGCGTGTATAGGAATTTGAAATAATTCTTTTCACTGTTGTAGAGACTGGTCATATTTATTAACCCAAAACTGGTACGCATATCGGACCATTGAAGAAATTTTTTTTCTAGGCATTTGATTATTAAATAGTTCAGATTTAAGCTTATCGGTTCTATTTCCACCGTTCACTATAATGAAATAAGTATTTTCTATAGCCTGTAATTTAAAAAATTGAATTTTTAATAATTCACGCATAGCTTTGCACCCTGTTTAACTTACATATTATATTAACCCAAAAATTTTCTTGTTTTATCGGAAGAAATTATACTTTTTTGCCAAATATTTATTTTGTTTTTTCTTAGTTTATTGTTACCATTCGACACGTAAATGTTTTTTTCGTTGCTATCGTTTTTGGGATATTTCATGTACGGGTATAGTGTAAAAATATTTAAATTCAATGATAATAATTATAAAATAATTTAATTTATTTTTACATTACTAAGTATATATTTTTATTGACTTTATCAAATCAAAAATAAAATAATACTAATTAGGTGAGTTAATAATTGATGTATATTTTCGCTATTCTTGGTAATGTGTATTCAGAAATCAAATATTGCTCGCACGGCAGAGAAAATCTAATTTATCACAACATTTAGGCCCATTTTATAGGATTTTTAGTTAGCTACTAAATGGGACTTTAACTGATACATATTTCGTTGTTTCCCATATAAAATTTAATTTTAACTGTTAGTTAAATTTAAACTACACATTTATCAATTGGGACTCAGAATAAAAAAAGCCGAAAGGATATTGTTATCGGCAAGGGTAACGATATTTTCGATTATTTACGCAACGATATTTATTTATTGATATTTCATTTATCTCGGAACCGGTATCTTATTTAATTTATATCATTAAAGGTATTAATGATATAATGATAACGTTATTTGAGTTATTTCGGTCACATTATTTGAAAGGTCTTTGAAACCTACACTCACCAAAAAAAGTCTGTAATGGCAACTGAAAATTTTGCTGTTATTACGGGAAATTCTGCTAATTTGAGCCCAGCGGTAATCTTGCTAATCTTAGCAACACATGTCTGCTGACGTGTAGTACAATGAAATTAGTAGAAAAATTAGTAGCCGCTACTAAATTTTAGTAGACTTTTTGTAAAGTGGAATTTAAAATCTGTTTGCTAAAATCAGCAAAAAAAATTACTAAATTTTATTAATATTAGTAAAAGGCTTTGATTTTTTTTTTTTCTTATCGAGCATCAAAAATTTTGAATATATTTTTTAAAAAACGAATTAATCATTTTGTTTTAATTTGGTAATTTCTGTTTGAAAAATATTTTGGTAATTTTTTTTTTTTTTACTTTTAAGGTTAAATTTTAATTGTTTTTACATTCACCAAAAAAAGTCTGTAATGGCAACTGAAAATTTTGCTGTTATTACGGGAAATTCTGCTTATTTGAGCCCAGCGGTATTTTTTGCTAATCTTAGCAACACATGTCTGCTGACGTGTAGTACAATGAAATTAGTAGAAAAATTAGTAGCCGCTACTAAATTTTAGTAGACTTTTTGTAAAGTGGAATTTAAAATCTGTTTGCTAAAATCAGCAAAAAAAAATTACTAAATTTTATTAATATTAGTAGACGATGACCGTCTGTCCGTCTGTGTGTTGATATGGGTTTTCCGAAGACCACAGACATGACGAGGACTTGACTGTTATATATTTCTGTTAAATGTGATCCATTTCTGCTTGCTATTAAAAATCAGCCAGATCGGTTGATAAATGGCTGAGATATTAACAAAAAACCAGGACTACCTCTAATTTTTCCCGAAAAATTCCTTTGTTTTATATGTATGTTGAATATAACGCATTACAAACACATCAATTTCTTTTCTTTCACCTCTTCACCTTTTATACACACAACAAACACATACAAAGATTTATCATTTAAATAAAAACCAAACAAATCCCTATTGAACGAAAACTGTTCATTTAACTCTATAAACGATGATTCCATATAGCCTTCATAGCCGAGTCGTCTAAACGCTATGTCAAAAATGCTTTTTTTCTCTAAGAACGCGAGTTCGAATCTTGCTCAAGCACAATTCAACTTTTTTTGTACATTTTTTTTTTATTTTCTTAAGACTTTTTTTTTATTTTTTTGTTTTTTTTAACATTAAATAATTAATTTAAATAAAATTTTGTATTAATAATTAAATAATCCATAAATAGGCTAAAAACATCAAAATTTGTATAAAAACCCTCTGATACAAACAAAATACAAACGGTTTTATTTCTATTTTTTGCTCCAATTTAAAAGAATTTATAAACAGATTTTTAAACCATTTTCTCGTATATTAAGAAAATTTTATACATAATTTCCCTTTGAGTGCAACTATTTTAGGTCATAACTTACAATAATTTATAAAAAAAAATTATAAACTATTTTCTTTCAAATTTTTAAAATTAAGCTAAATAAATTAAAAATTTTTTGTAATAAAAAAGCGAAATAAAATCCCAAATACAAGTTTGCCTATATCAAAACTTTATTGTAGAAATAAAACACATGCAGTTCTAGTGATTTCTTTAACGATTTGCTGAACTTCTTTTCTTTCACCTCTTCACCTTTGATACACAAACAACAAACACATAAAAAGATTTCTCATTTAAATAAAAACCTAAAACAAATCCCTTTTGAACGAAACTGTTCATTTTAACTCTATAAACGATGATTCCATATAGCCTTCATAGCCGAGTCGTCTAAAACCCTTTGTCATAAATGCTTTTTTTCTCTAAGAACGCGAGTTCGAATCTTGCTCAAGACACAATTCAACTTTTTTTATTGCATATTTTTTTTATTTCTTGTGACTTTTTTTATTTTTTTGTTTTTTTTTAACATTAAATAATTAATTCAAATAAAATTTTATAACTAATAATTAAATAATCAATAAATAGGCTGAAAACATCAAAATTTGTATAAAAACCCCTCTGATACAAACAAAATACAAACAGTTTTATTTCTATTTTTTTGCTCCGATTTAAAAGAATTTATAAACAGATTTTAAACCATTTTCTCGTATATTAAGAAAATTTTATACATAATTTCCCTTTGAGTGCAACTATTTTAGGTCATAAACTTATAATAATTTATATAAAAAAAATTATAAACTATTTTCCTTCAAATTTTTAAATTAAGCTAAATAAATTAAAAATATTTTGTAATAAAAAAGCGAAATAAAATCCCAAATACAAGATTGCCAGCTAAATCAAACTTTTTTGTAGAAATAAAACACATGCAGTTCTAGTGATTTCTTTTAACGATTTCTAAAAAAATATTTTTTGGTCGAAAAAAGCTTTTTTTAGAACTAAAAAATATCCAAAGATCAAAATCTTTAGTAGAACATATTTGCTGGAAAGTAGTTATGACCAAAAACCTAAAAAATGCTATTTTCGGGAACCATAAATCTTTCAGAGTCCAAGTTTTATCACTAAACACAATGTAATTTTCCACTTTGTCCATATATAAACTTCACTATTTTCCCAACCATGGTGAAGGGGTATATAAGATTCGAATTTAGCCGCTCTTACTTGTTTAATATATGTAAACATTTTAAGGAAATTTAAGTTTGTAGGTGTAAGTTTTAATTAGAAATAACATTTTCTTCAATAACCACTTTTTTAAAAGTAGTAATATTTTTTGCTAATTTTAGCAAATCGGTTTTCAAAAATTTGTGAAATGATTTCTGAAATTAGCAACAAAAATTTGTTAATATTCTATAAAAATTCTGTAATTTGTAAAATGTAAATAGCAAAAAAGATTTGCTAAATAATAATTTTTTACTAAAAATCAGTACAAAATAGTAGAGTGGGATTGAAAAACTGTTTTCAAGTTTTTCTACTAACTTTTTTTTTCTGAGTGTATTTTTACCACGTCCACTGGCCCAAAATTCTAAAATGTACCTTATCAATGAGTTTAACACATACACAAAGTCGATGTTGAATGAGTAGTAAGTCAGTAACGCTTTTTATATAGAGATTAGACTGACAATATAATTTCCGTCACCGACTGTAGTTTATTTTAGAAGTAATACGTAAAGTTTGTTTTAAATTAACACATACACTAATTCGATGTTGAATGAGTGGTAAATCAGTAACGCTTTTTATATAGAGATTAGACTGACAATATATTTTCCGTCACCGACTGTAGTTTATTTAAGAAGTAATACGTAAAGTTTGTTTTAATTAAGAATCCATTGAAGTACATAGAAATATATTTTTTAACTATTTGAATCAGTCATTCAAAACCCAAACTTTAAAAATACGGACATTCAGTAGATGTTGATATTTTTAGTTAAATACAAAATTTTATGTTTTCTGTTTCTAAACAAAGAAATCAAATATAACTCCTTTTCGTTTTTTTTTTATAACAAAAAGGTTTGTTTAAATTAGATTTGGTTACGTAAACGATTTTTCACTCACGCACTATCACGAACCAAAAATTAAAATCACGCACGAAATTTAAATTTTTGCTTATGCTCACGAAATACGCTTCAATTCGAATTCGAAAAAATAGAAAAAAAAAACGAATAAAAGGAATAAAAGGAATAATCACGACAAAAAATCGACTCGTGCACGCTCAAACACGTGGCCACATTTTTCACTTATACACATTAACATAGATAATAAAAATATGAGCGTATGTGTGTTGTGTTTTGCAATTGCATTTAAATATAAAAACTTTAAAATTGCAGAAAACAAACTACAAAAAGATTTTCTTATAACGTTTTGTCCGTTAAATATTGAAGATTTTTTCGGCAACGATATTTATTTTTTAATATTTCAGTTGTCTCGGAACCGGTATCTTATTTCACTTGAAAATTTTTGTTTTTCATACATTAAGAACAAATATAATTCTTAACAGGTTTCAAAATTGCCAAAACCATTTCTGTAAAATTCGCTGTAAAATTTTATAAGATCGTCGGATGCTGCAAAAACCGCATATCAGAAATTAATGGCTCTTCCATTGTTACCAGCAAATTTAATAAGAACTGGCTGGGAGGACACACTCTTGAACGGAGAGCAGAAATTTGCATAATTTTTGAACTATTTTGAAAGGCCGTGGTTGCGCATCACTAAAATATTTGATTTATATAAAATGATTTTTATTATAATAAATTAAAATATTTCAATTTAGGTTGGCCCAAGTAACTTTAATGTTTATAAGGAGTACATTCGGATGTTATTGATTCCATGCAATATAAATGCGTATAATGCTGGACATAATCAACATTTCTTTGCTTATTTTGGAGTAATTTTTCATTTCATCATATTTGGGGTAATTTTTTATTTTTTCAAATTGGTGTTATTTTACATAATTAATAAAAGGGGCTAATTTTCATTTGGTTGGGGTAATTTTTCATTGTATTTGTAGTGTTAATTTTCATTATGAAATTTTGTCCATTTCATTCAATTTAGATTGTTCCGAAAACTTCTGGAATGACTCCAAAGCATTAATTGAAATTCAAAAACACAAAATTAATAAAATAAATATTTGTTGAATTTCAATAATTTCTTTTTTTTTGCTGTTATTACGGGAAATTCTGCTTATTTGAGCCCAGCGGTATTTTTTGCTAATCTTAGCAACACATGTCTGCTGACGTGTAGTACAATGAAATTAGTAGAAAAATTAGTAGCCGCTACTAAATTTTAGTAGACTTTTTGTAAAGTGGAATTTAAAATCTGTTTGCTAAAATCAGCAAAAAAAAATTACTAAATTTTATTAATATTAGTAGACGATGACCGTCTGTCCGTCTGTGTGTTGATATGGGTTTTCCGAAGACCACAGACATGACGAGGACTTGACTGTTATATATTTCTGTTAAATGTGATCCATTTCTGCTTGCTATTAAAAATCAGCCAGATCGGTTGATAAATGGCTGAGATATTAACAAAAAACCAGGACTACCTCTAATTTTTCCCGAAAAATTCCTTTGTTTTATATGTATGTTGAATATAACGCATTACAAACACATCAATTTCTTTTCTTTCACCTCTTCACCTTTTATACACACAACAAACACATACAAAGATTTATCATTTAAATAAAAACCAAACAAATCCCTATTGAACGAAAACTGTTCATTTAACTCTATAAACGATGATTCCATATAGCCTTCATAGCCGAGTCGTCTAAACGCTATGTCAAAAATGCTTTTTTTCTCTAAGAACGCGAGTTCGAATCTTGCTCAAGCACAATTCAACTTTTTTTGTACATTTTTTTTTTATTTTCTTAAGACTTTTTTTTTATTTTTTTGTTTTTTTTAACATTAAATAATTAATTTAAATAAAATTTTGTATTAATAATTAAATAATCCATAAATAGGCTAAAAACATCAAAATTTGTATAAAAACCCTCTGATACAAACAAAATACAAACGGTTTTATTTCTATTTTTTGCTCCAATTTAAAAGAATTTATAAACAGATTTTTAAACCATTTTCTCGTATATTAAGAAAATTTTATACATAATTTCCCTTTGAGTGCAACTATTTTAGGTCATAACTTACAATAATTTATAAAAAAAAATTATAAACTATTTTCTTTCAAATTTTTAAAATTAAGCTAAATAAATTAAAAATTTTTTGTAATAAAAAAGCGAAATAAAATCCCAAATACAAGTTTGCCAGCTATATCAAACTTTATTGTAGAAATAAAACACATGCAGTTCTAGTGATTTCTTTTAACGATTTGCTGAACTTCTTTTCTTTCACCTCTTCACCTTTGATACACAAACAACAAACACATAAAAAGATTTCTCATTTAAATAAAAACCAAACAAATCCCTTTTGAACGAAAACTGTTCATTTAACTCTATAAACGATGATTCCATATAGCCTTCATAGCCGAGTCGTCTAAACCCTTTGTCATAAATGCTTTTTTTCTCTAAGAACGCGAGTTCGAATCTTGCTCAAGACACAATTCAACTTTTTTTATTGCATATTTTTTTTATTTTCTTGTGACTTTTTTTATTTTTTTGTTTTTTTTTAACATTAAATAATTAATTCAAATAAAATTTTATAATAATAATTAAATAATCAATAAATAGGCTGAAAACATCAAAATTTGTATAAAAACCCTCTGATACAAACAAAATACAAACAGTTTTATTTCTATTTTTTGCTCCGATTTAAAAGAATTTATAAACAGATTTTTAAACCATTTTCTCGTATATTAAGAAAATTTTATACATAATTTCCCTTTGAGTGCAACTATTTTAGGTCATAACTTATAATAATTTATATAAAAAAAAATTATAAACTATTTTCCTTCAAATTTTTAAAATTAAGCTAAATAAATTAAAAATATTTTGTAATAAAAAAGCGAAATAAAATCCCAAATACAAGATTGCCAGCTAAATCAAACTTTTTTGTAGAAATAAAACACATGCAGTTCTAGTGATTTCTTTTAACGATTTCTAAAAAAATATTTTTTGGTCGAAAAAAGCTTTTTTTAGAACTAAAAAATATCCAAAGATCAAAAATCTTTAGTAGAACATATTTGCTGAAAGTAGTTATGACCAAAACCTAAAAAAATGCCTATTTTCGGGAACCATAAATCTTTCAGAGTCCAAGTTTTATCACTAAACACAATGGTAATTTTCCACTTTGTCCATATATAAACTTCACTATTTTCCCAACCATGGTGAAGGGTATATAAGATTCCGAATTTAGCCGCTCTTACTTGTTTAATATATGTAACATTTTAAGGAAATTTAAGTTTGTAGGTGTAAGTTTTAATTAGAAATAACATTTTCTTCAATAACCACTTTTTTAAAATTAGTAATATTTTTTGCTAATTTTAGCAAATCGGTTTTCAAAAATTTGTGAAATGATTTCTGAAATTAGCAACAAAAATTTGTTAATATTCTATAAAAATTCTGTAATTTGTAAAATGTAAATAGCAAAAAGATTTGCTAAATAATAATTTTTTACTAAAAATCAGTACAAAAATAGTAGAGTGGGATTGAAAACTGTTTTCAAGTTTTTCTACTAACTTTTTTTTCTGAGTGTATTTTTACCACGTCACTGGCCAAAATTCTAAAATGTACCTTATCAATGAGTTAACACATACACTAAGTCGATGTTGAATGAGTAGTAAGTCAGTAACGCTTTTTATATAGAGATTTAGACTGACAATATATTTTCCGTCACCGACTGTAGTTTATTTTAGAAGTAATACGTAAAGTTTGTTTTAAATTAACACATACACTAATTCGATGTTGAATGAGTGGTAAATCAGTAACGCTTTTTATATAGAGATTTAGACTGACAATATATTTTCCGTCACCGACTGTAGTTTATTTAAGAAGTAATACGTAAAGTTTGTTTTAATTAAGAATCCATTGAAGTACATAGAAATATATTTTTTAACTATTTGAATCAGTCATTCAAAACCCAAACTTTAAAAAATACGGACATTCAGTAGATGTTGATATTTTTAGTTAAATACAAAATTTTATGTTTTCTGTTTCTAAACAAAGAAATCAAATATAACTCCTTTTCGTTTTTTTTTTATAACAAAAAGGTTTGTTTAAATTAGATTTGGTTACGTAAACGATTTTTCACTCACGCACTATCACGAACCAAAAATTAAAATCACGCACGAAATTTAAATTTTTGCTTATGCTCACGAAATACGCTTCAATTTCGAATTCGAAAAAATAGAAAAAAAAAACGAATAAAAGGAATAAAAGGAATAATCACGACAAAAAATCGACTCGTGCACGCTCAAACACGTGGCCACATTTTTCACTTATACACATTAACATAGATAATAAAAATATGAGCGTATGTGTGTTGTGTTTTGCAATTGCATTTAAATATAAAAACTTTAAAATTGCAGAAAACAAACTACAAAAAGATTTTCTTATAACGTTTTGTCCGTTAAATATTGAAGATTTTTTCGGCAACGATATTTATTTTTTAATATTTCAGTTGTCTCGGAACCGGTATCTTATTTCACTTGAAAATTTTTGTTTTTCATACATTAAGAACAAATATAATTCTTAACAGGTTTCAAAATTGCCAAAACCATTTCTGTAAAATTCGCTGTAAAATTTTATAAGATCGTCGGATGCTGCAAAAACCGCATATCAGAAATTAATGGCTCTTCCATTGTTACCAGCAAATTTAATAAGAACTGGCTGGGAGGACACACTCTTGAACGGAGAGCAGAAATTTGCATAATTTTTGAACTATTTTGAAAGGCCGTGGTTGCGCATCACTAAAATATTTGATTTATATAAAATGATTTTTATTATAATAAATTAAAATATTTCAATTTAGGTTGGCCCAAGTAACTTTAATGTTTATAAGGAGTACATTCGGATGTTATTGATTCCATGCAATATAAATGCGTATAATGCTGGACATAATCAACATTTCTTTGCTTATTTTGGAGTAATTTTTCATTTCATCATATTTGGGGTAATTTTTTATTTTTTCAAATTGGTGTTATTTTACATAATTAATAAAAGGGGCTAATTTTCATTTGGTTGGGGTAATTTTTCATTGTATTTGTAGTGTTAATTTTCATTATGAAATTTTGTCCATTTCATTCAATTTAGATTGTTCCGAAAACTTCTGGAATGACTCCAAAGCATTAATTGAAATTCAAAAACACAAAATTAATAAAATAAATATTTGTTGAATTTCAATAATTTCTTTTTAAATTGCGTTTGGTATTTTTTATTTTTCATATATGGACTTTACCGGAACAAGAAATGTAGCAATTTATTTTATGCCCTTCTTCTTTATTTTCTTGTTATCATCGTTTCCCCACTGAAAATTTAAGTAAGGGAATTTTATATTTTTTGTGTTTTCATTGTCGCAAAAGGGAATTTGTAAGAATAAAAATAGCTGACTGTTTGGAAAAACTTGACTGCTTTTGCTATGTCTGCGGCAAGCATACCCTTAAGGAATACCAGGTTTCATTTTTCAATAGTAAAGTGGAGGATATATATAAACTTTATTTTCAACCATTTCGAGGTTACCTAATTTTTTAAAGAAAAAACACAGAAAATTCAAATTTAATGGGGAATGTTTACATATTATCATTTGAAATAACATTCTTTGGCATTTATTTTTTGAAGATTATGTCTATCAAATGTTGGCCGTTGCTACGTTCGACTGGTAACTGGCGAATGACACGCGACTTTTGTAATTCTTTTTAAGTATTTACTTTTTAAAAAAATAAAAGACAAATTTGCTATTTTAATTTATTTTTAATTTACACAACTTAATCATCAAGCTGGAGAAACAAGACTGACTTATTCTAATTTTCATTTTCTTCTTGTCTCTAGAATTATTATATTAGTTGTTGGTAATTTCTATGACATATTAATATTGCATTTTCCTTTAGGAGCGGAAATGCTGATTTGACGAAAAGTATTGCAAGTATTCTGTTAGTTAGAGTTGAATAAACTTAATCAATTTGGCACGGTTGCAATTCATGGAATTGCGACCGAAAATTAGTTTAGGTTTGTTAATGAAAAGTCCATAAAATTGCAATTCTTGGAATTGCGACCGAAAAGTAATTTTGGTTTATTAATTTAGTCATAATTTCTTTAAGCTAAACGGAAATAGGTTTAATATTACATTTAGCTTTGTTTACCACTAATTATACTTGCAATAAATTTATCTGTTGTGTCGTTCTTAATATAAGTGTTTGGTTGTGTATATGTAACTACCCTCTCCTTTATTTTAGAATTCTCCTGAATTCTATTATTTAATTTTATTTTTATGCTTTTATGTTTTATCAAAATAATAATAATTAATATAAGTATTATGATTACAATTATAATGTTACAACCGTATACTAATTTGGTGTGGTACCTTAATGATTCAATGTTCTTTACATTTTTTATGTGTTCACTTTCAATTTGTTGAAATGATAGTTTATATGAAAAATTCTGTATTATATTTGTGTTTTTTATAATTTGTTTTTCTTTTATATTTTCCACAATATTTGAAAAATAATAATCTTTAATTCTGATTGAGCAATTATTAAAATTTATTAAATGGTTTCTGTTCAAATTAATTTTTTCAAAATTACAATTTTGTATTATGCTCATATTTATTGCATTTTTTACTATTATTGCGTCTATATCTAGTTGTATAATTTCCATATCTTTATTATATACTAATTGACAATCATTTTTTATTATACAATGTTTGCTTAATTGTAATTCTTTTAAGTATTTGTTTTCTTCGAACTTATAAGTTTTATTTACATATTCAAAGATTTGTTCTATGTTATAATCTATTTCTTGGTTGTGATCATTTGGTAGTGGAACAATATTTCTTACCTTAACTGCAATAAATGTTTTGGGTATTTTTACACCAAAAACTAGACATGAATTATTATAGAATGCTACTCCCATCTGAATAGATTTTAATTTATTATAATCAATTTCGTATTTCTTTATTTCGTTGTTGGTTAAAATGCTTGGATGTACCATCCCATATTGTGTAGAAATAACATTGTCTTGCAAATGTTCTATTTTATTTTTAATAAGTTGAATGTTTGATAATTGCTCTAAATACATATTTTTATCATTTTCAGTTTCTAGAAATTTATTAACGGAGTTTAATTCTTTCTCTATTTTATATCTATCATTTCTTACAATATTTTTTAGGTGACTTATAGTCTCATTAAAATAGTTATTAATTAAAACTTGTTGATCATTATTGGTTTCTATTTTGTCAATTCCAAAAAGATGTTTCTCGATATTCTGTCTGTCCTCATCGTCCATGGTTCCAAACAACCATTTTGACATGCTTCCTATACCGTTAATAAGTCTTTGTCTGTTCTGTTTTTGTATCAAAGTACCTAGTTTGTTTCTAACATCTAACAATTCCAATTGAAGTATTTCTTTGTTTTTTAATTTCATTAAAATTATGTTGTCTGTCATTTGGTCCAGTATGTTTTCTATTTCTTTTAAATTTATTACATGTAGTATTATGTCCGATTCCTTTACTATCTCCTGATCTTTCATAAAAATATCGACATATCCTGTTTGTTCTGTAAGTGATTTTGTTATTATTAGTCCTTCAGTTGATAGTACTAACAGGAGTGTTATCAATGTTGTCATCATCTGAAAATTTTAAGGGTCTTTTAATGTTACATGAATGAATATTTTTTAGCTTTAATTTTCTATATTTTGGCTGTTCTTTATGTCTAACAGCTTTATAATTCTTCACAAAACCTTCCTGCCTTATTTCCCTGTAATCTTCTCTTGTTAAGTTAAGTTTTTCAATTTTCTTCCTTTTTCCTTCTTCTAAATTATTTCTAACTTTTTCCAAGTCTACCCGTCCATCTTGAACAGCGATTGGTGAATTTTTTATACTTGAATGATACCTCTCATTATAATTTCTAATGGTTCGCTGAATTAATTGTGGTATGGATAACCCTTTGTTATTTAAATATAGGACTCTGAATATTTCTGCGACAGTGCTGTGCAGTCTTTCCACATCTGCATTGCCTGTATGGCTATTGGGTTTGGTTAGACGTAATTCGATGTCTTGCTCTGTTAAAAATTCTTTAATCCTTAGTGTGTTAAACTCATTATCTGCTATTATTTTAGCCGGTTTTCCATATTTAGAGATATGCTCTTCTAGTTTTTCTATTAAAGTTAGTTGATTTCTGTCAGGCAATGAATATGCTGTTGCAAATTTAGACAACTTATCTATTATTGTTAGGAAATGAAATCCCTTCATTACGTATGTATCAATGTGTATGATTTCGTTTTTATTTGAGGGTGTTTCTGTGTTATGGAATTTACTTTTAATCGGATTTCTGTCATACTTTACCTGTTGACAGACTTCGCACTGATTGATTATTATTTGAATAAGTTCCATGAGTTTTGGAAAATAGATTTTATATTTAATTTTGTTATAGGTTTCAAGTATGCCTGAGTGCAAACTTTCCCTTACGTGGTAGAGTGAAATTTGCTTAACTGCCTCAACTTCAGTCTCTATATCTTGTGCTCTCAATGTGCATTTAATAAAATTGATTTGGTTATCATTTGAGAATAATTCTATTAGTTTTTCTTGAACGATGTTATAACTGTGATCGGATAATTCTGAATATATTCCTACTTTTCCTTTGGTTATGTACCTCCTAAATATCTCTCCCATTTCATTGAAATCACTTTCTGCAATAAAAATTATTCTTTTTCCATGTAGTTCTTTAAATTCTTCAATTTTATTGTTCGTTAGTATTATTTGTGTTTTATATTTGTTTACGATTTCTTCCTTTATGAAGAAATGGTCGCCTAAGTCTTCGTCTGCTGAATGTATTGTTGCCATTGTTACGTTGTCCTCTAGGTTGTTCAAATATTCCAAAATATCGGTATCCTTATCCTTTGTTTCTTCTGTTTCCTGATTGCTCTCTATTCTACTCAAGAAATCTGCTACTCTATTTTCTTTTCCTTTTATGTATTCCATGTCAAAATCATATTCCCCTAATTTCAATAGCCATCGTTGATGTCTTGGCGACATATCTTTTCCTCTATATTTTGTGTGTAGAAATTTGATGGGTTGATGGTCAGTAAAAATTTTAAATCTTCGTCCGTAAAGATATGGTCGCAAGTAATTTACGCTCCATAGAATTGCCAAAAATTCTTTGTCTGTTGCTGAGTAGTTTCTCTCGTGGTTATTAAGTGTCCTAGATGCAAAACAAACTGGATGTCCTTCCTGTGACAGGACAGCTCCGATTGCGTAATTTGACGCATCAGTGGTTAGTGTAAACTGCTTATCGAAATTGGGATATTTCAGTATTGGATGGGAACTTATTAGTAATTTTAATTTTTCAAAGGATTCTATGTAGGTAGGGTCCTTTGTATTAATTTTAGCGCCTTTCCTTAAATATTTTGTCATTGGTTGTGCCACTTTGGCGTAATCCTTCACAAATTTCCTGTAATAGCCTGTAAGGCCCAAAAAACTTTTTATTTGTTTTTCTGTCCTTGGCATTTCTAATTCTTGAATGACCTTTATTTTATTCGGGTTTGGCTTCAACCCTTCTTTAGTTAAAATGTGACCTAAAAATTCTGTTTCTTTCTTCATGAAGTTACATTTATCCACCTGTATTTTTAAATTCGCTGCCTCTAGTACTCTGAATATGTCCGTTATTGCTTTCACGTGTTCCCTCAGGGACGTGCTAAATATTAGTATGTCGTCTAGATATACTACACAGGTCTTGTTTATGAAGTCTCGTAACGTCTCGTTCATCAGCCTTTGGAATGTCGCTGGGGCATTTTTCAACCCGAATGGCATTCTTATAAATTCGTAGAGGCCGTGTGGTGTAACAAATGCTGTCTTTTCCCTATCCTTTTCTCTTATCAAGATTTGGTGATATCCCTTGGCCAAGTCTAATGTCGTAAAATATTGGGCCCGTCCGAGTTTGTCCAGGATTGAGTCTATATTAGGCAATGGGAATTTGTCGTCTATTGTAATTTCATTTAATTTCCTATAATCTACTACAAGTCTGTATTTCTTCTCACCAGAATTATCGATCTTTT
Source organism: Eustalomyia histrio (assembly GCA_949748255.1). Lineage (NCBI taxonomy): Eukaryota > Metazoa > Arthropoda > Insecta > Diptera > Anthomyiidae > Eustalomyia > Eustalomyia histrio. The sequence continues at coordinate 109,145,519 of OX456523.1, forward strand.
TTGGTACTACTATTAGTGGGCTTGCGTAACGTGAGCAACTTTTTCTAATTATTCCCTGCTCTTCCATTTCTGTAATTTGTCGTCTAACTTCAGCCTCGTGTTGTGGGGGGTATCTGTACAATTTGGAGTTTATCTGTCCGTCAGTTGTTGTCCTGATTTCGTGGTGTATGTTCATTGTACTCGTCAATTTGTCACCTTCTTTAAAGAATAATTTATTAAATCTATTTAAAATTTTCCTAACTTCCGTGTATTCTTCTTCGTTCAGATGGTCTATCTTCAATCTATCTAAATTAAAATCGGTAGTTTCCAGAGCATAAATTTGGCCAAAATTGTGGGGGTTATTAATAAATTTACTTTCTTTTTGATTTAAAATTATTTTTCTGTCTTCTACGTTTATATGTGCGTTAAGAAATGTTAAAATGTCAATACCGATTATGAACTCATATTTCCTTCCAGTGAGTGGTGCTGCTTTCCACCTCACTCTAGCGTTATAGGGTAAGTTAAATTCTTCTGCTGCCATGGTGCATACTTCATATTTTATTGTATCATCTTTAGTGATAGTACTAAATAATATTGGCTTTTTTAATTTTTCTTTTGGGAAGTCTTTTATTTCACTATTGATTAGACTAAAACTAGCGCCTGTATCAATAAGTGCATTGTAACTTTTATTGTTAATATTTAATTTTATCTTGGGTAACCATTCCGAGGTTCCTTCATAAAAAAAACGCAATTATTTATTTCTTCTCTCATATTATTAGTCGCGAGAATTTCCTCTTGGCCTTGCCTATCCGAGATTAGGCGATTTTGGCCAATCTGCGGATTAGGGTGTCCTGCCCTTTGAGGTCTATTCACATTTAAATTAATATTATCGATTTCCATGGGTTCGACCGGACCTTGCCTATACTGATTCCGGCGATATTGGCCCGAATCCCGTTTATGATTTTGTGGTTGTGGTCTGTGGAAATTTCCTGAATTTGAAAACCGATTGAAATTATTTTGATTTTTAAAGTGTCCCGAATCAAAAAATTGATAATTGTTATTATATCCACTTCTATATTTATTAGTATTGTTATTATAATTATTATAGCTAGGCATAAAATTTCCTTGCATTCTATTCAGATTTCTATTGTAATTCATGTTTGTATTTGTATTGTTAAATTTATTAGTTTTAAATTTCCTGTATTCATGTCTTATACACGAATCCTCAAATCTTCTTTTAGTTAATATTTTTAATATATCATTTATATTTCTTTCTTCGTATATTTTATCAAATAACGTGCCCTGCGTCATCTCTTTGATTGTGTTTACTAAAAGACTATCTATATTTGACAAATTAATATAGTGGTCATCCTTATAATAAATAATTAGCTCGTCTGCTTTGTATTTGATATTTTGGATTTCTACAATTAGTTCACTTACGTTATTTACTCTTAAATTGGCGATCATCTTATACAGCTGGTGTGGCTCCACGCTGGGACGATACCTTAGCTTTAGGGTTTCCTTAATCAGCTCCCAATTATCTGGTGTCGGAATGTTTATGATTACCTCTTTAGCTTGTCCTTGTATTGTTTTGTAGAATATTGTTCTCACTGCTTCCTTTCGTATGTTTTCGTCTGCTATAGTGGATAGAAGGTATTCTATACTACTAAAGAAGCTGTTGATGGTCACTTCTCCCGTTCCGGTGAAGGTAGGTAAGTGGTTCACTGTCTTTAAAATATTTTCCCTGTAGCTGTCGTTCTGTATTGGTGCTGCATACTGCGCTTGTTGTTGGTGTTGTGCATTTATTTGTTGTAATTCGGTATATGCTTGCCGTAGGAGTTCCAATTGCCGGTCCTTCCTGGCTAGCTCGTCTGCAAGGCTGATCTGGTGTTGAGCATGTTCCTCCATTTGTCTGCTTTGATCAAAAAGTTTTTGTCTTCTAGATTTCAAATTGTTCAGGAAAAAATTGTGGTGTCCTTTTGGCATAAACGTTCACTGCACAATTGAGTTATTTATAGTGGCGTTCAATATTTTAATTGTTCACTGCACTATTTAGTTATTTATAGTGGCGTTCAATATTTTAATTGTTCACTGCACTATTTAGTTATTTATAGTGGCGTTCAATATTTTAATTGTTCACTGCACTATTTAGTTATTTATAGTGGCGTTCAATATTTTAATTGTTCACTGCACTATTTAGTTATTTATAGTGGCGTTCAATATTTTAATTGTTCACTGCACTATTTAGTTATTTATAGTGGCGTTCAATATTTTAATTGTTCACTGCACTATTTAGTTATTTGGAGAAATCTAAGGTTTGTTTCACTGGATCCTTATTTTTTTTTTTTTTTTTTTTTTTAAAAAGAAAAGGATCCTATCGACTGCGCCACTTTTGTAATTCTTTTTAAGTATTTACTTTTTAAAAAAATAAAAGACAAATTTGCTATTTTAATTTATTTTTAATTTACACAACTTAATCATCAAGCTGGAGAAACAAGACTGACTTATTCTAATTTTCATTTTCTTCTTGTCTCTAGAATTATTATATTAGTTGTTGGTAATTTCTATGACATATTAATATTGCATTTTCCTTTAGGAGCGGAAATGCTGATTTGACGAAAAGTATTGCAAGTATTCTGTTAGTTAGAGTTGAATAAACTTAATCAATTTGGCACGGTTGCAATTCATGGAATTGCGACCGAAAATTAGTTTAGGTTTGTTAATGAAAAGTCCATAAAATTGCAATTCTTGGAATTGCGACCGAAAAGTAATTTTGGTTTATTAATTTAGTCATAATTTCTTTAAGCTAAACGGAAATAGGTTTAATATTACATTTAGCTTTGTTTACCACTAATTATACTTGCAATAAATTTATCTGTTGTGTCGTTCTTAATATAAGTGTTTGGTTGTGTATATGTAACTCGCGTGATGCTTTCCTCGAAGGCCTGAATCGAAGCAGGTTTGTCCGCATAAACTTTAGACTTTACATATCCCCACATGAAAAAGTCTAACGGTGTGATATCACACGATCTTAGTAGCCAATCGACCGGCCAAAAACGTGAAATTATGTGCTCACCGAAGTGTTCTCTCAATAAATACATTGATTGATGCGATGTGTGGGAAGTGGCGCCGTCTTGTTGAAACCAAATGTCGCTGAGATCACGAGCTTCAATTTCAGGCATCAAATAGTCGGTTATCATGGCACGATAACGCCGAATCGACTCTCCACAGTTTTCGTGTACACTCTTAGCTACGGCCGCTATATTTTCTTCACAGCGTGCTGGACGTGGTCTATTCGGTCGAATATTATCCAATAATGAATGCTGGGTCTCAAAATGGGTGATGGTGTTGCGAATAGTACGCTCAGTAGGCCGATTATGTTGACCGTAAGTTGAGCGAAGTGCACGAAACACATTCCTCACAGAACGTGAATTTTCGTAATAAAGTTGAACGATTTGTTAACGTTGTTCAGGCGTAAGTCTTTCCATTATGAAATGCCAAACAATACTTAACAAAAATAACATGACAGCATGACACGCGATCTGCCAAAAAAAAGATATTGAAAAAAGTATCTCGAAATGGATCACCCTATATATTAACTTTATTTTGAACTGGAAGTTTTCCCAAATGAACCATGGGTGCCAGAACATATCTGCCGAATTTGCTATAACAGTTTGATGCTGTGGTCTAAAGGTAATACAAGTTTTGATCGATATTTTTAGCTCGACAAAAATTTTGTGAAATTATTGGTTTAGGTAAACAAAACTAAATGAACTTTGGCATTTCGTAACGTTGGCTAGATCACGACGAGACTACATGCTATGTTTGCCAAAATAGTGGCATAATGAAATTAAATAGGCATAGTCGAAAGAACTTTTTGTTTAAAGGCGTGCCATCAGCTTTGCTTCCAGTGCCATATTTGAATGTGCTTCCGGTACCTGCACTACCTGCTCACAGTCCAAGTCTTCTTTGGGAACCTGGTACAACAGCCGAAACCGGAACGACCGTCTCTAATTTTGTACAGTTCGAAGAAACATCTAGCCCAAAATAAATGTGAGAAAATTGGGACTATCAAAAAATAATGCAGAAATATTAGCAGCCGACTTGAAACCCTGCATTTGCTCAAACCAAGAGCGAAAAAGAAAGTGATGTGAAACCAAATGATCTTATATATTTACTAAGTATTTATTTTTGTTTAAACGTCATTGAAAGAGTTTTTTGTTTGCAGATCTAAAGTCAAATGTAATATAAAATAATTTGTTCATAAACATCAACCGTAAAATATCAATGTTTGAAAGACTTTCTTGTACTAAATCTAAATAATAACTAAATAAACCTTTAATGGACAATCTTGATTTTGATTGTTTTTGTGTTAAGTTTTGGGTTTTGTTGTGTTCTGACATATATAGTAGAATTGTATTGCCAACATATTTGTAGAACATTTCATTCCCGCCCTTCCCCTTTTTCGGGGTGTTTTTTACAAAAAATGCCGTCATGAGGGGGAGTTAGAGGGTTAATATGTTTAATTAACGCTTATATCTATCATTACATTTAAAAAAAAGTTTGATTAATTTGTGAAAATTTTTGAAAGTTTGTTTCAAAACAGTTTTCAAAACTAGTTTTCGTTATTTTATCGTTAATTTTTAAAATTATAATATTATATCGTTCATCATATTCATCATAGGATGAACAAACTACCAAATTTTTAGCCTGCCATGCTGCCAAATGGTGCTACTACAAAAAATTCTTGGCCGAGGCCACGAAACTCTTAGCCGATTTACAGAAACATTTAGCCGCTAGCAACGGTTGTAGCGCAAGTACAGTGAATGTGATGTGAATGTATGTTTGAATTGGTACAACCCTTGCTAGAGGCTAAGATTTTCTGTAAATCGGCTAAGAATTTCGTGGTCTCGACTAAGAACTGTTTTGTAGTCGCACCATTTCGCATCATGGCATCATGGGTGGCTAAAAATTTAGTAGTTTGTTCATCCTGGTTTATAGGGTCCTTGGCTCAACTGTTGCCAAATCTAACCCAAATATATGGTTAAATCTAAAATTGCTAGAAAATCGGTAAATTATTAAAAATTAAAAATTAAAAAAAATTTGCAATAAATTTTTAAATATTTTAATTTCTGTTGAAAAATTATAAAAAAAATTTACTTAACATCTTCTAAAAAATTGGTAAATTTTTAGGACAATAATAATTTCACAATATTGTCAAAGAAAAAAATGTATTATAAATGCTTAAAAACATGAACACAGCTAGATTTTAAGGGTTACACGTGAAAATATAGTACTATTTGTTTGCAGGCAAATTTAATATACAACACTATTATTTTTCTAGTGTAAAAGCGACATTTTGGGTTAATTGTAACTGTAATTTTCTTATTAAATAAAAAGCTTTTAATTTTCTGAATTTAAATTACTATTTGAGGTCATTAAACTTCTAGTGAAACTTTAGCACGGAAAAAACATTTTACTATTCTAAATTACTAAGCCCCAGTATCTCACTGACCCAATTGCCACTATTGGTTGGTGTTTTCTTTCTTGAAGATATAGACAAATTCTTTGCTTTACCTCGGACTTTTTCTTAAATTTTGCACCCAAATCGGCTCAACAAACATTTGTGATAGCAAAATTCTTTCATAGTGCTTGAAAATACCGAATATAGACCAAGTAAAATGTTATTAAAAATCTCCACTAAAGTGTTTAAAAATCGCTGGATTTGACGAAAACATAGTTTTATTTAAAAATTTAAAAAATGATAGTTTTATTAAAAATTATGACAATGTAATAACTTTTTTTGTTTCTTCTACACACATTTTATTTATTTATTTCCAACCAAATTGTGAAGCATATTTTGGATGAGGTAAAAACTAAATTCTATTAGTTCAACCACGTTCAAATGTGATTCCTTACAATTTTGGATGTTGCATATAAAAGCCAGTTGTATTACCCGAATTGTTGTAAAAATTAATATTCAATAATATTTAAAAAAGGTAATTCAGCTTTCATTGTAGCTTCGGTGATGATAAGTATATACTATAACTTTTCTAAATATAATGCGGCCCTCTGTGATTTATGCAGAACCTCAATGTGGCTCTTGGTGTTAAATACATGCCCAGCCCTGCTCTATTTCATTCTTCCTACAACCCAATTTCCATATATCTACACATTAAACTACATTAGCAGAGGCATCCCCTTAGTTTTAATAAAAAATGCATTACCCTTGTTGGGGAGTATTATTTATTTTTTATCTTTGTAATTATACAAAATACATACTTTTAAATAGCTATTTATAATATCTTTAATTGTATATCAAAATGGCCCACAACACATTTTTACGGAAATTCAATTTATCAATTTCCATTCACTCGTAGAAACATAAATCCGCATATGTAAGCCCTGTTAAATGGCAACCCTTCACCACAACTAATGTTTCTTCTGTCAAACTTTAAAAGAACATTCTCAAAGTAGTCAATACGCAGCTTCCGGATGGTACTGCCACATTTTAGTTATTTTAACTCGCACATATAAAAACGTCAGCAATAGAGTATTTAAAAACCGAAACCGAAAACCGGTCAGCCGGTTTCTTTTTTTTTTTAACCGATCGGTTTCGAATACTTTGTAAATTCGAAGGAAACCGAAAACCGGTCTTTTTTGTTCGGTAAACCGGTTTTTTAACTACATCACAAACTTGGTTACTTGGTCTCTTTTATTTTTTCCGAACACTTTTAATAAGCGTTTGTTTATGAAGATTTAGATGTAAAAGTCTGATAGATTCCGATGAAGACTTAACTTTGGATATTCCAAATTCAAATATTAATTTCTGATCTAAAATATTAATTTCTGATCTAAATAACACAATGAACAGTATTCAAAATCCTAAAAAAGAAACTGTATAAAATCATTCATCATTATATGATGATTTCATATACAAGGTGGCGCAAAAGTAATCCTCCTATCAGAAAATGCTATAAATTTTGCGATTGGCCCCTAATGTCAGTTCTGTTTTGACATTTGTGTAGTAAACACATGCGAAATACACGTTAATAAACAATGTTACGCTACACTGCTCCAGAACGCGGAATATTAGTGACTATTTATTTGAGCAATAATGATAATGATTTTTCATCAAAAATAATCATGAGTGATGAGGCCCATTTCCATCTTAGCGGGTACGTAAATAAGCAAAATTTACGCTTCTGGAGCACTGAAAATCCGCGTGTTACCCACGAAGAGCCATTACACCCGCTCAAAGTCACTGTATGGTGTGCTGTTTTCGCTGGAGGAGTCATCGGACCTTTTTTCTTCGAAGACGTCGCGGGCCAAACGGTTACTGTGAATGGTGAGCGCTACAGAGCAATGATCAACGAGTTCTTTTTGCCGCAACTTGATGAATTGGGATTGGAAAACATGTGGTTTCAACAGGACGGTGCAACGCCACACACTTCACGTGCCACAACCGATATGCTGAAGGATGCATTTCCCGGGCGCCTAATCTCCCATTTTGGCGATTTGCACTGGCCAGCAAGATCGCCTGATTTGACCGCTCCAGACTTCTTTTTGTGGGGCTTTTTGAAGTCGCGGGTTTATGTCAACAAGCCTCAGACTCTTGCAGCTCTTTAAGACAATATCCGTCAAGAATGTGAGGACCTATCGCCGAAAGTTTTGGCCAAAGTGATGGAAAATGCCATAAAAAGGGCTCAAATGGCAATCAACTGTGGCGGCGGCCATTTACATGACATCATATTCTCGACTTGATGTAAAAAAAATTAAAAGACCAAATAAAAATAATCCACAAGAAGAATCATTCATTCATTTTTTTTAAATTACAGCCAAAAAACATCGGAAGGTTATTTTTGCGCCACCCTGTATCTTGATAAATGCGACAAAAGAACTGAAAAGAAGGAAGATTTATATAATTGTCTTTTGACTATTTGTCCAACATCTACTGTTAGTGAAAGAGTATTTTCGACTTCTAACTTTATCAAAAGGAAACAAAAAAATCGTCTTAAAACGAAACATTTAAATTGCATATTATTTTAGTAGTTTGTTCATCCTGGTTCATAGGGTCCTTGGTTGAGCATGACCAAATTAATTTTAAGCAGCCAAAATAAATAATTACACAATGATTCCCGATGCAAACTTAGTTAGAGATTTTTGCAGTATTTAACTTCTGTTTGATTAATTCAAACGTTAGAAAAAAAAAAACAAAAAAATGGTCAAAAATTAAAAACAACTGCATTAAAAAGTTAAAAATTTGACGTCGAAACGAAAAAACTTGTAAAAATATTAAAAACTACCCAATATATATATAGAGCAATTCCATATGAAAGCGATCACCTTTTGGACGACCCCTCTCCGATTTTAAAATAAATAGTCTCAATCGATTGCCCAGCAAAAAATAATGTACCTACATATTTTTTTTTTTTTTTATAGTGACTGGTTTAGTGGTGGTGTACACCACTGTCATGTGACAAAATTTAAGAATTCTTCATAAGGGACCTCATTGAAAGTTGTTTTAAAAAAAACTACTAAAGCGATCGCAACGAGTGATAGCTCGTTGGAAAGGTATTGAATCAGGCTTTAATTGAAAAATAAAATTTTCCTAATTTTTTTCAGAAATTTACCTTTTTTCCCATGAAAATTAAATTTTCCGATTTTCCACAGAAGCTCCTAAATTTTCCGGCTAATTTTATTTTTTTTGGATTCCTCATAATTTTTGCTTTAAGAATCAGCAATAAAAAAATGGGCCCCGACTCCTTGTTTGGACAGGAGAAGAGCATTTAAGAGACCACCTTGTTCTCATTGTTTTTATATTTTTTATAATTGAATTATTTTTAATTATTTAACATTATTTTATTTTATTATTAAAAATACATTTTAAAAATTATTTTACAGTTAAAAATACATTTATGAAGAAAAAATCTTTCTTATTTTGCTGCTTATACTTAATTACAATATTTATTAAAAATTTTAATTGTCTTGGCATCATTATAAAATTAAAGTAACTTTAAATTTAGCACGTCGGCAGACGAAGAGTACCGCTTTACATTAATTGACATATCAGAAATATTTGGTATGAAGCAATGAAACTTTTGCGTTCCAGTTATAGTTTTGACATTATTATATCTGTTTTGAAGTCGTCGCTCCATGGCATCGTGTTCTTTTTGAGTGCATAAAACTGTGTTAATGGCAATTTCCTTGCTTTGAATCCACGAAAACACATGTTGTACATTTAAGATCTGGTCAGTATATGGCCTTTGCAAACTTGCCTTAGTCGCCATGCGTTTTAGGGTTCCCCCTAACGCATCGCATGGGCCCTTACCGTGGGACGTCGCAAAAAAGTGCCACTCGACCTTGCAGTTTTGTCTTCTTCAATTATGCAAAGATTGTAAAAATTTTTTTTATTCTTGTACTGAGAAGCCGCGCCGTCTGAGAAAAACGTTACTTTGTCGATTGCATCGAATTTTGATCTTAAGAATTCAAACAGTTTCATTTGAAATAAATAAACGGACACATAATTATGAGCTAAACTCTCCGCGACAACAACAAGGCTTACGGTCTGTAGTTCGTTATCTTCGTTTTTGAAATAAATGCAAAAAGGATGCACCGTGCACTGGTCGTTTGCCCAGTGATAAGCCTGAATTTCATCCTGAACGAGAAAAGTGTAATTCTCGGCAAAATCGTTTATTACAATGAATTCATTTTGGGCTAATTTCTCCTTACTTTCCTTTAGAAATTTCGATTGCATCTCGGATATGAAATCGTGCGCCTTCAGTTCATTCAACTTGAATCCGAATTCCTCGATGAATTCCGGAATCTGCTTTACCACGGTCTCAAATGAACATCTGCCGCTGCTAATTATCCACTGTTTGAAATGCACCTCCTGAATTAACAGCTGTTCAAACTTTTCCGCCAAATATTGCTCTAGCTCGTCAATCTTCGGACAATTGTCGCATTTTGACAGATGACAATTTTCCGTGGGGTATGCGCACAACGACTTCGACAGGAGGTCCCTATATGTTTCAATTTCACCGTGAAATACTTTCAATTTCTTGCTTTTTGAAGTCGCGGGTTTATGTCAACAAGCCTCAGACTCTTGCAGCTCTTTAAGACAATATCCGTCAAGAATGTGAGGACCTATCGCCGAAAGTTTTGGCCAAAGTGATGGAAAATGCCATAAAAAGGGCTCAAATGGCAATCAACTGTGGCGGCGGCCATTTACATGACATCATATTCTCGACTTGATGTAAAAAAAATTAAAAGACCAAATAAAAATAATCCACAAGAAGAATCATTCATTCATTTTTTTTAAATTACAGCCAAAAAACATCGGAAGGTTATTTTTGCGCCACCCTGTATCTTGATAAATGCGACAAAAGAACTGAAAAGAAGGAAGATTTATATAATTGTCTTTTGACTATTTGTCCAACATCTACTGTTAGTGAAAGAGTATTTTCGACTTCTAACTTTATCAAAAGGAAACAAAAAAATCGTCTTAAAACGAAACATTTAAATTGCATATTATTTTAGTAGTTTGTTCATCCTGGTTCATAGGGTCCTTGGTTGAGCATGACCAAATTAATTTTAAGCAGCCAAAATAAATAATTACACAATGATTCCCGATGCAAACTTAGTTAGAGATTTTTGCAGTATTTAACTTCTGTTTGATTAATTAAAACGTTAGAAAAAAAAAAACAAAAAAATGGTCAAAAATTAAAAACAACTGCATTAAAAAGTTAAAAATTTGACGTCGAAACGAAAAAACTTGTAAAAATATTAAAAACTACCCAATATATATATAGAGCAATTCCATATGAAAGCGATCACCTTTTGGACGACCCCTCTCCGATTTTAAAATAAATAGTCTCAATCGATTGCCCAGCAAAAAATAATGTACCTACATATTTTTTTTTTTTTTTATAGTGACTGGTTTAGTGGTGGTGTACACCACTGTCATGTGACAAAATTTAAGAATTCTTCATAAGGGACCTCATTGAAAGTTGTTTTAAAAAAAACTACTAAAGCGATCGCAACGAGTGATAGCTCGTTGGAAAGGTATTGAATCAGGCTTTAATTGAAAAATAAAATTTTCCTAATTTTTTTCAGAAATTTACCTTTTTTCCCATGAAAATTAAATTTTCCGATTTTCCACAGAAGCTCCTAAATTTTCCGGCTAATTTTATTTTTTTTGGATTCCTCATAATTTTTGCTTTAAGAATCAGCAATAAAAAAATGGGCCCCGACTCCTTGTTTGGACAGGAGAAGAGCATTTAAGAGACCACCTTGTTCTCATTGTTTTTATATTTTTTATAATTGAATTATTTTTAATTATTTAACATTATTTTATTTTATTATTAAAAATACATTTTAAAAATTATTTTACAGTTAAAAATACATTTATGAAGAAAAAATCTTTCTTATTTTGCTGCTTATACTTAATTACAATATTTATTAAAAATTTTAATTGTCTTGGCATCATTATAAAATTAAAGTAACTTTAAATTTAGCACGTCGGCAGACGAAGAGTACCGCTTTACATTAATTGACATATCAGAAATATTTGGTATGAAGCAATGAAACTTTTGCGTTCCAGTTATAGTTTTGACATTATTATATCTGTTTTGAAGTCGTCGCTCCATGGCATCGTGTTCTTTTTGAGTGCATAAAACTGTGTTAATGGCAATTTCCTTGCTTTGAATCCACGAAAACACATGTTGTACATTTAAGATCTGGTCAGTATATGGCCTTTGCAAACTTGCCTTAGTCGCCATGCGTTTTAGGGTTCCCCCTAACGCATCGCATGGGCCCTTACCGTGGGACGTCGCAAAAAAGTGCCACTCGACCTTGCAGTTTTGTCTTCTTCAATTATGCAAAGATTGTAAAAATTTTTTTTATTCTTGTACTGAGAAGCCGCGCCGTCTGAGAAAAACGTTACTTTGTCGATTGCATCGAATTTTGATCTTAAGAATTCAAACAGTTTCATTTGAAATAAATAAACGGACACATAATTATGAGCTAAACTCTCCGCGACAACAACAAGGCTTACGGTCTGTAGTTCGTTATCTTCGTTTTTGAAATAAATGCAAAAAGGATGCACCGTGCACTGGTCGTTTGCCCAGTGATAAGCCTGAATTTCATCCTGAACGAGAAAAGTGTAATTCTCGGCAAAATCGTTTATTACAATGAATTCATTTTGGGCTAATTTCTCCTTACTTTCCTTTAGAAATTTCGATTGCATCTCGGATATGAAATCGTGCGCCTTCAGTTCATTCAACTTGAATCCGAATTCCTCGATGAATTCCGGAATCTGCTTTACCACGGTCTCAAATGAACATCTGCCGCTGCTAATTATCCACTGTTTGAAATGCACCTCCTGAATTAACAGCTGTTCAAACTTTTCCGCCAAATATTGCTCTAGCTCGTCAATCTTCGGACAATTGTCGCATTTTGACAGATGACAATTTTCCGTGGGGTATGCGCACAACGACTTCGACAGGAGGTCCCTATATGTTTCAATTTCACCGTGAAATACTTTCAATTTCTTGCATGGAAAGAACATTAATTTGATGTTTTGATGAAACATGCAAACGCAGACTGAATGCGTTCCGTGCCTGTCTAATGCCAGCACGAATTCTTTTGGTCGTAGGATGGCAAACTTAGAAAATCCCACTTTTTCTGCTGGGTATTTCTCTTTGAACTGATGGTATGCTTCGGATAGATTACATAATAATAATCTGCGCTGCTTGTGTACTTTTTTTCCATCTTCACGTGTGATAACATAGTCACGTGTACCTGGGCAGGCGCGGCTGTTGTCATCATTGCAGTAAAAATCTTGAATCAATTTCACCGTTGCTTCGCTGAGGGTCCTTGAGCAAAATTTCTTGGTGGGAGTCGCCAATATGCCCTTCTGTCGAACTAGTTCTTTGCTTCTTCTCGCGATGTAAAAAGATGTTTAAAACTGTTCAGAAATCTTGCGTATAGACCATGATTGAGGCAGCACAGATAAAATGAGATATTTCTCCGGAAAAGTGGTCGCTAAATTGAATTTTCTTTTCAACTGCTCAATCATTTGTTTGCCGTCATCAACGTCATCTGCTTGACTGCATTCGTTATCAGAGCCTTCATCAAATATTGTCGCGATTGCACTCATAACCTTGCCTTTTTTATCTTTCCTGTATTTTTCACTTCGCAACTTTCTTTTTCTAATAGGCGTTTCACCTAAAGTGGTAATAGCCTCATTCAAAGGACTCAAAGACATATTGACCATCGGAATGTCTGCCTCACTATCAGATGAAACATTTTGTTCAATTGTCATTTCACTCTCGGATTGTGGTTGCATTTGTTTCAATGCATTTGCTTGTTGAGACAAATCGATTTTATACTTGGGGCAAATGAATTCTGCTTCTTCACCGTATTGTATATTTAATTCATTCATGTATCGCTTCGGGTTTGGTGTGCCATTACATGCCACTGCTGCTATTATCCATGGATTTATGGCCGATCTTGTGAAGGCAGGCAGACCATATTCACTACACACTCAACTTGGAGCTCTTAAAAAAAAATGATTTTTTCTTCATAAATGTATTTTTAACTGTAAAATAATTTTTAAAATGTATTTTTAATAATAAAATAAAATAATGTTAAATCATTAAAAATAATTCAATTATAAAAAATATAAAAACAATGAGAACAAGGTGGTCTCTTAAATGCTCTTCTCCTGTCCAAACAAGGAGTCGGGGCCCATTTTTTTATTGCTGATTCTTAAAGCAAAAATTATGAGGAATCCAAAAAAAATAAAATTAGCCGGAAAATTTAGGAGCTTCTGTGGAAAATCGGAAAATTTAATTTTCATGGGAAAATTTAATTTTCATGGGAAAAAAGGTAAATTTCTGAGAAAAATTAGGAAAATTTTATTTTTCGATTAAAGCCTGATTCAATACCTTTCCAACGAGCTATCACTCGTTGCGATCGCTTTAGTAGTTTTTTTTTAAACAACTTTCAATGAGGTCCCTTATGAAGAATTCTTCAATTTTGTCACATGACAGTGGTGTACACCACCACTAAACCAGTCACTATAAAAAAAAAAAAAAATATGTAGGTACATTATTTTTTGCTGGGCAATCGATTGAGACTATTTATTTTAAAATCGGAGAGGGGTCGTCCAAAAATTTGCCAATTTTGATCGTTTTCATATGGAATTGCTCTATATGTATATTTTTTTTTTTTTTTCAAAGAATGTAGTTTTTTATTTTTATTACTTAATATATTAAATTTCTGTTTTTTTTTTTTTGTAGTAAAAACGATTTACAAATTATAAAAGATTTTTATTCAAATTAAAAAAAAAACGAAAAAACCGGTTGACCGGTTTTTTCTGCAAAAACCGAAACCGGTTTTTTTAATGCGATTTTTTGAAGAAAATCGAAACCGGTTTTTCCAAAAGGCCGGTTTTTTTAATACTCTAGCAAAATTGAATGGCAAGTTAGTTGATAGCAAAACGCTAAAGAAGCATTGATGATTAATTATGTATTCTGTGGAAGTGTAAATTTAATAGATTTTAAATAAAGTCTCTTGTGTAATTATTTTAAGTTTGTATTTAAATAAAAACTAGCTACGATATAAAAGAATTTCGACGGTGTTTATTATTTGCAATATAAAAAAGAATATGATTTATTTAAAGGAAATAAATCAACGATTTTAAAAGGTAAAATCGTAACAATATTATAACAATAAGCTTAAAATTTATTTGAAACCAGCTAACATTTAAAAGAACTACAGTTTTATTGGAATTAACTTTAAATATAACAATATTACCAATAAATAAAAATAACAGTAATTTAAAAATAGCTTGAAGAAAAATCTGGTTTCCTTTTTTGTTTTATTAGCATTTCTGTATATTTATCGGTTTTTTACACTTAACAAAAAAGTCTATAATGGCTACTGAAAATATTGGTGTTATTACGGCAAATTTAACTAATATGAGCTTTGAGGTAATTTAATGAAATAAGTTAAAAATATAAATTATAAATTTTAGTAAAATTTTTGTAAACAGCAAATAAAAATATTAGTAGTGTTCTAAATATAAGTACAGTGAAATTTGGAAAAAACAGTTTAATACAATGTTGGTAAACTGCTATTTAAAATGGATTTGCTAAAATCAACAAAAAGTTTTATTAATTCTAAGTATCACTTAAGGGAAAAATGTTATCATATTTACGAAAAGCTTCATATATATTATGAAAAACTGCACAAATTCTCCAACAGTGTAAAACTCCATAATAAAGATAAAACTTTAAACTGGATATTCATTTTTTTTATATGAAAAGGAATGCAGTAAGGTGGTCCAAAATAAAAAAAAGTTCGAATTCACGACCTCCACAACCCTATAAATATGAAATTATAGAAAAGTATATGGTCTTTCCAAGAAATTATAAAAAAAAAATTTGTTTGGAGGTACTACATCGTCATTAAAGTTTCAAAGTTGTACTATTTTAAATAAATTAAAAATTGTAAAAAATTAAATATAATTATTTCGATCGCGACTCGTCATATCTAATATAATTTTATATTAAAAACGCTAAATTTTTATATTAAATACGCTAAATACTAGCGAAATACAAAAAAAAAAGTAAAATTTTACATTCAGTTACAAGTATTATCTTTTCAAAAATTAAAAACAATGTCATGTCTAATGATCGCCCTTGTTAAATAAATTGCCAAGGGAAAATAGCACAACCTCGGCTAATTTAAAAACCACAAATTTGTTTTTATACTTGAAGCAGATTCGTAATCTTCATAAAAATTAAGATCAGATTTGAGAAATTTGTACTTAAATCTTTTCAGAAAATTTTGATATTTTGATTTTAATACGTATTTTTTCGTATGA
Source organism: Eustalomyia histrio (assembly GCA_949748255.1). Classification (NCBI taxonomy): domain Eukaryota; kingdom Metazoa; phylum Arthropoda; class Insecta; order Diptera; family Anthomyiidae; genus Eustalomyia; species Eustalomyia histrio. The sequence continues at coordinate 109,161,390 of OX456523.1, forward strand.
ATTTAAAAAATCGCAAACTAATTAAAAGTTACTGAAGTTTTTTTAATTTTAAACTCATATTTCTGTTATGAACATTAATTAGACTGTATTGGATAATTTTGTTAAATTATAGCGTATAGTTTAAAAAATAATTAAATTTAAAGTCAACCCCACTTTTTGTGTAAATTACTCTAAAGAAAAATTACTAATTCTTAAAAGATAACTTTTTGTGCTACCTCTAAATATAAACGAATTTAGATGAAACTTGGCGCAGAGAGATTTTAGACATTAAGGAAGAGAGTCAAATTCAAAGCTCGCAAAGACGGACCTTCTTAGAACTTGATAAAAAAAAATTTCCTAAAGCGCCACGGTCGGTATCAGCTCTCGCTGTATTTTTTTTTTATACAATTAAAAGTCGTTTTACATTTTAAACTGGAATTTTTCCATTTGACATATTAAAAATAACTCATTATAGTTAAGGTTTTATTACTCGACCGTAGACGTAACGTTTCATAAATGTAAACGTGGAATTTCCATAAGATTACTAACTCAGCCTACGTAACCGTATCATATGTTATATTTTAAAATTACAAATAAACAAACAAAAAATAATTTATCCCCAAATTTTTTGCTGGATCTAATTTGGTAGAGATCAGTTAGATATTACACCAGATATTAAAAAATATAAAATTGGATATGATTAAATATAGCGCCAGGTAATTCTTTTTTACTCGAGTAGTAAACTTTTTCATTGTACTAATTTTATAAACTCGGTTTTTAAAAATGTATAAAGTACAGTAATTTGTAAAATCTAATTAACTAAAAATCAGTACAAAAATTGATATGTGGGATTGAAAACTGTTTACAAACTTTGTGCTAACTTTTCTTCTGGGTCTAATAGTTGTATAATCTAAGTATTAAACAATTTACTATTTGTTATATGATTTGTTGTTGTTGTTGTTGCTCTTTGTTCAGTGTTGCTGTTGACATTTTAGAGATTGCAACATAAATTAAAGTTAGTTGCTTCAACTGTTTTTTACATTATTTTACTTTTGTCATACCTTTTGCTATATATTTCGTTGTTCTTTCGTTCTTTGTGACACATTCAACTAGCCTGATATTGATTTCAATGACAAGAGAAGTGTTGTGGTTACATTTTCCTCAAAGTTATTTAAAGAAAAAATAATGGCTGCAAATCCAAACTTAAGGAAAATGAAAATATGGGTGATGTCTTTGTAAATGATTTTCTAAGTAGAGAAACCTTAAGTCTTCTTAACTGTGCAGGAACTTTGAAGGAAGTTGGGTATAGATACATTTATTTTAGAGGTGGTAGAGTATTATATAAGAGGAATAAGATTTCAAAATCCCAACTAATAAGAAATAAATTGCTATTGAATGCCACAACTGACAAACCTTGGAAGCGTCGATCGATGGTCAACAATAATACTGCTAATATTGAAGATACATGCACTAGTGATGATGATGGTGAAAACACACACAGAAAAAACTGAAATCGAGTTTCAATTAAAATATTTGTAAATAAAATTAAAAATTATGTTGAATTTGGACTAGCAAAAGAATTTGTTATATAAAATAATTTTTTTTGTTAAAATTAATTGAAATTTTTCAATTATTTATTTAATCATAATTAAAGTTTTTAACCAAAAATCTTCAACATTTTCAATTAAACTTTTAATTATATTAATTAAAACTTTAATTAAAGTTCTAACCAATAATAAAAAATTAAAATTAATAAAATTTTTGATTGAAATTTCGGATTCCAATCAGTTATAATTTTGATCAAATTTCCAAAATTTTTTTTAAACAAATATACATACATATGTTTGTGTGTAATTCATCAACGCATGAAAATATGTAAATACTTTGTACCAAATAGTTCATAGGAGTACCATAGTACTTTTGAGGTTCTAATAGCACCACAAAAAAACTTTATCATAACTGGTGCATGCGCATCCGCAGTGTTGCCAATAAAGTTTGTTTTCATGTTCCCATTTTCAAGGTTGAAATTCCCAAAAATCCTAAACAAATTGTTAAATAATCAAATTTTTCTTTTCTCTAAAATGATTTTTCGCAGATTTTGCTTGCTAAGAATTTAATATAAACATGCTAGATAAAAGAGTGGTCTCATAAAGGAATTAAAATTTTAACAAATTAAAATTTTAACATTTTTTTTAATTTTAAAATAGACCTTTGAAAACATGATTCCTTGATTTAATTTTTAAATCTGATCAATTTTCAATGAATCGATTTGCATTTTTTGTTGATTCTTTTCATAGAATCAATCAAATTGATTAAATTTTAACAACTCAAATAACCAAAAGTCGTTCGCGAACAGAAGCACAAAACAAATTATTCAATCGATTCAAAATTGAATCGTTGATATGAAGTGATTATAATTTATTTATAGATTCATAAAACTAATAATATGAAATAAAATTAATTATCAAGCTCTGCATCAAAACCAGTACATATGTTCACGCGGCAAATGTTGTTGGGCAACGGCGCGATTCCGCCGTCTGGTACGTACTACAGTGTGGCATCCTTATTCAGCTAGTAGGAATGTATCTCTTTTTTCTCTGCTGCCTTGGCTCTCCACTAACTGAATAAGAGCCACAGCAACCGGCGGCATTATGTGTGAAATTTAATAAGAACTAACGAAAAAGTGAAACGGTAAACTAAAATTAAAGAACATTGTAAATTAAATTGAAATCAAAATTAAATCCAAAAAGAAAAATATAAAAATAAAACAAATTAAGAGAATTTTTAGAAATAAAGAATAAACATAAAAAAGGTGCTGTGTTTGTGTATATTGAGAAGAGCGGTGGCCCACACACAGGGTCATTTATAACCAGCGTACTGAACCAGGATATCCTTCGCAGCCCCAACATTTTTGGTCCTTCTCCCGTGAAGTTTTTGGTGGAAGTTTCTGGAGTGATAGAAAAGAAGCCATTTTTTCATACAGCAACAAAACCTTAAAACAACGTAAGAAAAAAAAGTACAGTGTGGAGTAAAACAGGTGCGTAAATTTACATTATTTGAAATACTGGAAAAGTTTGCCCATAATATTTTGTTGAGAAAAGTGTGTCTCAAGTCCAATTTGTGGCTCAGATATTTTGAGGTTAAAAATTAAAACGGGGTTTCAACACAAAAAATAAAAAAGGTCATTTTAAAAAGGCCATTTTTTTGCAATTTTGGTGCCATTACATTGTTAAACGTGTCTCAAAACAGGAATTTTGTTTTTTTTTCAACTGCTTTTGCCTTGTTGTTTTCTTAAACTAAATTTTGTCGGTTTTGGAAAAATATTTTAGCGCGGTTGAGGAAGTTATTGGAACCGAGCCGCTGCTACTAGAAGAAGATTTTTCGGCATATACATTAGATGCCTTTGAATTTGAAAAATCCGAAATAAAGTATGGGGAAAATATAAGAAAATGTATGAAGAGTGTTCCTTGACAACTATAGAGAAAAAGAAAGATTCAGTTACGGTTCAGGCAAAACACCCACAGGTCCGAAAGGCATACATACGTTGTATTAATATACTTTCAATGAAAGAAAACAATTCTCTGAAGAGATTTCCAATGCAGTGGTTCCCAACCAAGGAAATTTTTTGCCCCTACCTCAAGTAAACACTGGTATTTTTTATTGCGATTATTTATCGTGGCCCACATCTCGGAATTTATTTACTGCTATTATAATAAATAGCCCACGACTTAGCCAAGTTGAAAAATTGTCATATTTATTTCAAAAAACTGCCGGTGAAGCTAGAGAAATAAATCAACATATGTTATAGCTTGGAATAATTTAAAATCAAATTATGAAAATAAAAGGGTACTAGTAAAGAAGCAGTTAACTTTTTTTTAATATGGCCCCATGCCAAGAGGATACAGCTCAAGAAATAAAAATGTTGCAAAGAGAAATAAATAATTGTATGGACTATAAAAATCATATTTCTGTTTTGAAAAAATATCGTTATTGTAATTGCCTTACTATTGGTCATATGTACGGTGATTTCTCAAGTCATAACGGTTGTTCTAAATGTAAAAGAAAACATCATACATTAATGCATATAGATTTTACGGAGAAAAATAGAAGGCAAAGTGAATTCAACAGTGGTTCCGAATCTGTTAGTCAGGCAAATCAAATACAGTCCACTAATAGTCCAAGTGTGTATAATGCAACTCAATCGCACCATACTAGGGTAGCAAAAGAAGTAATGTTAGCAACAGCGTGGGTCAATATTTACTCAAGTGGTTCTACTCAGAAAATACGAGTGTTCGGATAAAAGTTTAATCTCTGAAAGAATACAAACATTATTAAATTTCGATTTTTTGAATTTGTTTTTAACGCTGACATTTCAAAAATGTACAGGCAAATTTTAATCAACCCATAACATGTCCCTTGGACCATTTCTATTTTATCACGGAGAAAATTCAACACAAATCATCATTTAGCAGAGGGAAGTACTTTCAATAATCGCACGTCTGTTTGATCCAGCAGGGTGGCTGGCACCAGTGATTATAACATCAAAAATTCTTATGCAGCATATGTGGCTTGATAAGTTTAAGTGGGACGACGCAATAAAACCAGTAACTCTGCATAAGTGACAGGCCTTTATTTCGAAATATAACGACGTTGACACAATTACAATTCCTCGGTTGGTCCAATATTCTCCTGAATATTAAACTTGTGTGACTCATCGGAGGTAGCTTACGCAGCAACATTATGCACAAAAATTAAAATTGGAGATCAAATTGCTTCAAATCTTTTTGTGGCTAAAACAAAGGTGGCACCAATTAAAAAACCATCCTTGCCCCGTTTGGAATTGTGCTGCGCGGTACTTTTGGCGAATTTAGTTGCCAGTGTTATTCCTCAATTAAAACTGAGGGCATTTTTTTTTAACATCCCATTTTATTTACACCTGTCTTTATATGACAATTAGTAATTAGTTTTGAGGTTTGGGTATTAATTAACCTAAATCAACACTTAAGATAACTTATATTTAGTGTAAGTAAACATTTATATTAAATTATATAAAATAAGTGAATAGTATAGTAGGTTTTTAAGATCATATCATATTCTTTTTAATTATTTTTATTGTAAAGAAACATGACAATTTTTATTAGTAAGTTATAGAGAATAAAAATTGAGAAATTCCACTGAGCCAGCAGGATAGAATACTTAGTATTTTCGGTTGGCGCTACCCAACCTTGTCAATATCCATGCTCTTCTTCTCCCTTTGCGGTCATTGCTTGTTGATGATTGTCTATTTTATATTGAGTGTAAGGAAACAAATTAACAAACTTGTAAACAACAACACAATTAGACTAACATCAACGAAATTTAACAAATTATATTTATCCTCTATATTTTACAGTTTTTGTTATGAACTTTAATTCTTAAAGTATCAAATAACACAGCTTATATGAAGCATTTAATATCAAATATTTGTCCTAATCCATATTAAAATCTACAACTTAATCTATGTTGATAGTTAATGAATAGACAATATTTTGAATTATATTTTGCACTGTATCCTTGTGTGTAAAGTAATGGAATTTTATGAATTGTTGATCTGTTATTTTGTAAGTGAATAGTATAGTAGGTTTTTAAGATCATATCATATTCTTTTTAATTATTTTTATTGTAAAGAAACATGAAAATTTTTATTAGTAAGTTATAGAGAATAAAAATTGAGAAATTCCACTGAGCCAGCAGGATAGAATACTTAGTATTTTCGGTTGGCGCTACCCAACCTTGTCAATATCCATACTCTTCTTCTCCCTTTGCGGTCATATATATAAAATATATTTTGCCAAATTATCAATCAATTATAAAATATATTTTGCCAAATTATCAATTATAAGAATCGGACAAATAGCTCCGATGGAGTGCATCGCTTAAGTCTTCTTGAAGCTGTGAGCTCGTTATAGGGTAGTTGTCTAATTTCATTGTTAGAATGAGTTGTAAGTTTAAATGTATGTTTTAAGCTGGAATTCCTTATGACTTCTTGGACTGTGCTGACGTTAAGATCGCAATGTATATTTTCATTGGATATGTACTATTCGGCGTTTATAATAGTTCTCAGTATTTGTGATTGAACTCGTTGGATGATTTTTATATTAGAGTTGCTTGCAGTACCCCAGAGCTCTGCGCCATATTTCCAAATAGGAGCTATTATTGTTTTGTATATAAGCAATTTGTTTTGTAAGGATAAAGTTGAATCCTTTCCTAAGAGCCAGTAAAGTTGTCCAAAATTTGTACTTTACTTCGTTTTTTTACGGATGATATGATCTTTCCAGATTAATTTAGAGTCGATTATCATGCCAAGATATTTAGCTTTATTATCATTTTGAATCGGAGTGTTGTTTATCGTAATTGCTTGATGATCACTTATCTTCCTATTAGTGTAAGTCTATTGTACTGTTTTTTCACTATTTACTAAAATACCCCAGGTTTTAAACCAGTTTAGTTTATTGTCCAGCAATTGTTGAAGGTTTGATATGGCCAAAGTTATATCTTTATTTGATGACAAAAGGATAGTGTCGTCTGCAAATGTTGCAATCATATCTGTGTTTCTTGTTGGAGTAGGAATGTCTGCTGTGTACAGAAGGTATAGGATAGGGCCAAGGACACTACCTTGCGGAACTCCCGCTTCCATTTTAATTATGCTTGAGCATTCATCTTTATATTTAACATAAAAGTGCCTGTCAGTTAAATAACTTTGTAGAATAAGAAAAAAGTCCATTGGTAGATTTTTTTCCAATTTATAAAGTAGGCCAGCATGCCACACACTGTCAAATGCTTTCGCTACATCAAGATATGTGGCCACGCAAAAATTTTTCTTATCAATTTCAGATGAGATTTTGTTAGTTACTCTATGTATTTGTTGGATCGTAGAGTGCATGAGTCTAAAACCAAACTGATGCGCTGGTATAAGATTTCTTTCTATAAGTATTGGTTCTAGTCGATCAAAAATAAGTTTTTCGAATAATTTAGATAAAAGTGGTAATAGACTTATTGGCCTGTATGAAGTAGCCCTTGTGTCGTCCTTGTTAGGATTTGCAATAGCGATTATTTCTGCAACTTTCCATACTTTAGGAAAATATTTCATTGCTATTATAACGTTGAAGATATTTCTTATGTAGATAAGTCCCTTCATTGGTAGTTCTTTTAATAGTTTGCCCGTTACTCTGTCATAGCAGGGGGATTTTTTAGCATCAATTCTTGTTTTAATAGTAGTTTTAACTTCATGTAGAGAAACGTTTTTGATGTGGCAGTTTGTGGATGAAATGATATTTGGCAGAGTATTATATTTACAATGAGTTTGTGGTCAGATTCTACAATAGTTCTAGCATGGTTAAGGAAACCACCGTGTAGCTGGAAAACGTTTGTTGCCAATAGAGTTGCCACTATATTACAAAAAGTATGGAATAAAAATTGGTTTCACGTAGCTTCTAGCTACAACCCTGTCGATGTAGCAACCCGGGGAATGGTCCCTTCGGAATTAAAAGAAAGTCTTCTTTGGTAGCATGGTCCTGAGTGGCTCAAACGCGAAAAATCATTTTGGCCCACCGGACCAGTTGAATTCGAAACCCTGGTAGAACACAAGTTTATGTTGCTAGATCGTCAGAAAAAGAGGATATTCTCACTCGTATTTTATGCCTTGCAAGAGCAACTCATGTAATTGCGTACATGTTTCGATTTATAAATAAAGCTAATAAAAATAGACGCATAGGCGTAGACTATGAAACGTTAAAAATATCGGCTCAAGAGTTGACTTTCGTTAGAAATCGTGTGAACTTAGTTGTTTGTTGATAGGAAAGAAAATCGACTCTTGTAGCCCTTTACTAACCCTCGCCCCGTTTTTGGACAAAAATCCTATTATTCGAGCAAATGGCCGCCTGGATTCTTCCACAAGTTTATCCTACAATGAGCGACATCCCATTCTAATTGCCTACGGTAGTGCTTTAGCCCGTTTATATGTTGAATTTATTCAAAAATTGGTTCATCACGGTGGTCCTAGGTTAGTTCTTAATACAATTCGTCAAGATTGTTGAATATTAAAAGCAAAAAACCTGATAAAAACTGTCATTCATAACTGTAAAGTCTGAGTGTTATACCGAAAAAAGTATCAAGGGCAGATTATGGCTCCATTACCCGATGAAAGAAGTGCTTTTAGTCGCTCTTTTACGAATACAGGCGTTGATTTTGCTAGCCCATTTGAAATTAAAAGTTTTACCGGTCGATATTGCAAAATCACAAAAGGTTATGTGTGTCTCTTTGTTTGTTTTTCAACTAAAGCTATTCATTTAGAGGCTGTCAGCGATCTGTCAACCCCTGCTTTTTTAGCTGCTTTGGCTTGTTTTTTTCCCCGCCGTGGTTGTCCTAATGAGATCTTCTCTGATAATTTTAGAAGTTTCGTTGGCGCCGCAAGGAAAATTGATGAGAATTTTGTAAAACACATAAAAGAGGTATGCGATAACGCTGTTTTAAAATATGGTCAACAACAGTTATCGTGGCATTTTTTACCAGTAGGAGCTCCTCATATGGGAGGCCTGTGGGAAGCTGGTGTCAAAAGGTTTAAAATACACTTTAAAAAGATATCTGGTCACCTTTGAAGAATTATCAACCCTGCTAGCTACTATCGAATCGTGTCTCAATTCAAGACCATTAGGCCCTTTATCTGAAAAAGTAGATGAAGAATTTGTCGCCGATGGAAAGAGGATTATTTAAAAGAGTTGCACAAGCGCAGAAAATGGAAATCTCCTCAAATCGACGTTCAAGAAAACGATCTTGTCGTCTTAAAAAATGAGCCAGTTTACCCTAACGAATGGCGTTTAGGTCGAGTAGTGAAAATCGACCGTGGTTCCGACGGTAAAGTTCGTGTAGCTGACCTTAAAACTCAAAATGGGCTTATCACTCGACCAGTCCATAATCTGGTGCTTTTGCCACGTAGCTCTCAATAATAATAATTTCTTACACTGATTTTGTTGTTACAAATAAATTCAAAAAGGTACTCACCACGTTTGTTGACATCACTGCTACCCCATATCGTGTGGTGAGCGTTGGCGTCGCAGAACAGAATCCAACTTAGATTCCTTTTTTGACAATGCTTCACGAAAGCCGAAACCTCCGTGGTTGGTGCCTCGTCTATTTTACCAGAAAGGTAGGCGGATGTCTGTACTACCTCATGCTCACCGGTAAGAGAAGGCACTTTAGCCAATATCGCAACTAAGTCCCTAAGGATGAACTCTGAAATGGGAAGGAATGTTAAGTTGGTTCTTATTAATAGGCCTGATCTGGGCCTAGAATGATGACTGTTGTATATGGCAAGCACAATAGGCATTGAGCTCCAGCATTGACCCATGGTTCCTGGATGAAAATGACCTTCGTCTAATCACGTTCGCTGCAGCTTTTGCGTGATGAAAGTTCACTTGTAGGTGTCTTAGAAGCCTGTCTTTAGTGGCAGACATCACTTCTTCCTCGATATAGAGGCACGTTTCTGTTGGAGTTCAGCAGTGCTAATACTTCGGTCGAACTCCTCTCCCATTTACGGGGTCTGCCAGAAATCGGCCCATCGGGGGTCCTTCTCTTGCCTTATTTTTGATCGGGGGCCTTAAGGAACTTGGCATGGAAGTTGTCTTGGTAACATTTTTCGAACAGCCTGCCTTATCCGAGGTAACGGAATTCTGGGGAGACTACAGTTACGGATTTGCCAAGACAGTTGAAGAGCTACCTTTGCCTGATTTGGAATGCCGCTCATATTGTGGACGAGTGGGTCTTACCAGCACTGATCCATACCCATAGTTCACCATGTTGCCCTTCTGCTTTAGTACATCTGCCGATATAGGATCAATAGACATGGTGAGTTCAATAACTCCACCTTTTACTGTCCTTTTCAGCACTTTCCAGTACCTTACAGAAAGTTCTCGGTTCTGGCCCTTGATCAGTCCAAGAATTATTTCGTTGGATGTGTCTGGCTTTTCGGGAAAGTATCCTACGAATAGTTGGGCCTTAGTTACTTCGTCCTCCGTTACAACTTTAAACACGGCATCGCATCATGGTTTCAAGGTGGGGATGTGAGTCTGCAGCCACATTCCGTGCCCTTATCGTTGCAGGCAAAGCTGAGACATCCAGGTTTGAAGGTGCAGTTTGAGAAACTGGGCTTCACATTACCCTTCCCGAGTTCCACAATCTTTATAAGGACAACCCGTTGGATGATCCGAAGTTGGTCGTCAGACCATCTGGTGTTTGGGAAGTCGGGTGGTATCACACCAATCTTCGACAACTTCACCGCTTCTCTATAGGAGAGAGCCACTTTCGGTTCTTGTTGTGGAATCGGGAAGGTCGGGGCGGGTGTTGGCAGGGTGCCACTATCGACCTTACGGGTGCGCTATCAACGTCCTCGTCAGCGGTCCTCTTAAAGGGATGAATGGTATTTGGCGGTGTAGAGCCAGCGGAGCGTACCCTCTTACGATTAGATGTAAGTTCAAGCACTTCACAACGGGCTTCACGCATTGGCTTTTGACGCAGCTTGCGAGCTACCTCAATGTCGATTCCTTCATCTACATACAATTTCAGACGTTTCCAAGCCGCTCCAGAGAGCGTATCCTTCTCAGACACTGGGTTTGTTAATATCTGTTGTTTTAGGCTGGGAATTTAGTAGTTTCTCCTCTTCATCCATTGGGATGTTAGTGTCAGACACATTACGGCCCAGGTCATAGGTACTCTGAACTACATCCGTGGTTTCAATTACGTTGAGACCTTGTGCCTCCTTTGTAATTGTTGAAAAGTCTGCTTCGACCGATTTTTGCATATTTTCGTTTTCAGTTTGGTTCTTAGATTCCATAAGTAAAAATATCAAATAAAGGGATTAAAAAGAGCACATAGTAGCAGAGCCCTTTACTAATACAACAATGGTTCGCCTTGTCCTGGAGGCTACCGTTCAAAGACACACTAACGTAGTGCCATTCATTTAAAATTCAATAATTTGCAAACGTTGTTCGTTTGTTAGTCTATTCATGGTTAAATTATAGACCAAACTGAACATGTTTGACAGTACATGTTACATGAAAGCAGCTGAGCTACCAAAAACAGTGTTGCCAAAAAGAAAGTTGCTAAAAAATCACCCTATAGATATAGAGATAAAAATTCGTAAAAAACAACAATGGTAAAAAAGATAAATTTAAATTAAAAAATACCAAACGCAAAAAACTATTGAAATTTAACAAATATTTATTTAATTTTGTGTTTTTGAATTTCAATTGATGTGTTATAAATTAGATTTAGAGTTATTCCAAAAGCTTTTTAAACAATCTTGGGATTTGACTGTGCTTTTTTTGTTTCCCAAATTCGATGTAGTTCAAAGTTGGTCACTTTTTTAAATCGAAGATTTGTTTTTTTAATTAAACGCGAGTATATAACGTTTTGCAGCTTTGCAATATTTCTGTAATACGATCTAAGCTCTTATATAAAATACGATTTGTAAAAATAATTGCTTAAAATGTTAGATCCCAATAAGCATTTTTGCTGGAATTAAAGCTCAAATCAAGTGTTATTCAAGCCATGTTTTAGAATTAAAGCCTTGATTTATACTTTAATTAATGGCAGCAAAACGGACACTGGAATTCAAGTCGAACATTACAAAGCGAATACACTTAAATTCAAGCCTTGAATCACAGTTTAATTCAAGTTCAAACAATATGATAATAACACTTGTTTTCAAGCCCTAAATTCAAGTTTAAACAAAGCCATAAAAACGCGATAATGATTGGTTTTGGTACAATTTATTAACTCTTTTTAACATACATACATTTTTATAATTTTAGTTTTGTATATTTACAGCGGTATTCATAAAAACATCTTAATTCAAGTTTCAAATACATTTTAGTTAAAAAACATTTTAAGCCTAAAAAAGGTTTATTAAAAATTCGTATTCATAATCAGTATTTTAACTAATAAACGATTTAATGATTGTTTAACTTTAAGATGGCAACACTGTATTTTTTTATTTGTCATATTAATCGTAATGATGCAAATCAATGACTACTAAACCATACGGTACTCGTTTCTATGTATTTTTTTTGTCGTTTTTCAGAAAAATATTGTTGTTATAAAACAAAAAATTTATGAAAACTTGTTTATTAACTAAAAAAAGAAAAAGAGTCAAAACGAAATGCCCAATAAAAGTGTTACATAGATAATGATTTTATTGTAGAAAAAAAAGTATTCAAATAACCGGTTTTATTTTCTTTGTTTTGATTAAACAACACACCACTATAAAACACAATGAATAATATACAAAAATATTATTATTTTTGCTAAAATTTTTTATCCAAAATTGAAAAGGGTCGCTCCTCTTTATGTAAATTTTCGTCTGACGATTGTTTGAAATTTGGGCAATAGTTTCTATTATAAACAAAATACAACTAAAAATATCACAATTTCCATATAAAAATGGTTCTTACTAATTCTTTTCATCAAATATAAACAAAAACAAATAACTTCTTTTGTTTAAATGCCAATTTTTTGCAAAAATGTTTAAAATGAAAATAAACATAAAGCAATAATGTCATCTTAAAATAGGTTTAAAATAGGGTCAAACCAATTTTTAAATTCGTTTATTTGAACAAGGTTTAAAAAAGGTATTTTAAGCTAAAATTCCTTTATGAATACCATTTTAGCAAATTTTGCTTAAAATTGGTTTGAAACACTATTTAAAATTTTTATGAATACCGCTGTTAATCTTGATTTTTTGACTCGATGTTTTTTTCACTAATCCTTTACTTTATTTAGAAACGTAGAAATTTGTAGAATCTTCCTGAAATAAGAAAAATGATAATGTGAGGACGGAGATTAGCTCCAAATAAAACTGGCTTACCTTTTCTTTAAATCCATGGAAGAATTTACAAAAATCTCCACAGGAAAATTGTAAATTTGAACAAATGTTTTAATTTTATTTTAAAATATTGACAATAAATGAAAAACATGAAACAAATTGTTTTTATTTGTATGAACTTGATTTTGACTGCAAAAAACACTTAAAATAAAGCACAATACAAGCAATATTTAAAGCACTTAAATTTTTAACTTTTTAATGTTTATTGGGATCAGTTTATCGAACTTTGAGCCGCTAAAAGTGTCCAACTCTTAGCATCGATACACCATGGAAAACTAAAAGAGCACAGACATCACACGGACTTTGTATATCCATGTCCAAATTTTCAGTGATATCCATAGAATGACTCTTTGGTTTCTTTAATAGCATTTCATATTTTTTAATTTCAATTGATATTTTTTGAATTTCAAATGGTGTTTTTTTAAATTAAAATAAAATAGAACATTTAAAATTCTACGTTTTGATTTTCAATTGCGTGAAGAGGCAGACCCAGACAAAATTGTTGACTGTTTAATGTTGGAAAAGCATCGTATTAATTTTTAAGTTCAATAATAAAATTACACAGTGCAACACGAAAAAATACAACCACATACAGACACCACTACGTGATAAAAGATCAAAAAAAAAAAGACTCGTGTCTCCCAGTTTTGCCCCAAGTCATGCACTTTTTAATGGGCCCCCAAAGATTTGGGGCCTCGGTGTCACTCTTGCAAAAAAGTGATAATTTTCACAGGCTCATATCTTGCAAACCGTTCGGAATTTTGATTTACTCTCTGTAGCTCTTGTCATAAAGAACAAAAATTGGGAACATATAAAATCAACAACTTCATCTTCAAGATTAAAATCGCAAAAAACTTTAAAAAATTCGATTTTTTTCCTTTTTTCCCCTGTTCAGGTCCATAGGTTACTAAAATTCAACGAAACAATCAACTTCAATCACGCTCACATCGAGGCATTACACAGCGCGACGTCAGCGGTGAAAGTTATAGAGAAACTGCTACAGCATAATCGTCTAAATCGACATGCTGAGAAGAACAAAATTTATAAAGCAACTGTAACAGCCACACTACCAGTGCTCGCACCTGAAAATTTTGTGTCACCAAGGCCGCCAACTCCAGATCGTACGACAGAATTTACAGGAATGATTAGAGCAAGTGGTGTTACTTATGAAGATCCATTTGATACCGATTATGAGCCCCAACAGGGAAGAGATGGACGACAACTAATAACACAAATGGAAATGGGTTTCATGTTGGCCATATTGGGACTATCGCAGCGACTTGCCATATTTTTGACAGCGTTTTTAAAGCAAAGAAAAACTCACACATGCTAATGTTAACTCTACGGCGTACCGCAAACGGCAAGCTGAATTTCAGAGCCTCTACACTCTAAATGATGACAATTCATTCGCTTGCTGCTTTAGTGGTAAAAATAAGAATGAACTACATTGCTAGTGAGTGTAGATTATTTATTGATGGTTCTGTTTCAAACTTGAAGGCAGTGTTGTTGCATGTGTCGAATCGAAAGTTTCCATTCCGCTAGCAATGGGTATTAACATGAAAGAAAGCTTTGAAACATTGAAATATATAATGAAAAAAATCAAATACAGTAGTTTCCCGCATAATTGATTTACCCGCTTATTTACTCTCAAAAATGAAAAATTCCAATATAATATATATGGAAAAATCCCCGTTTAATTGAGTTCCGCTTATTAGCGGTACCCTTTTAATTGATTCAAAAAATAAAACCCCTTATCGGAAATCACATACAAAAATGACGTTTTGTTGTCATTTAAAAATTCCCAAAAATAGTAATTGGCACATATAAAAAAAAATATGAATGTGGCAACTCTTAATATGTATCATATGTTTTCATTTAGTTTTTGTGAAAATGAAAAGAAAGAAAGCATACTAGCTTAAACATTAAACTAAAATTAAGTGTTATTGCTGATGCTAATAAAATTGGAAGGGTTGAACTTTGTGCAAAGTATAAGTGCTCTAACGCCACCATAAAAAGAATTTTAAAAATAAAGATTTTATAAAGAAAGATTATCAAAATTGAAGACTTTTAAGTGGACAACCAAAAGAGATGGAGCCGGTGCGTGTGTAAACGTAGAGAAAGATCTTTCATTATGGTTCAAACAAAGGCGTGAATCTGGTGCCCTGATTTCACGCAATATGATTTTGGAAAAGTTAAGAAATTTGCTGTGGAAATGAAAGAAGATTTCCATCCTAGCTCTGGTTGGCTTCATCGCTGGCAATAAAGAGAAGGTATAACGCTAAGAAAAGTTCAAGGAGAAGGTGCATCCGCTGATATTGATGCCGCAAAAATTTTCTTTGATATAGTTTTGCCGAATTTGATTTCGAAATATGAGCCTACAGAAATATTTAACGCTGATGAAAGCGGTTTATTTTTCCGAGCTTTACCGAATTCAACTTTAGGCTAAAAATGTGACCATACACTAGACTTTAAAAGCTCAAAAGAACGTTTGACATTACTCTTTATTTGCAACGTAACCGGTGATTATAAAAAAGTTATCGTCATTGGTAAGTCGAAAAATCCACGGTGTTTCAAAAACAAAATTTTGCCTCTTGATTATTACTCACAAAACAAAGCGTGGATGACTCAAGACTTATGGCATAAAATTTTGCTTTCCCTTGATTCTGAAATGGAAAAACAGGGACGCAAAATAATATTGTTCGTAGATAATGCATCTTCTCATAGGACATTAGCAGTTCTAGCAAACATTGACTTGCAATATTTACCAGCTAATACAATATCAATAGCGCAACCCCTAGATCAGGGTTTTATTCACTGCTTCAAATCTTACTACCGACAAAATATTGTACGAAAACAAATTTCTGCAATAGAAAGCGGAAAAACTATGTGAGATTTCGTAAAAAATTTAAGTATTTTCAATGCCATCCATATCATAAAAAATCTTGGTGGCTTGTTAAACCATCAACTATTACTAACTGTTTCAAAAAGGTAATTTTGCGTTCATTCGAAGCGGTACTACGCACATGCAATAACTACAAATTTACACTTTTCACATCTTACAATTTTAGGCAAAGTTCTTTTCCGCCACCCACGCGGAAGATTTAGAAGACTGTGGAAATCTGTCTTGATGTTGAAGCCCAACATGAATTTGATTCGTTGAAGCCCAACATGAATTATCGGAGATAATCAAAGAAATCGACCTAGCTTTGAATTTAGAGTCTTTCGAAGATGAGGAAAACGAAGAAAACGGAGATATTGCTAAAAATCCTCCTTCAAGTAAAGAATCATTGGGTTTTCTTAATATCCTTCGGGAATTTTTCTTTGCAAATAATCTTTTTTCTCATGAACTTGATAATATGGAAAAAAATATTATCTAAGACTGTTACAAAACACAAATTTAAACGATGATGATAGAATTTTATGAACAAATTTAGCTATGTATATACATATGTAGTTTAAACATAACAATTTGCATTTATAAACACATTTATTTTTGCTTTATATGAAATTAATTAAGTTTTAGTTCCTTTTTTAACTATTGTACGATGAACGTACCTGATTAATTTTTTGTTTGTTTTTAATAAATTTATTAAATTATTTGAACTGTAATAATTTATACACATATGTTTTATTGATCATGCTGCTCAATAAAACGGGTGTCTTCTAATTGCGCCAGTGAATCAATTAACAGAGTATGGGTAATTGTGTTTTCCGCTTAATTGCTACAAAAACCTTACACTTTAGGCAAATCAATTAAGCGGAAATTACTGTACTACGAAAATAAATGGAAGATTTGCTGTGATTTGAAAGTCATCAACAAGGGATGATCTATAAGGGCGGATCATCGATAAGGGCGGCTTCCCAAAATTCTTTTGTTTTCTTTGTAATTGGGATTCGCGATCACCTCTGAATCAATTCCAATGTAATTCGTGGAGACCAAGAGGAAGTGTGGAGGAACAAATGAAACAACATAGACTGAAGAATGCACCTTTAATTGACAATACTCAAGATATCTTGCTGTCACCGCTTCACATAAAATTGGGAATTGTTAAAAAATTCATCGAAGTGGCCCTTGTAAATTGACCAAAGTATTTGAAAAGCGTTTTCCCAAAGCGTAGCGATGACAAAATTAAAAAAGGTATTGTAGAAAATTTAAAACTAATTTTTGTTCACCTCATTGTACTATTTACACTATGTTAATGTTTTCTTTCTTTATTTTTTGTTTTCATTTAACAGGAGTACTTAATGGCCCTGACATAAGAAAGCTTTTCAAGGGTAACTTTGATTCATCGCTCGATGAAAATCATTCAATGGCATGGATTTACCTTCAGCATGTATGCACCAGAGTCTTGGGAGGGGATCGAGACGCGAAACCGGAAGCAAGAGAATGGTTGAAAGAAATGCTGTATTATTTTGACATTAAAGCTGCATTTTCTTTATTTTCATTTTGACGATTTTATCAAACAACTCCCTACCGAATCCGATGAGCAAGGAAATCGGTTTCACCGAACCACAATGCCATTGAAAAACTGGACAAAGGCAAAAAACTCGACGGTAATACCAATTTTATTGATGCATTGTTTCGCATTCCTTTTTTGATTTCATTTCAGGTATGTTGGTGGAGTCACAAGATTCACCCTGTATGATTTTAATGAAGTATTTAAAGAAGAAAAAGCTGAAGATGGAGGCAGTCTGGAAGCAACGTGCCTGTGGACACCATAAGTTCTGAATCAGAGTCAGATTCGGACGACGATTCGGATCCACAACTTAAAAGAGTGCGATTTGCAAGTCCAGGGGCATCAACATTATAAGCATAATACGAATATTTTTTATTATTTTGGTAACAGATAGCATAGAATCCCAATGTTGAAGTAAAGAAAAAATAAATCAAACTAATTTTTTTAAACGGTGTTAAGAATCATTCCTAGGAAGTTCATATGTTCTAGAAATTTGTTTATTGAGATCTTAGGTTCATTTTTGTAGTTGATTGTTTCCTTGAATTTTGAATGATTTGCTACCTATGGACCTGAACAGGGGAAAAAAGGTAAAAAAATCGAATTTTTTGTAAGTTTTTTGCGATTTTAATCTTGAAGATGAAGTTTTATATGTTCACAATTTTTGTTCTTTATGACAAGAGCTACAAATTTACCTCAGAGAGTAAATCAAAATTCCGAACGGTTTGCAAGATATGAGCCTGAGAAAATTATCACTTTTTTGCAAAAATGACACCTAGGCCACAAATCTTTGGGGGCCCATAAAAAAAAAGTACATGACTTGGGGCAAAACTGGGAGACGCGGGTCTTTTTTTGTTCGGTCTTTTATCACGTAGTGGTGTCCGTATATGGTTATATTTCCATGACTTAAAAAATTACACTATTGTTACACAACAAATATCAGTCAATGCGATAAATAAGTTGTAAATAAAAATATTATATGATTTAAACGCTGTAAATTTTGTATATATAACATTACAGAGTAATTTGTGTGCATATTAGTGATATTAAAAGTAAATAAGATGGTAAATATATAAACTAAATTGTTATTGTACCAAGCGTTGATACAAAGTCATTTGAATTATATGGCTGTAATATACTGTAATAACACAAATATTTTGGATACGTTGCAAACTATGCAAAATAAGGCTTTAAAGGTTATTTTTAAATTACCAATAACATACTCAATGTTACCTCTCTTTATGGCGAGGTCTGCAGCCCAATTATGCCTATTCATGGATTGTACCAATATAAAGTATATATTAATGGATATCATACTATTAATTTTGACAGAAATCAAGAAAATCTTGCATCAATAAGATGCAGGTTAAAGAAACCCAAACAACGTATTGAATATATCGGTGGCTTAATATATAACCAATTACAAATTACATTAAAACACAGAATAGTATATCGATTCAAAACTGATCTTTAAAAATATATTTTCTGGAAAATCTTCATACGCTTCTATTGTAATGCTAATATATGTATTGAATTTTAATACACTAATCCCGAGTAAGAAAGTTATATATAATCATATGTGGCCTCATCTAATAATATAATACATAAATTCATATGTCGGTATGCACTACCATATATAATATTATATATTATATGAACATTTTTAAAAATGTCTAATGTTATGCCATATATAACGAACATATATAAATGTTTATAAAATTAGATATGACTTGTAAAAATTAACATACATATATATATTTTAAATATATATTGCTTTAAATATTATAATTATTTCTCCACATTTGTTCCTTTATATAATTATATAAAATCACATATGAACACAGCCAATTTAGTCCCATTAGTTCAGCCATGATATATGTATAAAGAAATTTTTCACAAATTCCTGAATATGTAATTATATGTAAGTCCCGAAGATTTAATTATACATAACACAATTATACGAAGAATTAAGTCTATTAAAGTCAGTCATTATGTATACCAGTGTGTGGCTGAGTTCTTAACTCACTACAACTCTGGCAGATAGAGTTCAAATTCCGGTAACAGCTTTGTTTTTTCAGAATTTTAATATTTTTTTTAAATTATTTTTTTTATTATTATTATTTTATGCGCTTTTAAATAAACTAGATTCCGTATGTATTATATTTTTGGATACTATCTGTTACAATTCGATCTGACATTTTTCGGATAAATTTGGATCTTACTTAACCCGGCAATTCCCAGTGTCAACTACACACAAAAAACAAATTCATACTATTTATGAATATTTTATGAAAAATTTGCCAATGTACTAATTTAAGAACTTTTTCATAAGCTCAGGTTGTATTTATGAACAGCTCATTAAAAAAATACTGGGAAACTTTGTGTACTTGTTTATTATGAAATAGTTCCTTAAAAAAATTGAAATAGCTACTTAAAAAATTTGCCAATGTACAAAATCTTATTATTAAGGAACGAGTGCATAATTACATATAATACTGCGAATTTAGTTAGGAAATAATTCATATTATAAATAAATTTTAAGAACCTGTTCATATATGCTATGAAACTCTCCATAACATAAATCAAAATGCTTTGTGTATGAATTTGAATTTAAAGTAAAAAATTGTTAAAATTAGGTAAAACAAATATGAAAACAAGCAAATATGATATATAATATGAAGTATTTCATAATAATTTGTAATTCTGAAACCGTTCTTTAAACATATGAACATGTTTCTATTATGTATGTCCGCCGTCAACGAATAACGTAGGGAAATTGTAGAAACATTTTTAAGTTATGAAATTTTCATAATATTAAAGAATTAAGACATATTAAATATATTTTTTTTCTTTATAAACAAAGTTCACAATAATTATGATCGAATTTATAAAAAAAAACACTGGGAAGTAAGGAACACTTCATAAATAGTAAGTAAGCTTCATATATAATATGAACCTTTAAAATTATGAACAATTTTCATAAATAATTATGAATTTTTTTGTGTGTACAGGTGTCAAAGATTAACGGTATTTTTAAACATGAAAACAGACATCAGTGATATACAGACAACACCCTGTTGTATATCTGGTTTCATTTTGGCAACACTTGAATTTTATTAAAAAGGTGATTTTTAAAAACCTTTAAGCAGTGTTTTTGATTTTAACATACTGGTATGTCTTATGATAAATAAATTCTTATAAAAATGTCAAAGGGGTAAGTATCACAATAATTTTTTATAAATACTGCTAAATATTCAGGCTAACAATGTGAGCAAGTATCTTTAGAAAATTAATAATATTCAGCCTAATTACGGTTGTCGTAGTCGTGATGAAAATTTGTCGTTTTAAAAAAATGGTACTATGTTTGTCGAAAACGACAAAATTGCAACTCTGTTTATAAACTATTACAATTTATCGTACCGCGAATGTCGAAATCGACTGTCAAATTTTGTAAAAGCAGTCGTCCACTTTTTTTCTCACGACAGCTTGAAGAAAATAAAATAAAAATGAAAACCTCTAAAATGTAAGTATTTTAAACATTGAAATTTTATTTTTTTAATATCGTTTAAATATTTTTAGGATACAAATTACTACCCCGAAGCAACTCGCAAAGCTAGTGGAGCTTTTGGAAAAAAACCAGAATTGGCCAAATCCTACCACAACAGTCTTCATAAAGTCGACATAAATGAAGAATGGAATACAATTGCCACTAAACTTAATTCTTTAGGTCCACCTTTTCGAACAGGCTCTAAGTGGATGAAAGTGTGGGCAGATTACAAATTTAATTAAAAAAAAAACTAATGCACAACAAATCCGCATACTGCGTTACTGGGAGGCTCAAATAAACAGTATATTTTGTCGCCAACAGAAGAAGCTGCAGCTAATTTACTACAATAAGATTCAATTATAAATCCAAAGGGAGAGGTTTTTGGTATCCAACACAATTCTTTAAAAGAACCAGAACCCATTCTCGAAGATGTTGATATGAGTGAAAATGAGGAAAATGTTACCCCAAGTACTCCGCAAATCACCAAAAAAGTCCGAGCAAAAATAGACCTTATTGAAGAACAGTTAAAAGTGCAAACTGAGTTGTACAATGAGGTAAAGGAAGCCTTAAAGCAAATTGAAAGGAAAACAGCATAAGATAAGTGAAGAAATGTTAAAGCTTTATAAAAGTGATATAAAAAGAAAGGAAGAAATGTTTAAACTCTACAAGAGTGATTTAAACAGAAAGGTAGGAAAGTTTAATCTTTACAAGAATGAGCTAAAGGAAAAAGATGCTCAAAGGTGTCCCATCGATGCAGCCTATCACTCCGGCGAACCCAGTTGTTTTATAAAAATGTTCCTTTATTTCCGATTTTTTACTTTCATTCATTTGAAACGATATCCAATTTGGACAAAGCTCGCTGTGCATTGCATCAATGCATTCTGTAAAAACTTTGCTAACTAACGACTGGGACAGACCCACATTGTAGTCATTACCTGCTCATTTCTGGTAACTACCTCCCGCAAAAGGCACTGCTGACTTTATTTAAAACATACTTAAAAGCTGCTTTATTTAATCTAAAATAGCTCACAAATCTAAAAAGAAATATTAAATACTCTATAAAGTACTATTTTTTTACTTACGCAGTATGTGGCAACTGAAATATGTTTGATTGTCGTCTAATTTGTCTTTGCAAAGCATTCATCTCCTTGATGGTGTATTCATCTTCATCGTCAGAAGATGAAAATATGGCCATACTAAGCATTTTATTTGTATGAATATTATTTGTAATTAAACCAGAAATTTAAAAACACTTTAAAATTATTTTATTACCGCCAGTTGTCAACTTAGTTGTTTTTTGTAGAGTTTAGCGATTTTTAAAAACAATAATATGTATCGTGAAATCTAGCGATTTTTTCCAAGACATTTCAAAGTGTTAGTCGTTGTTATTTCTTAAATTTTTGATTTATTTGTGTTGTTATCACTATTTTAAACAAAACTCGAAAAATTTTACAATTTTTAATTGTTTTGTAACTTAGATATTCTTAAGCGATTCTAGCCAAATTTAAATATATTTATTGAAACAGTTGACAACAGTGTGATGAACAGATGTTTTTGACACTTCCTAAGAGTGTGGTTCATAAAGTTAAAAAAATATAAAACACTGTTATTTTTAATCTGTTAGAAATTTTTTGCAGTCGAAAAACTTACGTAGTACCGACAAATATAATCGACAACGACTTCGACTGTTGTCGAAATACGACTTCGACAACCGTGATAAGGCTAATCTACCCAAAATTATGGGCTGTTTTTCAAGTGTCAATTTTGACTATTGCTTTTATGTTTTATGGAAGATTAAACTTTGACGAAATTGTACAAATACTAGAGGCTGGAGATGACCCTGGTGACATCATATTGTTTCCTCCTGAGGATGGTGAGGTTACTGAGGAAGACAGTGGAGATGAAAATGATGCCAATTTCATTTACAGGAAGTGGATCAAGACGCGCCACAAGTATCAGAACACATTGCAGTTTTCCTCTCTTTGCATTTGGACTAGATGCTGCTTGCCAGAACGCTCAAAAGAAAATGCGATAACAGCTGGACTTATTGTCAATTCCGTAGGGAAATCGTGTTATCATATTTGCAAAAATACGAAACGCAGCCGCAACTAAGAGCAACAGCTGTGGCGTTCCCATTGTGTTGAGAGTTTCAAATGAAACTAGATTGGGAGGGTGTTCAGAGGACCATATTGAGCAGGATTGCTCACAACGACGTTGCGGTTTTTGTCATGAACGCACTAGAAAAATGTGTGCCAAATGCAACATAGGTCTTCATATTAAATGTTGGTATAAATTCCACAACAATTAAAAAATTATATAATTATTGTTAAACCATTTAATATGTTATGTCCATTGTCACCCATAGATGTTACCGCTATAAAAACACAACTAGCAAAACTTTTTTATTTTAAGCTTTTTTATAGTGTAAACTAGACGTGGTTTTACTACATATTTAGAATAAAAACAAAAAATTTATCCCTTTGGCGAGAGTATGGGAATTGCCGAGTTAATTCATAAATATATTGCTGGATCTAATTTGATCTGCCAATTTCCGGATAAATTTGGATCCTTCTAAATCCTAAAATATATTGCTGGATCAAATTCGATATGCCATTTTCGGATAAATTTGGATCCTTCTAAATCCCCAAATATATTGCAGGATTTAATTTGATCTGCCATTTTTCAGATCAATAAAGAACTAACTTAATCTCCAAATACATTTCTGGATTTAATATGATTTGCCATTCTTCGACTCAAATAAGATCAGCTATTGTAGATATTGTGAGCAGATATTAAAGAATATCAAATTGGATATGAATAAATGTTGCTCCAGATCAATATTTTTTACTCGGGATGATATAATGAGGTATAATTATATGTAGTTTCATGTAAGTGGTTTCGAATATCACACTCAGAAAAAAAAGTTAGTAGAAAAATTTGTAAACGGTTTTCAATCCCAATTTACTATTTTTGTACTGATTTTTAGTAAAAAAATTATTATTTAGCAAATCTTTTTGCTATTTACATTTTACAAATTACAGAGTTTTTACAGAATATCTACAAATTTTCGTTGCTAACTTCAGAAATCATATTACAAATTTTTGAAAACCGATTTGCTAAAATTAGCAAAAAAAATTACTAATTTTAAAAAAGTCGATATTGATGGAAATGTTATTTCTAATATTTTAACTTATACATACAAACTTAAATTGCCCTAAAATGTTACATAGGATTAAAAAAGGTATCGGAAGTGAAGATACCGACTCATGTCTAAAAATAGGACATCCACTTAAAATAGCACTAAAAAGTTATTTATTTCTAAAAATCAGCCCTTACAACAATTTAAATTTCACCTTAAAAGTAAAAAAAAAAATTGACTAAAATATTTTTCAAAACAGAAATTACCAAATTAAAACAAAATGATAAATTCGTTTATGTTTTAAGAATTTTTAAGCCTTTGATTTTTTTTTCATTTTGTATAAAACATCTTTTAAAACATATAATTAAAATTTTTTATGCTCGATAAAAAAAATAAATCTAAAAGTATTAATAGTATTTAGTATTTTTTTTTGCTGATTTTAGCAAACGGATTTTAAATTCCACTTTACAAAAAGTCTACTAAAATTTAGTAGCGGCTACTAATTTTTTTACTAATTTCATTGTACTACACGTCAGCAGACATTTGTTGCTAAGATTAGCAAAAAATACCGCTGGGCTCAAATTAGCAGAATTTCCCGTAATAACGGCAAAATTTTCAGTTGCCATTACAGACTTTTTTTGGTGAGTGCAGTCATGGATTTATAAATTTATTTTTATTTTCTTTTTAATAATTTTTAAACAAACCTTTACCCCAATTTGGGACAAAAAGACCTATAAATTTATGATAGGATTTAAGATATAATTTCTTTATAATAATCTAGTTACACGCAGACAAAAACATTGTTGGGGCAATCATATTTGAAGAGCATCATACATTTCTGGGATCATAATTGTGTCAACCATAGTCCTAATACAATAAAGTTATATTATGATAATAAAATAACCATAATTTTACAATAATATGGTTCTTCAAATTTAAGAATATTTCTTTAATAAATGTTCCAAAAAACTTCTGTGATTCTTTGAACTTTTTATAGAAAAATACTACAAAAAAATTTTTAAATTCTAAGAAATTGTTAATAAAATACAAGGATTCTATGGACTTTTTGTACTCGTAATAGAAAAATTCTTAGATTCTTTTCAAAAAGGACTTTGCATCTAAGTATATTTCTACTAGCAAAAGTCCTTAAAATCTAAGTATTTTTCATGATGAAAAGTACTTAGGGAGAATAAGTTTTTTTTAAATATATGAATTTTTATCTAAGAAACAGTTTACACAATCTGAGAATATTACTTTAAGGAAAATTGCATAGAATCTAAAAATGTTTCTATCAGAAAAATTTCTAAAAACCTATTATTTTGTATAAGAAACCTTTTCGTACAAAACAAACTATTGGGAATTAATAAATATATTTTTTTTGTTTAAAAATTATTATTGCTTTTATTGAAAAGAATCTTTATATAGAATCTTATTGACAATGAATTTTTCGGCAATGAATTGATTATCGTAAATTATAATGTTATACAAGGGCGGATCAATAAGTCCATGACTCTTCGAACTTCCCTTGTAGTTATATGAAATGCGACATTGCTTCTTTTAAGTACTACCTGTTAATAGACTACTGTCAAATTTTGAGCAAGTTCCGTAATTTACTTTGCGTTTAACAGCAGGATATTTCGAGTTCCATAAAATAGGCATTTGTTTCATCATAAATTTTATATAAATATTCCATACAAATTTAAGTAGATATCAGAGATGTGCATGAATCCCATTCAAATGACATATTTATTATTTTGCAAAAGTGAAGACTGAGTTATCACTAAACATAAACTAAATCAAAGCTGTTATTGCATGATTTACCACAGCAAGTGGTTTGTTACAAAATGCATGTAATTGCTTGCTTATTCTGAAAGCTCTGACTATTCACAAAAGCATTGAATCAGTATGAGTGTTATAAATATACACTTTCCTATATGAGTATGTTTAAGACTGCATTTAGGGATATTTATTGCATATTCTTTTTTATTGTATTTGTAAGTGCGTAAACATATATATTATTATAATTAACTAACGAAATATGGTAATACTTCATATTCAATATTTTATTATTTAAAGAAAAATGTATGTATTTGTTGTTGTATTACAAATTAACGCACTAATTTTGCACTATGCAATCAACTTACCATTGAGCTTTGCATACAAATCAAAACACAGTTATAATTTTTGGGCCGTTATTGCTAACATCATTTAAAAAGTGATTGGGAAAATGACAAGCAATTGTGAGAGCGCAAACACTGCAAGCAATATTATTAGCACATGTTGATGATTGAAAACAAAACAAAAGCAGTGAGAAAAAAAATGAATCAACTCATGTACATCTCTGGAAGATATAGACTTTCTAAGTAGTTATACATATAGCTGCAAATGCTGCCAAGTCTTGGAAATTCTTGTCTTTTTTCTTTTAAATGTAAACAATAATATTTGTCATACAAATATTTGAAATTTTTGTATTTGTAATTTGATAAAGTATTAAAAACAACAAGAGCTAACAAATAAATTATGGATACTGGTACTTTAGTAACGGTATAACAGTCCATATAAGAAAACAGCTTTCTACAAAGGCGGCTCCAAATGTTAAAATTATATTTCGTTTTCTTTGCAAGTATTTATAGATATAGAGACGAAATTCGAAAAATATCAAAGTTTTTTTTTGAAAACAAGTCAGTAAAGTAAGTCAGTGTTGCCATAGTAAAAATTTAAAATTACTCAAAAAATCCCCTCAAATTAAAAAAGAATCCGAAATAAAAAAACACAATTTATATTCAAAAAATTACAAACAAAATTCAAACATTAGCAATTGATACAAAAAAAAGGTCAAATTAAAAAAATAATTGCAATACAAGAACTGTTTCTTTAATTTCATTTGGTGTTTTTCTATTTCAATTGATGTTTTATAAATTACATGTGGGGTCATTCCAAAAGTTTTTGAAACAATCTTATCGTTTTTGAAATGATTGTCTTTGGATTCGACAAAAAACTTCTAAGTGGCTATTGCACGTTCGCATGATACCTGTGTTGATCTTTTTGTTTTAAAATTTGATGTAGTTATCGGTGTATCGCTACTCAAAGGTGGTCACTTTTTTAATCGAAGACTTGGTTTTTTAATATTCGCGAATAACGATTTGCATTTTAGCAATATTTCGAAACAATTTTCTTAAAGCAGAAGATCTAAGCTTTCACATGATATACGATTTGTAAAAATAATTGATTAAAGACCCAGCAAAAGAAAAGTAGCAAAAGAAGAGAAAAAGAAGCAGTGATTTTGATTCCAGTGTTGTGAAAATTTGGAACGGAACCAATGATTATTACATAGGGGTGTCATAAGGTGGAGGTTTTCTTTTATGATCCTTTTTCATTGCATCTAAAGCCCTTCTTATGGTTTAGTGAAAAATGAGATCTTTTGATGCTCCCAAATTAATTTTGAATTTTTTATTTAATTTTTAACGTATATAGAAATAGGTTTTTAGAATCAATATAAAATTATCTATATCAATGGTCATAAGTTAACAATTCGTAACAGGCAAACTAAACAATTTTTCCATCTTATAAAAGTTATTTGGCATCTTTTTCTTATAGTTTTTATAGTTATAGTTGGCAACTTATGACCATCTGGGTTCAACTGAATATATTTATAGACAAATAAAGGTGCAAAGTACAAAAAGTCCATTTCGGCAGTTTACAAAGCTTTTATTAATTCACATTAAGTAATAGAACCTTATTTTTTAAATTACTTTATTCGAAACTCAAAGTAAAAAATTTATACAAATTACTTAAACCTGATAACTTGTTTCAAATTAACCAAAGTTTAGTACTTAACCATAGTTATGAATATCAAATTTATATTAAAATATCTAATGTTACCGTTAAGCTTTTATTATTTTTAAAATAAGTTACCCGTCGTAGATTTGAAAAGACATAAATTTCATTAAAAATCACATTTTTGGAAGTTGTGAAAAAGAACTGCTTTAGAATGGTAAAATCAGAACTAAATGATACTTTGGAATCAATGAAAAATTGATTCCTTAAGAATCACTTCCATTTATGTTTGCTGGAAAGTTAGATCAGTTTAAACATAAAGTATTTTTCCAACTTTGATCCGCTAAAACTATCCAACTTTTACCATCGATACACCGTGAATTTTGAAAACCAAAACAGCACAGATATTACAGGAACGTTGAGTATCCACGTCAAATTTTCACAAATATCCATAGAATGAGTCTTTGGTTTTTTAATATAATTTCATATTTTTTAATTTTAATTAATGTTTTTTGAATATCAAATGGTGTTTTTTTAAATAATATTTTTTTTTAATTAATTATGTGACTTTTTGATTTACAATTGCAATTTGAAATGTGATAATGTTTTTTGGCTCAAGTATGATTTTTGTCTCAAGTATGTTTTTATTGAATGTCACAAAATAATGGGTTCTAGCATATCGAAATCGAAAAATCGTGCACTATCCCACCCCATTCGGAACAGATTTTATTTCCTTGTAAATATCTTCATTTAAATTTACCTCCACAAATACCTCCACTCTGAAATTCGTCACAGCTGTAGGAAAGAGAATCATCTTTAACACAATTTATTTAAATTTTTAAAAAGATCGCTTTCGGAAATATATGATCCCGACTTATTGGTCAATAAAAGTGACCCTTTACGTTTTCAAAAAAAAAAATCACGTTGCATATCAATCAAAGGTAATTTAATACGCTTTCAAATGCCACCCTTATGAGCCGCGTACCTTTAATACTTTTTAAGAAAATGACAATTAAGTAAGTACAACTTTGTACATTTTTGCATTTTTTCCGATTTTCAAAATCTGATTTTTTCGGATCTAGGTATTTCAGTGCTCTCAAGCTTTGTATTTGTTTTAGAGATATTATATATAATATAATGTATTTCTACAAAAAATACCTAAAATTCGGAGGAAGTGGGTTACACCCATTGGTTGATTTGACATGGAATGACCAATCATTGACCATATCAAAAATACTCTAGATAAATATATAATATAATGTATTTCTACAAAAAATACCTAAAATTCGGAGGAAGTGAGTTACACCCATTGGTTGATTTGACATGGAATGACCAATCATTTATCATATCAAAAATACTCTAGATATGGATCTACATATAATAACATCTCAAATATGTTTCCTCATACTGTATATCTTATATCAAAAAACATTTCTTATGCTGGAACATTTGTATATTAAACAATATGTAATTATATCTCATACCATTATATTTATATTTCTGTATAAGTCATATATAAATATATACAGTCCTATATAACCCATATATAATTATATATAATGTTATATGCAATTTTATATGATATAATACATACCATATCTTATCATATAAACTATACATAATTTTATAAAGATCAATATGGTCATATATAACAAAATATAAGGCAATTTCAAAAAAATTAATGTAATATATAATGATATATGCTATGCATACTGACATATGTAATTATATAAGATAATATATTATTAGATATTACTATTTTTTTTAAATTTTATCAGGCTCGAGATCATAATTAAATGTTACTAACGAATAGTAAACACTAATTTTTTTATATAAATGAAAAAAATTGTGAGGATCAACGACCAGGTTATCGTCAGCCTTCTTTTGAACTACGCAACCCACAAACAACTAATGGTTTTGAACAGGCTTATATATCACAAACCATAAGTAATATGACTATGCGAAATTACTTTTGTATATT
This sequence comes from Eustalomyia histrio, assembly GCA_949748255.1. Taxonomy (NCBI): domain Eukaryota; kingdom Metazoa; phylum Arthropoda; class Insecta; order Diptera; family Anthomyiidae; genus Eustalomyia; species Eustalomyia histrio. Next base: position 109,191,183 of record OX456523.1, read on the forward strand.
TAGTGTATGATTAATCGTACAAAATGAGCTTTTTCCATCTATATCGAATTACCCTTGTCAACAACATTCGATTTTCGAAGCACAAATTGACAGGGTTGCAATTCCAACTATTAATGTTTCCACCCTGTCAATTTGGTGAAAATTTATATAGATATATTTTGTTTTGCTTTAAATATAATTATTTCTCTACATTTTTTCTTAGTCAATAAGATATGATTATATATAATTATATATAATATTATGTGTAGTTATATAATTTCATTAAATCAGGATCAATTTAGTATCATTAATTCAGCTATGATATTTTTCCAAAATTTCCGAATATATAATTATGTTATATATAAGTCCCGAAGATACAATAACATATATCACAATTTTACAAGATTAAAGTCTAGTAAAATCAGCAGTGTGTAACTGAGTGCTTACATCACGACAACTCCGGCAGATCGAGTTTTCTAATAAACTAGTTTCAGAGTAATTATATTATATTGTTGGATCGATTGTGCTGTGTGGCTTGTGGCACCGTCCAAGTCCATGTTTTCCATTTCGGCCAAAAATAATCGGTAATCATGGCGCGATAACGATCGCCATTCACAGTAACGTGACGATCGTTATTGTGGACGAAAAAATATTGAACAATGACGCCACCGGCATGCAAACCGCAAACAAACAAAGTTGCGGTCACAGACTCCGAATTTCGGTAGTACATTTTTATAATTTGCATGCGTTGTTCGTTCGTGTACTTTACCATGATGAAAATGTTGAGTTTACTGAAAAAAAGGAAAGTAACAGTTAGATGATCAGTGAAATAGTGCGTTCACAAATTACATTCAAAGTTGTCAATTACCTAATGGAAAACCCTTATATAGTTAGATAATTATATTGGATTCCATTTTTAAACATAAATATTCGAATGATAAATATTATTTATAAAAATTTTAAGTATTTTTTTTGATTTTTATTGCATATTTAGAAATTTTTACTTCATATTTTAAGCGCATATTTTTGATTTTTTTAGTACATAAAAGTATCTGCCCTAATAATCACATAGCTGGTATTGATTTTCTACACTGTGGTCTTTCGTATTGCAACCTGGCATCGCTAAATCGGCTCAAAAGGTTATTCGGATCCGATCGGTGTATTTAAAGATAGGTGGTCTATGTCCATTATTTTTAGTATATACATGTGCAAAGATATATTATATCCCTTCCTTGTAGTGTTCTAGGGCATAAACAAATTCAAAATATGATTGAAGTTATGATTTTCGAGTTTAAATGGACAAAAGAAAATTTTAGTTGTTTTGTTGGCTAATGCAATTTGAAATTTATGTTTTTAATTTTTAAGATAACAGAAATTGTATTTCTAAGTTTGTCTATGATTAATAAATAATTTTTGTTTTTTAGTTAGTTTTTATTTCTTAATTTGTTTTTAATTAATTAATAATATTTATTTTTTTATATTTCTATTTCTAGAATTATGTCCAATAATGATTTGCCACCATTACCCAAAAGCTTAAGCGGTATAAATAAAATGTTTGCTTCCGATTCAGGTTTAATAAGTGATGTCGATACAGAGACAACGAAATATGCTAAAAATAATTGTATTACACAATTAGAAAACCAAAAAGAAAATAATACTAATTTAAATCTAAGCAATCGCAACAACAATATTAGCAATATTAAAATGTGTTCACTAAGCAACAGCAGCAACACCACGCATAAAGATGCAAGTGATAAAGTATCCCAAACTCCAATAATAACAACATCTGCAACAACAATAACGACAACACTATCATTGAAGGAAGTCAATGGTAATGAAACAATATCGGAAATACCACCAGCGATACCAGGTAGTAAATTGGATACACAAATAGCAACATTGCGTAAAGAAATGGTAAGTAATGAGGTATGCTGAAATTTTAATTAAAAATTTTGTTTGCAGCGTAGAAACAATTGAAAATTTGTAAAGGCCGGCCTTTAACCATTCGTACTCGTAGCCATTCAAATATTTAAAATGAAAAGTTTATTATTGGTTTTTGCTATTTAATAATTATGACATATTGATATTTGAGTTTTTTTGTGTTTTAAGAAATTACCAACCTACTGCTGCGCATAATTTATCTTAATTTGTTGTAGATGTGGATATATTTTAGGATCAAGAAATAATAAATTATTCTGCATTATGGATGGATATCCTTCATCGAGCTTTGCAAAAATTTTGTCACTTGTAGCTTCGCAAAAATTTCTAGTCACTTTTAAACTACGATCTTCGTCTGGATCACTATTTTCATTGCTTGCGATATCAACTGCATCGTTTCAGAGATTTAAGCAGTGGTAAGCTTTTTGTGTTCTGCTGATTCTGCAAGTTCTTTAGGAATGTTCGGTACACAATTAATGGCTTTCATATCTTCGAGCCATAATTGGCAACAAGTTCCGTTCATGTACGATTCTTTTACTTATTTTCTTCATATTCTTCACCTTATCAGGAAGACTTCCATAGTGTGAACACAGACATACATGCATATATTATATTTGTGGCCAAAATTTTAACGACGCAAATAGAAGCGACACAAACAAATATTTCTATCTATAAAATAGAGAATCACTTTTTCGGTAAAAAAAAACTTTATTGCTTACGACATTATCGTTAAAAAGATGAAGAATCGCACTACTGGATTACAAGGGTGGATCAATAAGTCCATGACTTTTTGAATGAAACACAGTTTTTTTTGCAAAAAAAAATATTTTTCAACAAATTCTCCTTTTAGCTCAATACACTTAGTCCAACGTTTCTCCAATTTTTGTATCCCTTCCAAAAAATAAGTTTTTTTTGAGGTCCATAAAATAGGCATTTGTTTTATCAATAATTTCATCGTTGGAGCTAAATCTCTTTTCACCGAGCCATTTCTTTAGGTTTGGAAATAGGACATAGCCACTGGGGGCTAAATCCGGAGAATATGGCGGATGAGGTACCAATTCGTAGCCCAATTCATGGAATTTTGCCATTGAGTCTACACACGTGTGCACCCGTGCATTATGGTCAATTGAGAGCAAACGCAGCACCCATCTTGCAGACAGCTTTTTTAAATCTTAAATCATTTAAAATCGAAACCACTCTTCGTTCGGCCAACACCATATCGTGGATTTTTTTCGACATTTTCAGGTGTATTGACCTCAATTGGCCGTCCAGAACGTTCAGCGTCATTTGTACTTGTGCGACCACAACGAAAATAAGTAAACCACTTTTTTATTATTTAAATCCATGGTGCAGAGTCTCCATAGAATTTATCAAGCTTTTCCTTGGTTTGATTGATGGTATTTTTCGCAAAAAATACTGTTTATTTAGCACTCGAAATTCACTTTTTTCCATTTTTAAAAAAATCCACAAGGTTGTATGTTTTTAACAGCTGTTAAACGCAAAGTAAAAGACGGAACTTGCTCAAAATTTGATAGTAGTATATTAACAGGTGATACTTGATGGGAGTAGAGTTGCATTTCATAAACGATGTAGTTGGATTTCATATAGCTACGAGGGAAGTTCGAAAAGTGATGGACTTATTGATCCGCCCTCGTACCTTAACCCTATACACAAATAAATTTCAGTTTCGTTATTACTTCCCTTTACCCTGGGGACATGAGATTTGGCCGAAAAAGAAAAATACGTGTCGATTAGTTTTGTCTCCTCTACCACATATCCAAATTTTAGCGCAATAGGAGTTCTTACCTGCTATACAGTTCCCTTGCACATAGTAACTTATTATTTAATAACAATTTGAAAAAAAAAAATACTAATGAATTGAGAATGATAAAGATGTCGTTTGGCATGTTCGAATCAAATTATAATTCAATATTCAGTTACGAGTAGTCAACTTATGACCATCGATATTAAATTCGGACAATTTTTT